>ML685866.1:6080581-6116358 GCA_007922175.1 Pelusios castaneus
GCAACAACGATCTGGGAATATATTCCAAGGGGTCATCCTTCCCACCCTGCACAGACTGCAGACCTGCAACAACAATCTGGGCCCAAATAAAGGTGGTTGGTTTAAACCAATGTTGGTCTGTTTACTTTAAAGACAAAAAACAGCCAATATTTAATATTAAACTAGTGACTACCCCAAGGTTGAAAGAAATCAAATTTGGTGTGCAGGACAAAAAGCTATTATACAGCAGAAGCAGCGTATTATCTTCCCTCTGGAGAAAGTCTTCTGGGATTGAAGGGAAGAGTGATGGTGTTGTACAGAGAGGCCCGAGTCCTTTTTACCTTCAAAACACACTTTATGAAACAGCCTCCACCAGGAAAATGAGGCAAAAGCAGAGACTAAAAAGGAACAATCAGTTTAGGCTCATTTGTATTTTTAAAATATATTTGAACAAAAACAGAAGTTTGTAATTTTTCATTGTATGATTAAAAATTGGTTGGTCAGATTCATGAAGTTTAAGACCAGAGGAACCACTGTGATACTCTAATATGGCCGAAGTGTTCACTTTTATTGCCCTCCAGTCTAAAGATCTGCCTGCAACACAAACACTGTGCAAGCACAAGAAATCACGATCCAGCTGGAAGTAGCTAAAGTTGTTTGTTGTCCAAATTGAACAGCAAAAGGAAACAAACTGTAAGTGGCATTAAATATATAAGATTAGAAACCTTCAATCTAATACATCAGTAACTCAGATCTTCCAGACCGCAACTCCATAGTACCACAGAAAAAAGGTGCCCACCACCATTTGCTAATCCAGCTGCTCTATTCCAGCAGATTTTACAGGCCTATGCTGGAGACTAAAAAGCAATGGGAACTTGAAAATCACACTGACGACCAAGAGGGCAGAGGAACAACCTGCACATACCAGAATTAAACAAAACAAGCAAACAGAGCCTCCCTTCCATACCAAGTATGGGGCAGTGCAGAAAAAGGGAGGAATCCCTGCTGTTTAGGGCATTTAAAATTAAACTGGGAAGTGGCCACATGAAATAAATGTGCATTGGCAGGGACCAACATCCAGAAAAGGCATGGAAAGCAGATCTGAGTCCAATCACTTCAACTTGCCATTTGGAGAAGGAAAAGCCTCTAGCTGTGTCATTCAGCCCTCAGATCTCATAATCTCACCTGTCACGGAGAAGGCCACACGCTCTTGGTCTGAGCAGGGGAAAAGTGCAAGAAGAAGGAGGAAGCAAAAAGATAGAAGGAAGGAGCAGCAGGAGCAAGCAAGGAGAGAGTGCATGAAACAAAGAGGTGCCCAGACTTTTGAATGTTAGACCTGTTCTCTCTAAGCGCGATACTTGATCATCACTGGGCCAAAACTAAGCCTGCATCTCACTTATCTTTCTAGGATTTCAGTGCAGAGGGCGTGTTTCCTAGGGCTTGTCTACACTCACGCTTAAGCCAGCCAAACTTCTGTCACTTGGGGTGGGGAGAGGCAACACCACCACCTCCCCCCGACCCCCAGCAACATAAGTTTTGCCAGCATAAGCATGAGTGTAAACAAGCCCTTAGCATCTTCCATTATCCTCCTTAAGTACAGCACTTCAAACCCTGGAGACAGGCTTTCAAGTTGGAATTGCGTAAGGAAAGCATCACCCTAAACTAAGGAAGTCAACACACCGTAAACACACAAAACATGTTTGAAACCAGATTCTACAATATGGTGTGCAATAGAACTACCTCCACCTTTCTATTTACCTGGATAAATCAAGGGGTTTCTCTTCCTTGGACCACACTATGCAGTGGAATTCCCACAAAAGCAAGCATGTGTGACCTCCTTGTCACCAGTGGATTTGGAACACCCGTATAGAGCCCTGAACATTATTTGTTACAGTTTCTGGACAACCCTGGACACAGTGTGAAATAAGATGACTTATTTAACAGTAAAAAAAGTTTCCACTATGCTTTGCTGAGCTTATAAGAACAAAATCCCTGTTCCAGAAGCCTTAAGAACAGGATGATTTGAAGAATCTTTGCTAGTTACAATGAGAAGTTCTACAAAAGGAGAGGGGTCTCACAAATATATAAACTTCTGAGAATACATCAAGAAACAATGGACTTAAATGACAGCAAGGGTTTAGGTTGGACATAAAGAAAAACTTCCTGTTGGTGTAAGCACCAGAACAAACTGCCTAGGAAAGCTGGGTGGTTTTTAAGGACTCAGACAAATGGTCTACTTATTACACAGTGCAGTCTTAAGTGAAGGGTTCTGAACAAATGACCTCAAGTTCCCTTCTAGTCCTAGACTTCCACAATTCTATGTGATGATGCTTGTACAGAGCTGATGCCAAGCGTACTCACATCTTTTCTGCAAGGAATCCCAGGGGACCACGCCTCCAGGAGATCTAACAGGGTAGCCTTGGCTGCCAGCCTAGAATAAAGGCCGAGTGCAAACTGCCAAGAGCGAGCAGTCTTAATAGTAATACTTTCATCTGATGGGTAGGAAGTGGCTATTTTTGTTCAGCTCAAAAGGCTTTTACTTTTATTGTACATACCAGTGGGGCTGGACAACAGTCAAAATCTAGGTACAAGAAGTGGTACAAAAATGATTCATTTAAATGTTAATAACCAATGGGAGGCTAACAGATAAGGAGAGCTCTAACAGTTCATTTAGATCAACTCCAAGGCATTATACTATTGACTGGTAATAAATATTCTTTAATGACTTGTTAAAGTTTTGAAAACTGTATGTTCTAATAGCACTGCAAGCTTCCTGACTTTCTCTTACCGGTTTCTATGGAATGGGCGGCCTATGCTCAATGAAGCAGCATTCGTCTTATAGGATCCTGGTGAATTAAAGCCGTTCACGAATCCACCATTAGGAAAGGGGGCCTGCAATGCAGAGAGACAATATTAGACTGGCGAGAGTTAAATCAAGTCTAAAGATAAAAGGAAAGATGTTCATGTTTTGGACCTTTTCTGCACTGCTGACATCAACTCAGTCACAACGGGGTAGCCGTGTTAGTCTAGTTCAGCAAAACAAACAAGGAGTCCTGCAGCACTTTTAAAGGCTAACAAATTTATTTATTGCATGAGCTTTCATGGGAGAAAATCCCACTTTGTCAGATGTTTGAGAAATGAGTTCCCCATCTTCATCAACCTTGATAATAAAAATACTCTCATTTTACAATCATTAGCAACGGTTACTTACCAGTGGTGTTTCAAAGTAAGGTGCGGGGTTCGGAGGCCATGTCTGAGGCACAATACTGTAAATAGAGTACTGCTGAGGACTATATACAGGCTGCATAAACAGTGGTGAGGCAAACTGTGCTTGTGTTTGAACTGGCTGAGCGTACACACTGGAATCCACCAGCCGGTAACCATTCTTAGCAAAAAATGTATTGATGGCTTTTATCCTTGCCTGTAAGAGATCAAACCATGTTATGTGGGCCACATTTGAGGAGAGGAGAGCAAAGGGAAAGGCAAGTGTTTTTCGATACCCACACTATTACAAAAACAAGGAAAAGGAAGAACTTGGTCAACTGCTGGCTACGAGCATAAACATCGCGTGACAGGCTAGGTTCCAGGTTTGGTTATACCTTTCTTACAATAAAGTGATGAAATGAAGGGTGAGTATCTTAAGCTGATGGATCAACTCAAGGTTTTAAACTTCATGTTGCCTTCTGCAGGAATAATTGCCCTGTTCTCTGAAACTAGCTAAAAACTGAAGTGAAAGTCAGTCCTGTGAAAGATGCCAGATGTACAACCACACACACAGAGGTCTTTAGCTGTCAACACATTACATACAGCACAAGGAATAGCAGGCCGGGCAAACTTCCCTCCCATTGCACAGCCGGCTCTAAATCTCATTCTAGAAGAGACTCAATCTATGACCAAACAAGTGTGTAATCCCTCTGCTGAGTCTTGCAATTATGCCAGTTTGGAAGCTTAAAAAAAGTATCTGCTACATCTCCAAGAGAAACTTCACCAGATACTAAATGGGAACTTTGCATCTCTCCCCACATGCTCTTGAATTAGATTCAAGCTAGCAAGGCAAGAAGCAAACGACTTTGCCTCCCAAACTCTATTTTCTAGTAAATGTACAGTCCTGGCCAAAGAAAGACACCCAAAATTTTGTCCCATACCCACATTAAAAAAAAAAAAAAAAAAAAAAGTCTTACCATTATTGGCTTGCCCTGAAAAGTTTTTACTTCTTCCCTTAAGTATTTGAATGCCTGTGTACATAAACACACATTTAAAGATCATTTTGGTAAAAATAAATAAATAAAAATCGCACTTCTAAAGACAGTTTTTAGACAAACATCATAGCTAGGCCTGAATTCAAGCTGCATTATATTTTGATATGTTTATAACCATTTAACAAGAGGAAAAGCCATTGTGCTCTTTCAGAGCCGCAACATGAGAGTTCAGTTTCCTGCCTTCATCCATCTTCCTTAAATTCCAACCCAGATGCAGACACATCATTTTTCCATCGAAGAGGAAGTATTTAACCTCTGTTCCAGGGTTAAAATGCCAGCAGCTTAACACAGCAACAGAAAAGTGTCACTAACACTCCATTTCAATATTTGGACGACATTAAGAAACCACACCAAAAGGAAAATGTGTATTAAGTCAAACCCTGGATTTGCATTATGTCCTCTTCACTGCAGAGAACCTGTATTCCTATTGCGGAAGCAAAGTAACGTTACCCATCAAGTAGTTTTCTGGGATCCCTAATTTGCTTTTTTGTGAAAAAGAAAAACAAACCCACTTCTCAACTTGTTCAATTGAAAGATCCAGTTTCAGGCCATGTACATGTGATTACTTGATGGCGCGATAAGGCTCCTTACCACGCGATAAATCTTCCAGCATACACACGAGCATTTTCCCTGTTGCACAGCACCCCCCTCTTGCTCCGCAAGTTAAAGCACTCAAATCGAGAGTGGTTACGCTTACTGCGGAACAGCTGTTCCGCGGGAGAGCTCATGTGTACAGGTTTTCCGATTTTGACAGACTCTGGAAATGTCCCAGAGTGCCAATCGAGGCCACTCTGGGACATTGGAGCTGTCAAATACGTCAATTTCACTGCTCTAGCAGAGCAGTGAAATTGACAACTATTGGAGCTGCCAGATTCAGGGGCTCCTGGGGATTGGCCACCTGGACCAGGGGGTCCTGCTTGGGAGCCCCCAAGCACAGGTGGCTTCAGGTGGCTCAGCCGCTGGGCTTCGGGTGGCAGCGGGGGCTGCACACTGAAGCCCCCTAGCAGCTAGCTAGCTAGCAGCCCTCTAGCCAGCTGCCAGAGTTTGGGTGGCAGCAGGGGCTGAGCGCTGAAGTGCGCAGCCCCCACCGCCACCTGAAGCCCAGCAGCTGAGCTAGGGGGCTGGTGCTTCAGCGCCACAGCACCCTCCGCCACCTCCCGGGTTTTGGGTGGCAATAGGGGCTGCCGTGCTTCAGTGCTCAGCCCCCGCCACCACTGGAAGCCAGGCAGCTAGCTAGAGGGCTGGCAGTTCAGCACTGCAGCCCCCTCCACCACCCGAAGCCTGGCAGGTAGTGGAGGGAGCTGGCTGCAGCCCCCACCACCTCCCCAAGTTTGGTGGCTGGGCTTCCCAGGCTGACCGTTCAGTGCCGCAGCCCCCTAGCCCAGTGAACCCTGGGACAGCCCACTGGCCGCCAAAAGGCTGGCTGTGGGGAGTGCATGGTGGGACAAGTGCCCACCATGCACTGCTCCTTGTTGCGCACATGAGCGTTCACACAGGTGAATGCTCCTTTGAGCTACACGGAGCACACATGTACATACAACAATGCTATATTTATAGCGCTTTCCTCGTCCCACACCACCTCATTGAGGGACAAGTTTGTCATGTGTACATAGCCTCAGTTTCCTGCCCAGTCAATTTCTAGAACAGTTTTGCTTTCAGAGTTGCATGCGGTAGTAGCACAAAGGTTCAGTAGCTACCACTGGAGCAGGAGGGGCCTTTGAGAAGAGTTGCTAAGAAAAATAGTTCCATTAGTTCTATTACTCTTCAGCTTTCTATAAAACCCAAGTTACACCAATCTGTGCCACCAGCGCACTTGTAAGGACTACAGAAACTAGCGTAAAACCCACGTAGGTTGTTCCCCCATTACCAGCTCTAGTTTAAACAGAGCCAATATCCAGTAACTAGACCCTTTCCATTGTAAAGATTAGCAGGAAATGCTCAGCTGCAGCGTACTTGGTAAGAGGCACACAGTAGAAATATAGTCCAATACCTCCATTTCTCTAGTCAGTTAAACTGAATGCAATTTGGTAAATAAGCTCCCAAGGCAATAAATTAAATTAAGCCTCCTCGTGGCACACACTTGATCATGCAGAATGTGTGCAGTTCCCAAGAACAAGAAGGAATGTTCAATTAAAAGGTAGAAGTCACTTTCAAATCCAGTGAAGTCTTACCTGTTGTGCATCAGTATCTGACTGGAATGTAATGTACCAGTTGTTATTGTGAGCAAACTCACAGCTTATCACTCTGGGGCAGTTTTCATTTTTAAACAGAGCCTTAACTTCCTGAAGAAAAAGGAAACCTGTTAGTTATGGGTGCCCAGACTCATCACTCCAAACCAGCTGCAAGATTTCATGTCCACCCTATGACAGGCGAAGTTTCTATTCTATATTCTTGGTTATTCAAGGGTCACATCCGATCGCCGTGCTCTCACATTAGCAGATGGGCACGAGTCTAGCTGAATATTTTAATGCCTAACTTAGTCTTTAAAAGTGCCCCAGGACTCTTTGGTCTTTCTACAATAGACTACACGGCTCCCCCTTTGGAATTTGACAATATTTTAATGTTTGTATATTTCTCCAGATGCTACATGGATACGTGGGTTTGTGTATTGATTTGTATGTTCTCCCAGATATATTTTTCCACTGCTAAATCCTAATGCACTCCAGACCTGCTCTCAAGCAACAAAAAGGAATCTTGTAGGAGACACTATTGCCCCCCATCCCAGGGAGTGACTCTAAACGCTCTGCAGCACTCTTGCGCCTGCCAACCTGGGTAGGAAGGGGACTAGAAACAGGCAGGCCTCCTACATGACAGAACCACAGCCGTCTCTTAGGTTGGCTATGCAACGCTTGATTTTCTTCAATAACCAAACATGCACACATATACATTTGTACAAACACTGATGAGACATGCTCAAAAGTTACTTTAGAACATTTAATTCTTTGAGATTGCTCCCTACAGGACAAGTACATCTGTGTTGTTCTCTAACAGAATGACATTAGCCTTGCACTCATGAGCTACCCACATTTAAAAAAAATTAAAAACCAGAACACAAGCATTTTTGGTGAGGGGACCATGGTGCAAAGGAAGAGATTTCAGCATTAAGCCACCATTGAAGCATTGTGAATAATCAGATTCAAGTTACATACAATGTACGCTACTTTGAACGGTCCCTTAGAATACGTGCCTATTCCTTAGGCTAAACAATCTTTTCCACCTTGAACTTAGCTGTGATTCTTGGAGTACCTTTCCCAGACCTGATAGTACTTCAACATTATCTTGAAAAGGGTCCTTCTGAAGCAAGATTTTTAGCTTCAAGAAAAGCTAGAGCTTTGCGAGAAGTTGCTGAAGTCACAATAGGTTACAGATTTCAAAAGGAACAGAAGACCAGAGATTTACAAGGACAAATCTGTTCATCTAGAAATCCATTAGGTTTGCTAATTTAAAATGCTCCTATACAAATGCTTTGCATTACAGCTCTAAAATCTTGTAAAAAAATCATTAACAACTCTGTTAGCCAAATAGCAGTAAGCATTTTATTATCCTCTTTCTATCACCATAAGCTTGGCCACAAACTGGGTCACAATGAATAAGAAACTGATTTATGTTTATTTCTGCCAAAACAACTCTGACTTAATGCAAAGTGCCTGCTGGGAAATTTTTTGCCTGAAATCCAAATTATTCACTGGATTGATTTCTTGGTTTGAGATCTTAAAAGAAAACCAATTCAACCTCCCTTTTAGAAAAAGCCCAGGTAGCTCCATAGTTTGTGGAACAGAATAGATTTCATACAACAAAGAGCATTTTATGGCATTATTGATGTAATGGAAAGGAATGACATCAGTGGAATGAGATGTGGACTTTGCATTTCACATTGCTTAAAAGGAAGAAAAAAGACTAGAATTTATTTACAAAGAACATCACTGTCAAGTTGTACATAAAATTTCATTCAAATTATGCTAATCAGTTTTCAAAAAAGCATACTGCAGCTTTGTTTGCAGCTTCAATCAATGCTTTCCAGTCCCAACATACTTGCTGCAAGCCATGGGATTTTACCTCTATAGGCGTTGTCTCAGGGATCTCACGAAGAATAATAATGCATCGCTTATGGTTTGGTCTTACTTTCTCTCCTCTCTCATCCACTTGTACCATAGGGGAAGCTAAAATTAAGATACAATTGGGCATGAGCAGCTGTAGAATTCTCTGCAATATACACAAATTAATGTTTTCACACATTTGTAGGCATTAGCAATCTCCTTTGGCTAGTATGTAATTTAAAAAACTCACTTCACATACACGTATCAAGCCAGCAATATAGAAGCCTATTCTTCAGAGTGGCCAAGTAAGAGCCAAAAGGAAGAACATTTCAAATTCTAAAATTGTTCAGAACTCGTATACCAGAAGACACAAGGCTGGCATGTGCAAGAATGACTGTACAGCATGTTGAGAGTTTGGGAAGAGACTACGGTTTCTTTGCCTATATATCCTGTTAGGTATCCTGCCACATTGCTGAGTTACTTGTACAGATTACAGACCAAGCCAATTGTGATAGCTCAAATTGTAAAAGGTGAGCGACAGCAGTGGCTGAAAAAAATCCAGGTAAATTTAACTTTTCAATTTCTATTTGGTAGTTAGGAACTTAAGCTGTCACCAAAACAGCATTTTCCCCAACCGGGAATTTTTTTCAATAGGTGCTGGTCTCCACTCATGTTGTGCAGTTCAGAAAGAAATGCTTCTACAAGGTCTGCATCAATGAGCTACAGGTACACCTATGTACATTCTCCCTACTAACAAACAGTGCAAACCATCCGACTCATCTCGTTTCATAAGACCCTGAACTGTGACTTAATAAATGTTATGCAACTATTTGTTTTAAAAATAATGATTACAACTCAACCCTATTTCTGGGCAAATTTGGAGGATTTTATTTGTGTAACTGCATGATGAATTCTTGAATGATCTGGAGTCACGAATTCATTTACACAATGCCACGTACATACTCTCCTAACTTTCAAAGGCACAAAGCATTCACAGTGCCCCAAGTCAATGAGAATTGTGGATGCTCAGTACTTTCGGAAGAATCAGAACACACGTGCTCCAACTGAACAGCAATCAAGTTCAGGGATTCTCGTGGACATGAAACATGCACCAAAAGTTTTGAATTTCACATTTAAATGTGAAGCAACAGAATGCAAGCGCTTAAAGCTCTGTTATCTCATCAATGTTACGTGAATGCATTAGAGGGAAGTGGATACTGCCTCCCCTCCCAACTCAGTGTTTCTCTGTCTACCAATCTCAATCAAAAAACAACAACTTAGACCCAATTGCTCGTTTGAATTCAGGGAAGGAAAAGGAATTACAAATTAATTCTTTTGACATTCGTAAGCTGAATCCTAATGCGAAATTCAGATGGGAACAGTGAAAAATATTTAAGGATTAAGAATAAATATTGAAAAGCAGTTGATTCAAGCTTTGTTACAGAAGAGAGAGCGTGCAGAGTCAGCACCCTGGGAAAGCCAGCCTTTCTAGTGAACTTTCTACATTGAGCCAGATGGGCAGACTTGCCATTCTTTACATTTTGGGAGCAAGTCTTTTGCTTTTGGTTAACAAAACTCAGTCCTCCTGAAAGCTATTTAGTTAAAGACAAACTTGAAAAAGTTTACTAAATACAAGAGACTTAAGGTAGTTACTCTTATATTGACCTGCTTTGCATTGTGTGGCTTCCTCTAAGAAGAATTAAGTACAACCTAATTTTTCCCTAAATGGAATCAGTAACCATAGGCCATGTCACAGAGAAAACAATACAACTGGTTTCTTTAAAACAGAGCTCCTTCCTTCAATTACAGATTTTTAGCAGCGCATTTGTTCTACTGATCTAGAAAAGTTTTTAAATCAAAAGAGAGAGAGACATACATCTCAATACATCAAGAATAAGGTCCATATTGGTGGTCAGCTTCTTAATTCCTTCCATGTTGGCAACTGTCCAGATTGGAACAAACTGGTCACTGTCCATTTGAGACATCAGGTAAAGATCCTTAGAAAGATTCTCACTAGAAGTAAATAAATATATATTTTAGGGAAAGATCTTCAGAGTGACAGGACAACTGCTGGATCTCCCACAGATGTATACACACACTCCATATCCAGCACAAGCTGAGCCAAGGAGGCTGCCCTGAGAATTACAAAATAGGCTGTTATCCAGCAGCAAGAGAGATCAGAAGGAAAATCCTCAGCTCTGGCTTATACCCCCCTTTTCACTGCAAGAAGGAACTAAGTCCCTGAGCTTTGGGCACACGTGACCAGAGCAAGGGGCCATTCAGACGCAACTTTTACAAAGCATTTAGCAGAAGCTGAATGAATTCATCGTGCAATACCGTGAGAAGCAGAATTCAAGTTGTTTCTTCAAACACTCTTTTAGGTCTTCTGTACACACAGCAGAGCTGCCTTCACCTGAAAAGAGGCATTAAATTAGCATATGTGTAACCCGGAATACAATTCAAAGATGAATTTTAGCTGTGTAAGTGAAAAAAATTAAATATCCTCCACTGTAAAATGAGGGGAATAGGTAATTGAGACACGCAATTAAATTAAGCAGTGACAGACCATGCACTTTGTGCATGCTATTGCTTTTATAAAATGTGCTCTCCAATTGTTTTATCCTTTTGACTTATTTGTTCATGTATTTTTCCTGATCTGGATCCCCCTCCCTAGTAACAGAAGCCTTGAAGAGAGGATTCTAAGTTTTGCACTGGAAAGCTTTTAATTTTAAAATACTCCAAACTCTAGACAAAAGAGGACTTGAAAAAAGACAGACCACATTTTTAGAACTACACAGAACTAAATTACCACTCTGATGTTCAGGCAAGTAACTAGCTAAACCCTTTGTGTTAAGACATACTGATTTCACACGCAAACAAGATACTTATGCACATACAACTACAGTTCTATGACTGTGGCTCAAATATTAAAAGCAGGGCTTTTTTGTGATGGTACTCGGGGTACTGAGTACCGGCACCTTTTTTCACAGCGATGCGGCCCTGGCTCCTGCCGCTGCATGCCCCAAGTTCTTGGCCAAGTACTGGCGCCTTTTTTTTATAAAAATAATTTTTAAAAAATAAATAAATAAATAAATAAATAAATAAATAAATAAAAGCACTGATTAAAAGGCTTCAAAACATGGCCACAAGGGCCATAAGGGATACACAAACGCCCACTCATTTATATCCAGACCAGAGGGCTATAAACGTGCTGGATTTCACTAGTGAAACTCAAACCTAGTTTAAACACACACAAGACCTTTTCCCATGATAAAACAGAAATCTTAGAAGTCAAGAAGTGAAACTGCAGAATAAGAATGGGACTAGTTGCGGATGACTTGAGTAAACTTTGTCCCCTTGTTAGACAAGTGCATTTAAGAAATGCAATATACTAAGTATGAGCACGCATGTGACCCTCCCTGCAGCAAGTTACTGAGGCCATGTACACAACATTGCTGGCTGGGGGCCAAGAATCCTAGAAATCATTCAGTGTGGTCGAAAAGTCATTATCCCAACCTCTGCTGGTCATCCAAGTTAGAGAACGTCTCCTGGTTGAGAGAAGAACACGAGCTCACCTTTAGACTGCAGCAGGTAATTAACGCTGTTCTCAGAGCTGAGCACATTCCTGCCAGCATCAATAAGGTTAATTAAAGTGAACAAGTAAACAAGCCAAGACATTTATTTTTGCCTCCCAACAGAAATGCTTCCTTGCAGTCACAGAACTGTTATACCAAACGGGGTGCACAAATTAGCGTGTATACCCACAATTCGCTGCACTGTTCACTGAAACCAACCCTCCTGGGTTGGAAGATGGCAAGAAAAAAATTTCAGTGCATGCAAAACACGTTTTTACATGAGAAGTTGTTCTAAGAAGGCATTGTAAACAAAGGAAATAAGATCTTTGAGATGCCCTATTCATCTCAGGGGGAGTGCATTTAACAAAACTATCCTGTGGAAAGAGGTTCAGCTCTCAGAGAGGATTAAGAAATCTCACCAAGCCCTATGTACCGCAAAGGCTAACTTTATTCAAAGACAGACACTGCTTACAGAATGTCATAACATGGCTATTTGAGGAGTGACTGAATACTGTCTTCTGGAACTCAGATATTTGTTGGTTTTCCTCCTCCCTCAGTGTAGCTCCATCCTCAGGTCCTACTGTGAAGAGTCACTCTCCTCGCTAAACCTCACTCTCACCTTCAGCCCTACTCTCTAGCAATGTCTTGTGCTATGCTAATAGCTGAAGTAATTTTCTGAAGCTGCAGGGGCAGCAGATTTTGCACGCAAGAGGCTCTATTCACCTTTCCTTACATAATATACAAGAGAAATAAGGTTCTCATCGCAGGGCTTTTTGTGGTAATTATTTCACTTAGGAGCTCTACAGAGAGGCCAACTTCTACACTGCTCCATTCCTCACCTCTTTATGCTGTAATAACTGGTGAAGAGAAAACCATTTGTGCATTTCAGCACAAGCAACTGTTAAGTTATAGACTTTAATAAGTCTAGAAAAAGGAAGACGGAGCACTTTGAGTGTGAATGTTAACAATGAGACATACACCCTTTAAGAGGATAAGAGTTGAAGACAACATAGAAAAGACGACGCTATGCATAAATACTCACCAGAATCATCATAAACTTGGTATCCAGGATCCTCAGTTGATTGGGCCATTCCATTAGCAGCAGCTTCCTCCATACCATTGCCATTTCTTGTAGCTTCACAAGATGGAGAATACATTACTTCATACTGCTTACCACTACCCTCTGTCGTCTCTACATTACCTGGCAAGAGAACATGCCCAATCAGCAGAAAGGATCTATCTGCTTAACAGTATTTGTCACCTGAAAGAGCATTACCTGCATTTGACAAAGTGGGCTGGAGCCCATGAAAGCTTTGGCCCAAAGAAATGTTAGTCTTTAAGGTGGGTGGTTTTGCTGTACACAGACTAACCCCGCTAGGAATGACCTACCATGCTTAGAAAGAACACCCAAGTGTATGAGTCAAAGACCCCTTCCTATTATTTACTTGCCTTGTATTTGATAGACTACGGTATAGGCAATTTTTCCTTTGTTTATACTGATGTCAACCCCGGGGGGGGGGGGGGGGGGGGGGGGGCCCAAAATTTTTTTAAAATAGGAAAAAAAAAGTTATGGCAGGGGACCCAGAACTACCACAGCACTTACATATTTTTAAAAGCAAAATAAGTTAAAGTTAATCCCAAACATGGGCGCTTAGTGACTGCTGGCTTAGTGGGATGATAAAAAGCATTGGAAGCATTTTGATATTAGAGTCTTGTCAAGGCTCAGGTCTCTGACAGAATTTGTTCACCTTTTCCACAAGCTGTTTGGGATAGAATGAAGTGAAGTTTCAGTTTAATCACTAATGTGGTTGGGAGAGGGGAGAAGAGCTTACTTGCAGAAGGACTGGTTCTGATGTAATAGGTCTTTTCCAAATCTACTATAACTTTCATGAACCTAGTCAAAGCCATGTTAGTGGTGAAGGATATTATTGTCTAACATCCTGGGACCAACCTGGACACAGCGCAAACAAAGTCAACAACCTCCTGAGTCAAAGTGCAGAACCATCCTTATCCTCCTGGACTATCAATCAATCTTTTGAAATCTTGTGTTTCTTTGGCTTCCATGACTGTCCTTCCCTGATTTACCTCCCACCTCTAGGTCCTTCAGCATGTCTTTTGAAGGATCCTCTTCATTCCTCTCTGGGTTTCTGCCACGGCCTCTATTTTCAATCCTTTATGCAGAAAAGGTGTTGCAAGAGAAGAGAAATCTCCTACAGAAACACATTCAATTCTCACCTCTATGCTGATCTACTTCTGTACAGCAGGCAAGTCTCCTGCTACCCAAACTACAATACCAGCCCAAGTATGATATCTTTTGGAAGCAACGGCATTAAAACAAACCCTAACACTCCCTCCCGCTCCCACAGACGTCTTTATCTCATTCCACAAGGGCTGCTGACACCATCACTGAGTCTACCACAGAAGCCTGTAACCTGAGCATCATATTCGAATCTCACCTCTCTCTAGGCCTTCACATTCACGTTAGTTAAATTTTGCAAGTTCTATCTGCATAGTATCTGAAGAACACAGCACCTTATCCATCCAACCAGCTAAAACTCATCTCCCATCCCAATCACTACAACAGCCTTCTCTCTGGCTTTGACAAATGCAATCTT
Source organism: Pelusios castaneus (assembly GCA_007922175.1). Lineage (NCBI taxonomy): Eukaryota > Metazoa > Chordata > Testudines > Pelomedusidae > Pelusios > Pelusios castaneus. The sequence continues at coordinate 6,095,047 of ML685866.1, forward strand.
GGCCCGCTTCATACATTTTCAGACAAGCACCTTGTGTTTTCTCCCTTCACACCTGGAAGGAACTCCCTGTAGTCATCTACAAAACTGATTATTCTCCTTCAAAATCCTCCTTCCTTTTCCACAATGCTGTAGAAATACTTTGATAATGGTTGGGCTGCTGGTGTTCCGAGACCACTCGCTACCATGCCACCCAATATGGTCTCATTGTACTCTGGCTCTCATCTTACACTTACATTGTAAGCTCTTTGGGGCAGGAACCTTCTTTGTGTCTTGTGTTTGAACAGCACCTGGCACAGCAAGGTCCTTGTCCATCTTATGACTCCTAAGCACTATGGTAATACAAATATAAACAGCAAACAAGTCTCATGACCCACTAGAACAGAAAGTGTCAATCTCATGGTTGCTTCTGAAGTTAAGCTTCATTAGGGCCCCATGTTAGGAAGCCTTCCTTCGGTTTAGAAAAATAAACCTCTTATCCCAGGCTCCTTGCACCTGGTCCTCTTTATGCAAGTCCTCACAGGTCCTCCCATCTCCCTGCCCTTCATATTTCTATTAGGTGGCTGGGTAGGCTCTAGAGAGACAAACAGCATTTAAACCAAATCTAACTTCATTTTGATTGTTAATTGACACAAAGGCCTCAAGCCTCTACCCCATGCACTGTGCTACATGACTGCAACATGCATTTAAAGGGGTTTTTGCTTCCCTTGAAGCATCAGGTATGGACTGCAAGATACCAATCTTCATCAAAGTCTAAGCCATTTTCACAAGCTGAAGTATAATACACCTATTCCAATAGCCTGATCCATCCGGCAGAGAAATTAGACATCTTAAATCTCAATTAGCTAAAAAACCTTGTAAGAGAGCAAAGGGCAGTCTGGACACGTAAGTGAAGAATCCCAGAAAGATCTTCTGAAAAGACTGCACCCTGTACACACGGAGAATTGCAACAGATGTGACACACTGGAGCACCCCAGCTACCGTTACCAAAACATGAACTTACTCCTGAAAGTCATGGGACAGCATGCGCCACAGAGTATCAGCTGAGTGACTGGAATGACCCAACAGTAGGGACGTCTCCGCTAGACCACTTCCTTTTAGGATCAAGACCTTAAGGAAAAACTGTAAAGGCTTCAAGTTTCTAGGAACAGTCACAGTGGCAGTGAGACAAAACAGCCCGTCACGTAGAAGTAACTTCATTTGGGGCACACTGGATGAAGAATCCATTTGAAATTTAGCCAGTTTCAGTTATTTGACGATCACTGTGGTCTTTACCAACCTTTAATCTAAATATCAACTTGATCATCTTTAACACCGTCTTGATTTGGCATCATGTGCTGGGTTCTAGTGTTAAGCGAGTCTGAGATTCCATATAACAGAGGGGTGATCTCTTATTCAAGATAAGCTAGGATAGGTTTCAAACAAATTCACAAGGCATGCCAGCTAATCAATTTAGAGATAGATACTCCTCAACTATGTGAAACAGTGACCCAACTCAAAGTCCATTGGCTTCTGTGAGCTTTGGATCTCTGCCCCGAGAGATAAAACTCCAAGTTCATTGTCCAGTTCTGCCACATGCAAAACTCATTCAACTGCCAGCAAAGTATGGAAGAGTTGCAGATGCTGAACATCTCGGAGGATGAGATCATTAGATTAAATTCCTGAGATAGCAAGATAGCAACCTTCTACATCCTAATTATTTCAGTTGCCTAGAAGAGGGGTTCTCAACTCTCTCTTTCTGACTCCCTGCATCACCCCCCGCATGCTTTAAAAAGCTCCAAGAATGAGTGGAGGCTGTGGGGCCCCTATTTGTGGACGGCCAGTTCCACTCAATGGAATCTGGGGAGGAAATGCCACCTTTACCCCAACTCATCTCAAGAAGCCATCGGCCCATCTGGATTTGGGGACAGGGGAAAGCTCACAACCAAAAAGTTTAACTCGAGGGCAGTGATCAAAAAGTTTGAAAAACATTTAGGGTGCAGTCAAGGGTAGCTAGGGATTGCACACAGTGAAGGGGTATCTAAAGGCTGTGTGCAGGCAGGGGGGACCTCACAGGGAGAGAGGGAGATCTAGGTGTGCATGTAGAATGCACTGCAACCCTCCGGCTCTGGTTAAATTACTGTCGTTTCTGGGGCAAAGCCCCCCTCTCCTGTTGCCTCTGCAATTCCACCCATGGTCCCAAGGCTTCTGCCTGCAGGCATCACAGCTTCCAGCCCTGCTGAAACTGGCTTCCACCCACCCTGGTTGAGAACTGCTGGCCTAGAAAACTTCCACGGTACAGAATAGCAAATCTGAGTTAACCTTGGGATTACTATTGCAAAGCAAATATTTGCTTACCATCTGCATGAGTTAATATAGCCAACTATACATTGCTTTCACTGGAAAAAAGAGACTATAGTTTTCCTTTCTTATTAAATGTCTAGATACAATCTTTTCACTGTATTTTTACAAAGAAAAGCAGACATGGTTCTTGCACTGACCTAAAGTACCTAAAAGCACAACTTCTGGAAGCATAGTTTTTAAAAACTATCAGACTTTTTTTTTTTTTTTAATTGACTTGCTATGAGTGATCTCTAAAGCCCTTTGTTATTGACATTCACCAGTTTTTGCAAAAATCAGTCCCTAGTTTGGGGGGGAGCATTCTGGTTTTACCAATTTTCACCTACATTTTGGATTTTTTGGCCTTAGGAATTTGTCTAAAAGGGGCGTGGATGGGGCCACATTTGGCAGGGCCAGGAGGGATCTCTGTATAGCATAAGAGGGCCTTTGGCGTCTACCCTCACCTCAGCCCTTCAGCACACACACTTCTGTTTCCTCTGCAACATGGGAGAAAACAGGTCCTAGCAGCCAGGGTGTCCCATATTTGTGAACTGACACATGGGCAATACCCCCGCCCCTCCAAACACATCCCACACCTTTCACTGCCCGCCCCTCCCCTCCCCACCCCCCCGTTTTTACTGATTTAAAACCTGGGTTTTATGTTTAATGAAAAATAGATAGATTCTTGGGGAAAGTAAAAAATAAAAATAAAACCCCAAAATGAAGGGCCTTACCTCTCATAGTATTACAAGAAAAGGACACTTTCCAGCTCTTTGACTACTTGGAGAAAGAGGTTGGCATACAATTTCCTCCTATTTTTGTGCATCTTTCTGAATTTTCTCTTGTTACCGTGTGATTATTTAAGAAATATTACGGAGATGCAAAAATTGGCAGGGAGACAGAGAGATAAGATTATTTTAACTCTTAAAATGACAATTCAAACTCACTAGGTCACTTTAAAGCCCAATGGAGTTCTGAACATACAAGAGTACAGGAGGTTCTCTTTAGGACAGAGACAGCAGCAGATTTATCACATACATACTGTTCTAACTACCAAAGAGTTATTGATGCAGTAGAAATCTACGAGCACACTGGGGAACCAAGATGGAATGAGAGAGTGATGAGAGAGAAGCAGTTTTTAAAAGAATCTGAAGGCTATTTCGTATATTTGGTATACTTTGGGCCTGATCCCACCTCCGTGGAATTCACTGACAACATTCCTACGGAGTTCAATGATACAGGATTCGGCACTTGAACATAACGTTTGCACTTCTGGGGCAGGCCTTTCATTAGTTTAGGGTGCAAGGGAAGTGTAGCGACGATATTTACTGTCCCTTAAGTTAGTAATTAAATGGTGCATAAGCTTCTTTCATTCAGTAGGACACTATGCATTGATCTTCACTTTCCAAGGAGTGGTTATCTGCCTCCATCTTCTCCCTCCTCACCCATCCCCAATGCACATACCCGCACCTGCAGATAAACCTGTAAGAGGGATAGAGAGTAAGGGAGTGTTAAGACTACAGAATTATATGTATTGTTCCCCTCCTCCCAGCACCACGTGAAATCAAATGGACAGTGAATCCACGCTACACTTCATTCTCCGACAGAATCCCTCTGTAATAGGGAGACTCCTGCGCTATAGGCAGCTGGAGAATCTGTTTGAATGGCTCTGCCAGAGATAACAGTGGAGAGACAGGCACAGGGAGCCAGGAGAGTTGGCAGAAGCACAGAGCCTGGAGCACATACCCCAAGTATGTTCTGATCTCCCAGAAACGCCAGGGTTCCATTACTCTGTGCCCTCTTCTGTAGGAGAAAGGATCTCGCCAGTTATTACCCTTTACCTGGTCTAAGATCTCCAGCCAACCTCATTGGCCATAGGGGTTTGTACGGTTCCGCTGCAGGATTGGTCACCAGATACTTAGCTATACTTAACAGAATGAGAACAGACCTGATGCTATGTCATACACTCCCCTGCATTTAATTTCCTCCCATTCTGCAAGTTTCCCATCTTCAAAGCGTCTGACGAAGTGGGATTTTCTCCCACGAAAGCTCATGCGATAAATAAATCTGTTAGTCTTTAAAAGTGCCACAGGACTCTGTTGTCTTTCTACAATAGACTAACACGGCTCCCCCTTTGGAATTTGAGAATTTCAAGTAACTGACAGCAAATGGACAGTTTTAAACTCAGGAGACTTATTCTTCTCTTGCAGCTGTCGAGACTAAACACCAGAGTAAAGAGAGACCTGGCTGATACTTTGACAGCAAAACCACTCCTTCCCAGGGACAGTCTCACCTGCTCTCAACAGGTGGCTATGTCTCTAAGGCTTGGGATTCCCACAAGCCATTGATAAACGGCAGCTGATACTGACCTAGATCCATAAACTTCCTATTCTCCTTTAGCCACATATCTGACACGAATACATCTTTCTCCAAAAGCCTGAAAACGAGCAAAGTTTCCATGGAGCTCTTCCCTCCTATTCCACATCACAGGCCTGGTCTACAGATTTCTTTCTAAGACACATTATGGTATTAGTTAAATGCATCTTTAAAAAAAGAATTATGCCATTACAACTCCTAATGTGAGAGAAGTTATACCAGTTTAAGTGTGTTTACATCATTTCACAACTTCCACACTATGGAGATGTACAGCTTGAAGTATGCCAGTCTAGGTTTGCGTGTTTAGACAGGGCCTATGTTTATAATCACAGGAACAAACCAATATTCAGAGTTGCTTAAACACAAGACAAGTAACAGCTAGAGATGAAATTAAGGAATGTCAGAACAGAAAGGACATGTACTAATCACAGTTATTCATTTCTCAGTACCAAAGAACCAATGTCCAGTTTATAGGCTTAAATAATCCTTCATTTCCTGGCAGTAGCACCACTCGAGACTGGACTCTAATTCGTCACTGCAAATTGACTGATTGCCTTGAACGAAATTTCATCCTCGGTGGAGGACGTATGCTGGAATGGCTACTGATTTGTAGAGGAGTAACCTGGCTCTCACTACTGTCCTCTTATTACCCTCAGTTTTTAAAGACACGCTAGCGTACATCTCCACAACCTACGCTGCAGATACCACTTACGGCACTGGAAGGATTCTCCCGTTTGTGTAGGTCATCCGCCTCCTCAAGAGGTGGTAGCTAGGTCAAAAGAAGAATTCTTCCACTGACTTCAGTGTCTACATCCACGAGAAGTAGCTATGCTGACCTAAGTGCCTAGTGTAGCCCAACCCTTAGTTTTTATATGGACACAAAGACTTACCCAGGCATCTCACCAATTAAACTCAAATATATATATTTTTTTTAATATCTCTCAACAAGATTTAACAATTAGTAAAAATGTATACAAGTACACTCAAAGCTTAAAGTAATCAATTGCCTTTTAATTGATTGACAGCATACATTCCCAGAGAACTTCAACTGTGGAAGAGCTTGATAACCTACCTGGATGTGTGCGGCCCTCAGATCTCAATCTTTTTGTTCACAGGGTCAATTGTATACTAACGTGCAGCAATGGTGAGAGAGCAACAGAGAATGTGAAAAAGTAATAACGAAGGAAAAAGAGGTGGAAAGAGTATAGAATTCATTTCTGCACATTTCGCAATTGGTTTCCCTCTTCGCGCAATACTTGGTCATCATCAAGCTGACTAAGTGTTAGAGGGGACCATAACTCACTAGTCCCTTTTCGATTACTCTTCCTATCTCAACTCTTCTTGCTCAGTAAAGATACAGGTATCAACTCAAAGCCTTAACTAAAGCTCATTCACGTCAGACCTTTCCTACACTCTAATATTTACTGAGGCAACCAACCGGCAGTAAACTGCTTCAGAAAGCTTGCCCCATTCAATCCATATTGGCTCCAACATCAGCCTCCAGAGCTGTTTCTTTCAAGGACACAAACACTGGTCCCCTCTTACTGCTGGATTTAGGTTTCTAGAACACACACACAATCACACCTAAGCCAGGGATTATGTCTCACCCTCATTAGGAGTTCCTGGTGCCGTTTCTTGCCATGAGTCCTCAGTGCCATTGGTCACTGGAGCAGCTGCAGTGCTTCCTTGCGGACCTTCTTGCCACACTTTGGCATTTGGATTTAAGCCAGGACCTTTCGATGTGACCTGCTAAAAAGACAAAAGTAGATTATTCGCAAAAACAATCCAAAAAGGATTGAAGAGAAATTAGGGAAATTACTACATCTTTGTTCTTTTTTAGACACTTTTCACAACTTAGAAGTAACTAAATGACTAAAAAGGAGGAATATAGACTTTCACCTTCCAAAAGAAAGTCAGAATGATGTCAACAAACAGATGTGTACGCATCCAAAAGACAATTATCTGTGGTACTCTCTCATACTTTATGACCCAATCCCACATCCACTGAACTGAGTTTGAAGACCTGCAATGATTCTGAAGGGTTACGATCAAACTCCCTAGTGTATGTAGTTTTCTGCATCCAGAGTGAAGAGTGTTCTCATTCCGCCCCATCAAATATCTTTTTAGCAGGAAGTTTATAGTATGGGGCTCTTTCTCATTTAACTGAACTTGATAGACAAGTAGTAACGTGTTTCCAAATCCTACTGGGCCCAATTACCAGACGAAGCTTGTCTGTTTGGGTGGATAATTGCTTTTTCTTTCAATCCTGAAGTGTTTTCAAAGCAGTTACAACAGTGCAGAGTGACAATGATGAGTAAAACTAACAGATATTTACAGAACAACAGCTGTCCTGCTTGCATAATGTTGGGCAGAGCTTTCAATCTACCAGGGAACTATCCAGAGCCAGAGAACTCCCAGCAGACATGCTCTGGATAGCAGCAGGAACTGTGCATCACTTCAGGAATTCCCTCTGATCTAGAGACAGATTGCTGAAGGTTAGTGTACTTTGAGCATTAGCTATGACATCTGTCTCTTCCGTAGACCCATGCTGAGAAATATCAGTACCTGAACTCCTTGCATTTGGCCAGGGTCAATTACAGGGGAAACATCTGATGACACCAAGAAGCTTTGCATCTGATTTCGCCTGCTTTCTAACAGCTTGCGTATGCTAGCTCTCCACAAAGTAGGGTCGTTTGGCTTTGGACATGAGATACCAGCACATTCAATTAGCATTTCAGCTTGCTATAAAAACATTATCTCATGGAACAGTTTTACAATTACTCTTACAGAATCAAAACGTGAGCACCCAAGCTTTTTGTTTCTGTCTGTGGTCCTTTTAAAAAGGAAAACTACTGAATTCTCCTTCAGAGACTCCCACAGATTAGAGTAGCTGATCAACATCACTCTGGTACTCTGGAACGTAAGCACTATTTCTCTTTTGGATTGTCAATAAATGCTCTAGATTGGATTTCATAGTTACGTCTAACCATGTGCAGTCAGTACCGCAGGCCTGGGAAGTCACTGCCTTCCCCGAGAGCCTGCCACTACTGGAAAGCATGGGGCCATAGCCCCACCTTTCCCTGCTGGGATGGGGCCATGGTGGGCCCACCTTTCCCTGCTCTCCCCACCTCCCTGCCTGCTGGGAAAAGTCCATGGAGAAGGCCATGCAGCAGTTGCAGTGAGGGTTAGGGGATAGGGAAAGGGAGGGGCCTGGGGCAAGGCAGAGAGCTAGCCTTCCCCAGGGGAAGCTCCACCAACCCCCCATGAGTCTACCTGGTTTTACTAACCCTCTGATCAGTCTCCGACGTATTTAATCATTTCTCCGGCTAGGTGTACATTTAAAAGAATTTAACAGATAATCACTCATCCTACTTTATCTCAGTGAAGTCATAATGCTGAATTTGTGCCATCAGTCGTCTCCCTGGCAATAGACTGGGAGCACAGGACTGGGGCTCCACTGTAGGAGCCAACACTTTGTACTTACATTTCAGACCTTGTAATCTAAGAATGCCAAAGCAAAACTGAGGTGCAGAAAACAGAGTGGCTTGACAACAGTCACATGACAAATCTACAGCGCAGCAGGGAATAAAACCCAGGTCTGCTGAGCGGAATAATGTGAAACATTTATTGCATGGAGACAAAGGAAGATATTGGCAAACCGAATTTCTGCCTAAGTGTTGCCTTTCTCTGAGTTTACGTAGCACACAAGTCTTTTAAAGGCTATATGATAATGCTGATTTGATTATTAGTCAAGGTGGCTACCGCAGCGCCACCATTTGGCTCATTTGTTACTGTCAAGAGATGCCATAAGCAGTACGAGATAAAACCAGATTCCATTTTTCACTGACCTATCCTTATTATGACATGGTTTTGCAGGAGGGAGAACGCAAAATAAAGCGCACCTTGTATGCTCCAGATGGGTAGTGGTGTTAGTCCGTATATAGGAACAACAACAAAAAACCTACGGCAAGTTGGAGACTAATTTCTTCAGGCATAAGCTTCCGTGTGTTGCAACCCACTTCATCAAATGTATGTGCAGTTTTTAGGCCAGTAAAGAGAACTAAGGATCAATTATACTCTGCTTAGAGCATCATGGCTTTTTAATAGCTTGCATCACAACCCTCACATGAACATGCACGAGTTGCAACTTATTGCTGCAAAAAGGGAAGAGGAAGCCCTTACAGGATGAATGGTGCCACTCATGCATATTGCTTTCATACAGCCATAGCTCTACAGCTATGAAACACTACCGAGGTAGCAGCTAGGCGAGTGTCTTGTATTTCTTAACTTGCTCCCAATAGTTTAAAAAGCTTAAAATGCACAATTCTAATATTTCCCGGCAAGGGAGTAATGTGGTAACCATCTCAATGGTTATCTCAATCTCTAGTTCTGAAACTAAGTTACTGAATTTCATTAGAAATATAAAATCACATTGTGATTGTACTGTGAAAAACAAAGCATTCTTCCAATGCACTAACATTATTTGTCAAATGTTAACAGTATGCATGGCCCTGCATGATCCACACAAATATAGGCTGTCACAAAGACATACAAGGTAGTTCTGCACAGAGGTCACACTACTACAAGCCCATAGTTCTTTCCATCAACAACTCTAAACCTCAACAGGTTGAAAAAGGTAATATATTTATTACCAATAATTTTTCAAGTTACATACAGCATACAAAGTCACATTTTTAAGTGTACAAGTACCCCAACTCCCAGATCACATTGTGTGCATGAGTGATGAATTTCAATTGTTCTAACAAAAAACAGTTTACCCTCCCTACCAGTCTCTTGATCTCAAATACAACCTTGTTTTGTTGTCTGGGTGAAAATTAAAAACAATATGCGAGGGAAATAAAGCTGCTTGGCCTAATACCAGTCCTAAACTGGATTAACTGCCTTGAACTCCAGTGCAGCCATAGAATTTGGCCAATCACAAGAAGAAAACAGAAGTTAACTCATGGATAAACAAAGTCGATCAGCAGAAGGGAAAGGAGTAAATCAAACAGAACAAATAAAATTAAACTACATTAAGTATATAACTTGCTGTATCTTCAGTCAGTCACTCCCTGACTACAGAGATTCCTACTTGCTCAAACTAACTTAAAAGCTAGCCCTACTCACATTATGGTGTCTTATCTCTGTCAATTTATTTTAATTCTAGGATCTCTCTCAAAGCATCACCTACTCAGAAATAACTAGCTCTTTCCCTGTAAATTTAACTTCTCTTCCTTATGGACAGTCACAGGTATAGACAGCTGTTCACAACTTTAAAAAGTGGTAATTAGGGGATTTGAAGAGCAATCTAACCAAACATGGAAAAAACTAAATCAAAAGGCTGTTTCTGTACTAAAAGCATAATTTTTCCATCAAAGTAATTCAAACAATATTCAATCCAAAACTTAAGAGGCTTTCGTCAATGAAGTTATAATGGAATTATACCCTGTTCCTTCCTTTAACCATAGTACAAATTTAACTACACATCTGAAAGACTTCAAAAACCTACCATACTATAAATAGTACATGACCTATTAAATTAGCCTCAAGTCAGTTATTTCTCATCTAGTATGTTCAACTCTACAATTATCATAGAAATCACAACATGCAGACCTGGAAGGGTCCTTAATAGGTCACATCTAGTCCCCTTCACTGAGAGAGGACTAAATATTATCTAGACTATCTAGGACAGGTGTTTGTCTAATCTGCTCTCAAACACATACCTCCACCCTCAATGACAGATTCAAATTTGCTCCAGTGCTTAACTACCCTTACAGTTAGGAAGTTTTTCCTAACCTCTAAAATCAATCTCCCTTGCTGCAATTTAAGCCCATTGCTTCTTGTTCTGTCCTCAAATGGTTAAGGAGAAGAATTTAGCATCCTTCCTCCTTTGGGCACTTGAAGATTTATCTCTCTTCCCCCTCCCCATCTTCTCTTCCCTAGGCTGAAAAACAAACCAACCATTTCTCCAAACTTCCATCACAGGTCACATTTTCAAGACCTTTAATCTTCACACACAGCCAAGGATTAAGAAACACTTCACCTAAAAGTTCAGATCTAATTTATTTGACAAACTAATCACAGCTGCTGATTTAAGGAAGATCAGGAATTCACTGACGCAAGGAAGGAGCCAACTTTTTAGTTGCAAGTCGTTAAATTGCTGAGTTTATGTAATTTTCAGAAAAATTAGAAAGAATGCAATCCAGGAGTACGAGTGCTAATCTTAAAAAGAATTAAGTAGTTTAGACATCTCTTCTCTATGTAGACGACTTTTGTGGAGAAATAAAAGTTTCCCATATGTTACTTTACAAAGGCACTCCCACAACTCTTTTAGTCTTCAAAACGCTCTGTACTTATTAAAGCAAAACAAAAGCGCAGATGTGATTAAAAATAGATGTTTAAATTTAAGATGGTTTAATAGGAATTCATTACATCAAAATATAGATGCAATTAGGCGCTGCCTTACAACCTGTAAAATACAATCATTCCTCCTCTTTGAAGGCTCCCTCTATTTACGGGCAGTTAGCCAGTGCCAAGTTGCTAAGTTACTGCTCTGCTACTTTGACGTTGATACAATGCGAAGAACAATACGACCTGGAACCTACTCAAAAGCACCAGCCAGGTCGTCAGCGAACGCAAGGGGTCAGCTGATTATTCTGCACACATGGCATGGCAGCCCCGAAAAATCTGCGCCGTTTTACAATTAAAAAAGCTCCCCGGGGTTTCCCTCGGCCCGTAACCTTCACACACGCCACGCCTGCACCACGCAGCCGCCAGAGCCACTTTTACAAAAGGTCAATGCGGTGCCTTTCAGGACTGCCCCTCCCCCGCCCCGCCCCGCCCGGCACCGGCAGCCTTCCGGGGACGTCCCTGCCGAGACTGGGGGTCCCTAGCGCCCGCCTCCGCCCATCCCCCAGGGCGGCCCGCGCGCCCACCCACCTTCGCTCTCACGGCGCCCTCCTCGGCCCCTCGTTATCTCCCCCCGCGGCCCCCGTTCAGCCAGGCCCCGATTTGCTGTGTCAGCCCGGCGCGGCCCGGCCCGGCCCGGCCCGGCAGCGTGTGCGGCCTGGAAAGTCACATGGCCCCGCAAGCAGGCGGCCGGCGCGGCCCGGCCCCTCACCTCCACGAAGAGGAGCATCCTCCTGCCCCCGCCTCCCCCGCGGCCAGCGGGCCCGGGACCCCGGCTCGGGCGACTCCGAGTCCTCACTCCCGGGCACGCTCCGGCAGCGCCAACGATAAGGACACTCGGGCTCCGCCTCCGGCTGCTGCCGCCAGGGCCCGGCCCGCCCCTTCCGCTCCCAGTCCTCCGCCTCTTCCGGGTCACCGCCGAAAGCCCTTCCGGCCGGGGCCCCATGGAGCCCGGCGGGGGCGTGGCTGGCAGCCAGCTGACGGAGCTGGTTGGTGGAGGGCGCGGGGGCGAGACGTCAGCAGGGACGTACCATTCTCTGGCAGTGGGGATTGTGTCGAGAAGGAACGTATCTATCTCTTTGCTGGGGGGGGCGGTCACTTGGAGTGGGCCTCCCCCTGTGTCGCGACAGGAGGAACGTTCCATTTTCGGTGCAGTGGGGGTGGACGGGGGGAAGGTAGCAGCAGGGCCAGGGCGCAGCATCTCCCCAGACTGGGGGGCCCCAGGCAGTGACGGAACCCAGTGTGCGGGACGCCGCCCTGGCCCCCCGCGCGGTGTGTGTCGCCAGCCGGGCCTGAGAGACAGGCCAGAGGCCGTGTTGGTCTGCTCCGGGCTCGTGTTTCCAGCCCCGCCCACAGGCTCCAGCTCAAGAGAATCTCAGGACTCCGGGAGCTGGGGCTTCACGACGGAGAGCGAATATTGCGACACGTCGGGACAACGGGCCACGCTGCAGCGCGTCAGGGTCTCAACGAGAGCGATGAGATGGCAGCCAAGCAGGGCCATGTTGCACTAAAACATCCCGCGACTCACGGTGTCGAAATGGGGGGATGTTTCACAGGCCCCCGCCCCCATTTTGTCCTCCCGTCTGTCACAGAAGGGGTGCCCCCCCGCTGCAGGAGGGCACAATTAACTTACGCAGAAGAACAGGTGACCTATGAAGAATGCCGCCTTGCGTCTCCAGCTCTGAAAGAAGTAGACACACTCAGACTAAGTTATCTGGGGCAGGAACCTCCCTTTGGTATACGCTTATGGGTATAGTTTGGGGGAGGCAGGTGGCCATTGCCCTCTCCCAACCGCAATCCTCCAGCAAGCACAAAATTAGTTTCCCACACGTGGCCCAGCTACCCCCTCAAATATAGAAGTCAAACTATGTTTATGTATATGCCTGTACGTCACCTACAGCACTGGGATCTTTGATCCATTAGTGAGGCCACAAAAGAAATAATTTTTAATAATAAACACTCACACACATACATACTCAATTAGACTCATGTTTATTTTAGGACAGTTTTACATTACCACACATCACCTTCCTATCTAAGTCCCTTCCACATAAAATCAATACCAAATCGCAAAGTTCCCAGTGGACATTGTGACTTTCATCCTTGTGGGATAAAAATTTCAAAGTTCGGGGTGGTGTTTATTAATTGATCTCTATTAGTTTACTTTGTTTTGTGATACAGAGGTCTGTCGCTCGGGGTCTTTTTGGTAGAAGTGGGTGACCATTAGTATAAGCAGTTCTGGTTGAAATCCCCCTTCCTGCCTCCCCTGGCAAAAAAAAGGCCTTTTTTCAAAACCTGACATTTTCTTGAACAATTATTTTTCCTTTTAATACAAGACTAGAACATTTAGTCAGTTTTGGGTTTTTAATTTTTCTTTTTTCCTGCATTTTCTCTACCTTTTGTTTTTTTCCTCTCTTTTTCAGTGGCAAAATACAAAAAGGGAAAAGAGAGGCAAAGGGGGTGGAAGAGAGAAAAGAAGAAAGGGAGAGAAGTTGGGGGAAGAAAAACAAAAAACCCCAAACCCCAACATGTAAAACAAAAGATTGTAGAAAACTTTTAATATACAAAAATTGTTACTTTTTGAAAACTGCCCAATGAACATTTAAACAAATTTGTTTACATTTTTTCCAGGTCTCAGCACAAGCCAACTTCTAATTGAGGCTTTTAGAAAGGTACTCTCTAAGGTAGGTTATATCACAACTGTCCACTCTGAGGCTCTTGTGCTTTTCTTTGAGTAACTAGTATTGGCTGCTATTGGAGACAGGATATTGGAGTAGATGGACACGTGATCTTGTCTGGCAATATGTAGTTTTGTGATTCTCTTTTCCCATAACTCATAGATTATAGAAGGCCATCAGAGAGCTGTATTCCAAAGATTATCTGCTTTCCCCACTCACCCACCATAAGGAGGCATACAGCTTTAGTTCTTTGTATTGATAGATTAAGATCAAGAGCAGAAACAGCTGAAATTTTTGAGTGGGAAATGGATTAATTCACTGCTTGTATTCCTGAAATTGGGTCAGGGTGAATGAACAAGGCTGGTGAATGCCAACATATCAATTTAGAGAGCAATGGTGGGTGAGGTAATATCTTATGGATGAACTTCTCGCTTGGTGAGAGAGACAAGCTTTCCAATTTACTTAGAATGCTTCTTCAGGTCTGAAGAGCTCTGTGCAAGCACAAAAGCTTGTCTCGCTCATCAGAAGAAGTTAGTTCAATAAAAGATATTACTTCACCCACCTGCCTCCCTAATATCCTGGGAACATCATAGCTACAACAGCACTGTATACAACATTTCAATTTCCCTCTGGCAGGGGAGTGAGTTCTGGTGAAGGAAGAAACATCTCCAAAGAGTACAAGAAGGATCCCAGAACAATGATTTCTGTCCACAGTATGACACTGATAATCACAATAGTGTCCATGACCCAACTGATCACTCTTCCTGGTGGTCTGCAGACTAAAATATTTTATAGCTAAAGGGTAGGAAATTGACTCAAGTTTGGGAGGGGAAGTGAGCGCATGAAAAGCTTTCTCATAGTATCCTTACAAATAATTAAAATGCTTGAGAACCATTTCTTTTAGGGAATCTGTGCAGCTTCTCTCTAGGGATGGCTTCATTTGTAATTACTCGGTGAAGCAATTCTATTTTTAAAATGTCCAGATTGACTAAAGTTTTATCCCTGCAAACACTCACATGTGTCCCACTGAGGACTACGCACGCTTGCAGGTGAACATGTACATAAATGATTGAAAGACTGTGGACAAGTGCAGCTTTGAACTTTTCTAGTACAGCCAACGATGTCACCTTCCGTCAGAAAGACATACTGACTTGGCTATTGCTGTTTAGACACTTGTTAAGCCCTCCCTGTTGAAATCTGCATGGAGAGTATTTAACTAGTAAATCTTGTTCCTTGGGTTTCTGTTTGTGTACATTCCCTTGACAGTGCCCAGTGATGTCAGGATAGAACCAGGGAAAAGTTATTATGATGTTACCCAGACAATGGAATATTCTCATCTGTTGGTGACATGTATCCATTTATCCTTGTGCTGTTGGACTGATGGCAGGAGAAACCCGAGCTCAGACTATACCTCTAGAATGAGGAAACTAAACAGGCTTCTCCTGTGACTCAGCTTGGAATTGCCAGAAGTTTATTTTTAGTTCAGGAAAACTACCAGATCCTAAACATGGCAGGTCAGGAATCATCATCCTCATCCTCCTCAGCAGGAAGCACATATGAATCTGAAACAGACTCAGAACCTGAGCCTGAAACTGCAGCCTCTAAACTGGAACTCTCTCCCAGTCCTCTCATTGAAATCCCCCCTTCAGTAAAGAACATACTGGACAAAATTGATGCTGCTCAGCTGGACAGAGCCAGGAAGGTACATGTCAACATAGAACACCTGGTCTTTGGGGTTGTTGAATGCCTCCTGTAAGAGGCAAGACAGACTAAATCTTCTTAGGAGGGGCACCAGAGATAGGTGGAGGTCTCAGATTTTACCCTCACTGAATATTTCCATTAGGGGACTTGACTGCTTTCCGTTTTTACTGTAAACGGCTCATGTCAGCTGCTAGTTGGTTTTATCAGCAACTTAAGGAGCAGAATATTTGCTCCCTGGTATTTGTCTATTGGAAATAAAGGGACATGATCCTGAGAAGTGCTAAGCACTCCTGTTTGCAGTGCTGAGACCCTCCCTAAATGGTCTCTATTCCTAACTCACCCTCTGCTCTTATTGTACTGTAGCACCCAGCTCTCCCAACTGACATTAGAGCCGCATTGTGCTAGGCAACGCACAGTGAGAGATAGCTCCTGCCCCCAAGAGTTTACAGTCTACATAGAGATCAAACTAAAGGAGGGAGAAAGGAAGTATGATCTCACCGAGAGATTTAAATGACTTGTCCAAGGTCACACGGAGTCAGTGGCAGAATGAAATTTAGATCTCCTGAGTTCCAGGCCAGAGGATTTACTCACCCAAGCTTGAGCTCCTTGTAAGCAGGATGTTCTGGTATTCTTGAGTATTTAAGGCCCCTCCTGTCTCTTTAGGAAGTCTCTAAGCAACTGTTTGCAATTCTGGACAATGTGAATCGGGTGTGTTACCGCTTCAAAGGAGACGAAGGAATGCCCCCAGAGATAGAAAGAGCAGCTCTTCCTCTCTGGCACTTGGGCTGAGAAGAAACGGAGGGCATTTCTACTGGACAGAATAGCCATTTTGCTCCAGACCAGCACAGCTCAAGGGAAAGATTTAAAGTTCGTTCTGGAGTCATTAAAAGACTGGGGTAAGTTAATGGAGACGTGACTGCTGGCATGAGTGGCACATGAAACCCCCATTCTTGGAGACTAGCCCATGGCCCCACCCTTTCACCTGACGCCACATCTCTTCTGCTCTCTCCCTCACTGGAGCCCTAAGGCTTTAGCCTCCCCTGGCCTATGATACACGCCGCCCATGACTGCTGGGATGCTCCAGAGTCAAAACTACAGGCAGCTTCAGAGCTGTCAGCCTAATCTTCAGGGATGTCTGGAATCGTGCTCTTCACCTGGCCCCTATCTATACCATGGGGTCAGTCAAAAACCTGTCTCAAAGCCTCTGAACATTCGGGAGGTTTTGACCTGGATTCCAACATCATAGTTTGAGCCGGTTATTATGTTTGAGGGTCACACAGACTGGTAAGGGGTTCAGTCACCACCTTCTGTTATAACCTTGGGGCGCATTAATGGTGGGATTGCTAGGGCTCAGGTCCCAGACCCCAGGAGACTACCCACAAGCACAGGGACTCACCCTGGCTTCCTCCAGCCTACTCACTCCATCCAGGGTGACACCAAGTCATCTTTTAGTCCTCTGTCTCCCAAAATCTAACCTTTCCCCAGACAATCTGATTTGTCCCCTCTGGTTCATCACCCCCATGAAGCCAGCCCCCCCCCCCCCCCCCGTTATCATCCTACTTTGCCAGACACAATCAAGTTTGCACACCTGAGAACTTCTTGGGTAAAAGTAAACAAATTGTTTATTTGGTAGGAAAAAAACCCAATGATTCAAGGATGAAATGGTAATGGAGAGTAAATATATACACGTTTATATATAAACATATACAAACATAAAGACACAGATTCAGGCATCTTCTATATTAGTTAAAATGCTTTTTTTAATACAAGTTACCTATTGCCTTTTAAAAGTTACCCAGCCTTTCGTCCACTTCAGCTTCAATGCCTTAATGCCTATCCATTAATGTTAATGGTATGGCCCACCATTATCTTTTCCTGGAGTAGACAATGAGTGGGTACTTGAAGCAGCTATCATGAACAACTGGCTTGGGAAGCAGCCTCTCCGTGCCCGATTGCTTCACCTCCCTGTTGTGAGGTGAGGGTCAAGTTTCACTGTAGTTAAAATATGCAGCTTTCAGTGTACGCTCATACATACAGTTATAATAGTGGTCCATATGCCATAATGACCATCAAGTTCAGAACATTACAAGATTTATCAAATACCTTTCCTGGTATGTTTTTATAGTACTATGATATAGTATGATATCAGTTGGTTTCACTGCTTATACTGGGGGCTTAAATCTTTTGTTCTTCCTATGGGGTGTCTAGACCCCAGTTGTCACAACCATCTCTGCTCAAACCCTGCAGCTGTAGGATGGGGGATGTCATTTACAGGACCATTTTAGATTTAACCTTTAGAATACCAGAAATCATATGACTTACCCTCATGGTTTTCCACTGACAGCCCAAGATGAGTTATATTAGTTTTTAATACCTCTCAAACTCCCCCCCACAGCTTGATCCCCACCTCCCTCTTGCCCATATCCTTGCCGTCTTGGAGGCCCCTACTGAATGCTCTAAGGCTTCTTCCCAGAGACCCCTGATTTTTGCCCACCTGACCAGCATTGCTGTCTCCAGTTCCCTATGTATTTCCCTGTGTTTGTGAGATATATTACAATGTTAATTTGACCTCCCTGTACAGCTTTGAGACCTTTGTGTGGCCACCCCTCACTCTAGACATGTCATATATTAATTGATACCCATCAGGCTGAGGTCTTTCTTGTCATGTAATACGGAAGAGGTTGATTTTTCTGCTGGAAGGTAATTGGTGTGAGTTTCACTCCTCTTTTTGCTTTGGCTCTTTCCAAGATGAAATGTTGTCTGAAGGCAAAGAACAAGTAGAAGACACCCACAGTGTCCAGTGGGTCAGCGATACGGAGGCCATGCTGCTGAACTCCCTGGCTTACACAGAAACGTGTATAATACGGCTGATTGATCTCTGTAGACCGCTTGTGGAACACAGAAGGAAAAAGAGGGGAAAATCAAGTATGTGTTTCAAGCATCTTGGAATGACAAAAGAGTGGAAAATTAATATTTCCAATTAATTTGGAGGAGTAAAGATCTGATGCATATGCAGCCAGATTTTCAGAAGTGACCTTTAAGCATGGGTGACTTCAGTGTGCTTTCCAGCTGACCATACATCTTTATTGAGAGCACCCAAAAGCATTTTCCCAGTCAGAGGCAAACTCAATAGGAAAGCTAGATACACTGGGATTATTATCCGCATTTTACATACGGGAGATGGAATGGTGAAGAAACTGGCCCAGTGTCACACAGAGGGTGTGTGGCAGAGCCACAAATTGAACCCTGATCTCCTGTGTTCTAGCCAGTGCGTTAACTACAGGACCATCAGTCCTGTCTCAACATAGATCTTAATTTTTTCCCTTTGTGTATCTGACTTTCCCAGTTGTTCCCAAAACTGGAATGTGGAGAGCATGGCGAGAGAAAGTTGCCCAGAAACCTCAGGAAGCCCAGCCCTTGAGCCCTGAACAGATGCTAGAAGATGAATCTGTAACTTTCTCCAAGACTTCTGAGCTCCTTACCATGTTACAGGAATTTGTTGGGGCTCCACTATTCAACAAAGCAGAAGCTGTTGTTGTTAAATATATAGTGACAATGGTGGCCAATCTAACCAAAGCCTTCACTCTGCTAACCAAGCAATGTCATGGCCTGCAAGCAAAGTATGATACCTTATCATCCCAGGAGTCCAGGAAACAGGAAGTTCGGTATGTGAGCCTTCAAAAGGAAGTACAGATGCTTAATGAGAAAAGGGCATCTCTGGAGGCTCGAGTCCAAAGCTCTGAACAAAAATACAAGATGCTTCTTGTAGCAAATGAGGCAATGCAGCAAGAACTGCATGAGGTGAAGGAAAAAGCAGCAGTAAAGAAAGAACTGTCTTTAAGAGACACAAAATTTGGAGACAGGGCTTCTTATGAACAGAAATCACAGGAAGAAGATAAAGATCTGAGTAGGAAAAAGGATGCGAAGCTATCAGCTGAAAAGCTGTCATGGAAATTCCGGGCAGATCTTTGTAAATCCCCCAGTGGGAAAAGGGAGACAAAGTTACCAGACAAAAAGCAGCTTCAGAGACCATCGGTAGAGAGAGCTGAAGACACCAGTGACAAACAGGATCCAAAGCTTCTAGATAGAAAGCCAGCACTGAGAGCCTCAGTAGAGAGAGCTGAAGGCACCATTGATAAATGGGATGCAGGGTTTTTAGACAGAAAGCAGTCACCGAAATCCACATTAGAAAGATCTGAAAGCACCAATGACAAACAAGATGCAACATTTCTAGATAGAAAGCCATCAGTGAGAGCCTCAGTAGAAAGACCTGCAGATACCAGTGACAAACAGGGAGCACAGAAAGTCCTGGTAGAGAGAACTCAAGACATCGTTGTCAAATGGGATGCAGTCATCCCAGAGGTAAAGCAAGGAGAGACGACAGGAGACATCACCAATGAATCAGGTACACAACTCCCATTGGAAAAACAAGAAGAGACTTCTGCTGCCCTGGCTGGGGGACGGCACAAACAAACTCTGGACAATGAGCAAGCAGCAGCTGCTGATGTTATCACTGATGAGTGGCATGGGAACCTGCCGGATGAAGAGCTAGCAGAGGCAAGAGGGGGTGTCACTGATGAAAGGGGTGCGACTCTTTTGGATGGAACCCAGGAAGTTGTTGAAGATGTCACTGGTGAGTGGTATGAGATCCTGCCAGATGAATGTGAACTTGGGGCTGACAATGAAAGAGACATTGAAAGGCTTCCATCCCCACTAGAGCTGCCATACCAAGGGGTCTCTAGGACAGGAGAACAGAAGAGGAAGAAGGAAAGCCTGTACACTGAGGAGACTGTTACAAGAAAGCCTAGGCGCTCTAGCAGCAGAAGCGAGCTGGACCCATCCAGTGCACTGTATGAATTTCATTCAGCTATCCTAACCTATCTGGATCAGATGATGGACCAGCTGTGGAAATGTCCCTCTCCTAGGAAGAAACGAGCAGAGAGGATGCTGCCCAAGGACGCAGAAGTTCAAAGGCTCTACATGGTCATGGAGAAGAAACTGGAAGAATGCTTCTCAGAAATGAAGGTGAAATATTCCAGCAGCTTAGAGGAACAGAAGCTTCCAAGGAGCCTGGAGCTGACCGAACACCATGAGGAAATGGCAAAGCCAACCCTAGAGGTTCTTCCTAGGATCTTCCTCCCAGAGAAAGAAGTCCCTGTTCATTCCATCCAGATGAGTGACAGTCCCTTTTCGGAGTCCAAAATTGCTGTGATCCCACCATGGGAACTCCCTGCAACACTGTGGAAGGAACGTAATATCCCAGCTTGTTTCCAGGTTTCCAAGCAATGGCAGCAGGAATGGCAGCAGCAGCAGCAGGAGCATTGGCAGGAGGAGGAACAGGAGTGGTTTCAGATGGTCCGGAAGGAGCAGCAGTATCAGCTGCAGTGGCAGTTACTGGCGCCTCAGGAGCAGCTCCAGCAGCAGGTGCAAGGTCTAAAGGAAAAAGAGGAGGAGGAAGAGATGGAGCCCCTGGGGAAGGAGCAACTGCAACAGGAGGAGCTTCCGCTTGAGGAGTTACAACCACATCAGGAGCCCCTGCAGGAAGAGCAGAAAGAGTGGCAGGAAGAGCAGCAAAGGCAGTGGGAGAAATGGCTGGAGGAACAAGCAGAGGAGCAGAGGCTGAGGCGGCAGCAGCTGGAGGAGCAGCAGAGGCTGTATCACCAGTGTCAGGAAGAGTGGCGGCAGCAGGAGGCGGAGCAAGTGGAGCAGCAGAGGCTGTGGCGGCGGCAGGAGGCGGAGCAAGTGGAGCAGCAGAGGCTGTGGTGGCAGCAGGAGGCAGAGCACGCGGAGGAGCAGAGGCTGTGGCGGCAGCAGGAGGCGGAGCACGCGGAGG
>ML685866.1:6116368-6135383 GCA_007922175.1 Pelusios castaneus
TGTGGCGGCAGCAGGAGGCGGAGCACGCGGAGGAGCAGAGGCTGTGGCGGCAGCAGGAGGCGGAGCACGCGGAGGAGCAGAGGCTGTGGCGGCAGCAGAGGCAGGAGCAGCTACGTCCGTGGCATGGACAGGAGCAATCCCCGATTCCAAGGAGCCGAGAGCTTGGGGCCCTGGAGCACTTGGTAAAGCCAGTCCCACTAAGGCCAAGGAGAGAGACTGCAAAGGAAGAGGTCCTGCTGTACGAGGATTTCCAGCCGTCAGCCCAGCAGATGGTACCCACGCAGAGCAAAGTGTCCTTGCACGCTCATGCTCAGTCCACTGAGGAGACTGGCTGGCTCCCCGTGCTGGCTCAGAAGGCCAAGGAGAAGAGTTTGGTGCCCCCCCGCATATCAGAGAAGCGGTACTGGGTGGATGTGGAGGCACAGAGGGAGAACCTGGTGCTGCTGGGCCAGGCGACCCAAAAGTGCAGGTTACCTCCACATCTGCACACGCAGGCGAAGGAGGTCATCACCGAGACTCTGCACACTGATGTTGAGAGGCTGGCTCTTCTCTTCCACAAGTACATCTCCTTCTGCCACCTCCAGCATGTCAGGTACCACCATACGCAGACTACTGGGATCCACGCAGGGTTAATCCTTGCTAAGGACCTGGGCCTGCTGCCCTCAAAACATATGTGAGCCTAGCCACTGATTTCAATGGGAGCAGGACTTTGCTCAGTCTTTACACAGGCAAAATTCCTGTTAAAGCCAATGGGCCAAATCCTGAGTACCCTCCTAAAGACTTGCTCAGACCACAAGCCTTGTGACAGGTGGGGAATAAATAAGGTTCAGACACACCTTATTCATGTCGCCTCCCTCCTCTTACATGCCAAACACACAAGCCCACCCTGGAATAGCCTCTTGCACCAAATTATTCTCCAAAGACAGCTGCCCTGCAGCCCCTTTGTTCTGGCTGTTTTTCAGGGCAGCCAGGATGCAGTATAGCGGATCAGATCCTGAATGGTGCTTAGCCCATGCAGCACCCATTAAAGTCTGCTTCCATTGAGCTCAGCGGTCAAACTCTCAGTTATCTTAGTCGGAACAAGATTTTATGCTAAGTATGTTCAGCATCTCTCAACACTTGGCCCTTGCTCAGCAATAGACAGACTATTTCCGTTACTTCTATGGTAGTTTTGGGTGCTTGGTGCCTCTGGGATTTGTTCCTAAATCAGTCAGATCAACGCTATAATTTTTTGAGGGGTGGGGGCAGGTAAGGGCTCAAAGCAGCAAAAGGAAAGTCCACATGGTCTCATCACCTGGTGGCATGAGTGGGGTTCCATGCTCAGAGATGAGATCCATTGTACACATTTGAGAAAGAACCTGGCATCAAAATTAGAGATGGATCAGATCCAGAACCATTTATCCCACCCCCGACCCTGAATTTTGAGAAATAAGGTAATGATGAATTTAAGCCACAGCCCATGGATTTGGATTTCAACCCCCACAAAGGTCACTGGTGTTGGTTCCACGGTTGCAGTTTGGGGCCATCTCTGATAAAAAGAGATCCAAACGAGGTACTGTGGTGCCTAGATGATGGGGCACCAGAAAAGCTGAGATGAATGGGTGGGTAGAGGGAACCTGAAAGTCAAAGCATCCCTCAGTTTTGCATATCCTTCCATACTCCCCTGAGAACCTGATACATACTGAACTATGTTGTCCGGCTTCTCTTCTGTTGTGGAGAAGATCCCTAGCTCACAATCTAATTCTTTTTCTTTCTATTTCAAGACAAACCTTAATGTCCCGATTGGAAACTGCCAGAGCTGCAAATGATGGTGCTGAGGTCCGGAACTTGTACACATATGTGGAGAGGGTGGATACTTACCGGAAGAAGGTGCTGCAGTGCTGGGTGGCCAAACAGAAAACTGTAGAGCATGCACGTCGTCACTGCCTTGGTAGGATGGTTTCCTTGTTTGCCCAGGTGAGCTTTTCTGGAGAAGTAAGAAGAGTGTCACACTTGTTTTTTATTGGTCACTTTTGTTTCTAAAATTAGAAATATCCAATGCAATAGCAAGACAGAAAGGCAGCATTTAAGGGAATAGGTTGAAATTTCTCCCTGTGCAGAAACACCAGCATGAGGCCTATGCCTAAGGCCCAAAGGACATAAGCAGGATTTAACTAGTGTACAGGCTTCGGCCTGGTGGTCACCTTTCCTGCTCTTTTCCAGCCCGCCTCTAACCCTAGTCTCCTGGGAGTGGGAAGGGTAGTGAGGATCAATCGTAATTGCAAAGAAGAGGGCTAGTTAAGATGCTAGTTTAGTACAAATCTCTCTTCTGTCACAGACTTCCTGGGTGCCCCTGGGATGGTCTCTGTGCCTCAGATACCCATTTGCAAACTGAGGATAACTACCTCACAGGGGTGCTCTGAGGATGAATTCACAAAGAGCATGAGGTGCTCAGGGAATGGGAGCCAGATAAATATTTTGCCTTCCTCTGAAAGGAGCTGGAGAAAGGCAAAGAGTTAGCAAGCCCGATACTGAGCAGCATGCTTAGTGCCTGTAGCCTCCAGAGAAGCCCACAGGAATTGTGGGTGCTTGGCAGCTCTTTGGGATTTGGAATAATTAATAAGTCACTGTCAAAACTTGTGAAATGCCACCTTTGCCATCAGGATGGTTACATACCACTGTCCCTGGCTTTGGCTGGGCAAGTGGCAAGCTGAGGTTTCTGCTTTTATTTTACTCTAGCCTCTTTTACTGTTCCCTCACCCATCAGATCCTCTCCCCACCATTTATCTTCTGGGTCCACCTGCTGCGTCCCTAACACCTAGATTTTGACCTCTCTGGAGCAGGGACCGTCTTGTTCGTATTGCCTTTAGTTACTGCAGTATCACTGTGGTCACGGCGCATTATGGGCGGTGTGGTTCAGGCCCGTCAGGCGAGAGATGTTCTTATCAGTCCTTATCAGTGTTGTTCTGTCTCTGGCGCTGATATCAGCTTGGCTGCGTGCATGAAGCTCTGAAGAGGTGCTCCCTCAGGATTACCCCTGGCTCCATTAGCCCAGTGATCTAGAGCCTGGCTTGGATCTGAAGCAGGGACTGAGTTAGCCTGGTGGATCCTAAGCCGAGGTGCTCCTTTGGTGAACACTCTGGGTTACCTTTGGCTCAAATCTTTAATGAGAACTCGGTTAGCTCAGTGATTTGGAGCCCAGGCGTGCCCTGTGGGCAAGAGGTAAACTGAGGCAGCACTCACTATCGAAGAACCCAGCACAACCACAGATCTTTGTAGAAACGAAGGTGCCAGGCTAGGTTTTATTGCAATGTAGCACACTGGCAAGTGACCGATTTCAACAGATCTGCTGGCAGCATACGTACTCTCAATGCAACGGAACAGCTCAATTGATGGTAGGGCTCCCCATCACCCCTTTCGGCTGCACGGGGTCTGAGCTCCAGGGCTCCTACTTTTATACCCTCCTCTGACCTTACATTGATTGGTCCGTATTCTAACTAATTTACACGTTGATTGGTCCACGCATTACTGGGCATCTTCATCTATCAAGGTGGCTTCTTGGTGCCCCCAGCCCCTTCCCCACTCCCCCACTGGTTTCCTGCTCCTCTCGGCCCCCCACACCAGTTCCCTGACCCTCCCAGCCTCCTCCCCCCTTACCTGGCCAGAGCTGCAGGGGTGGCTGTGGCCAGAGTCACTCCCTGGCCAGGCTGCTCCCATCCTGAGCCACCCATCTGAGCATGCTCAGGGGAAGAGATTGGAAAAAGCTCCAGGGTGGCTGCAGCTCCCAGCTGTCCGCAGGCTGAATTCCAGCCCCAGTGGGCTGAATTCTGGCCTGTGGCCACACGCTGCTCCTGGCCCCGCTGCCCAGCTGGGGTCAGCAGGGGAAAGGAACCCCATTCTTTTCCCCTGCTGACCCTGGCCCCCAGCTGGGCAGCGGGGCCTGCCAGGGAAAAATAGGTGCTGGTAGGCAGTACCAGTGCATGCCAGCAGAAGAAAAGCCCTGAAAACACATATTGGCAGGTAATGTAAACATTATTATTACCTTGTGTACAGATTAATTGGACCTGATTCTCCTCTCCCCAGCCCAATTTTACCCCTTGTGGCCCTTTTGATTTCAATCAGGTTAGTTCTGAATGTGAGTGAGAGAACGGAAAGGAGAAGAAGAGAAAAAGTTGAAACAGCCAAGATGAGAATGCAGGGGATGTTTTTCTCTTCTGTTTGGTTGACAGCTTCCTTTCTTTGCTGTTCCATTAGCTCCGCCTGAGCTCTGAACTCCACCTCAACAGCCCATCCCCTCTCATCATCAAAGCAGTGGATGAAATGAAGAATGAGATCCAGTCCTTAGCCCATGCCAGATCCAAATCCCCTGGCTATCCAAGCCCCCTGGCAAGTGTGAAGAAAGTCAGAGACTTTACGCATCCGGCAGCAGTCAGGTACATGGGGGGCTGGAGATGTCAGAGGCAGCCCTTATTAACACCCCCTGCCCTGCTTCAACAGCAAACTGTGGTCTTATGCTCAGGTTCCCATTGAGAGACTGATCCTTGAGGTGCTGGTTGCCTCTTCTAAGATGCTGAGCATCCACAACTCTCACTGACTTTGCAAGGTGCTTGATTTCTACCAAGATCAAGCCCTGAGAGCCACAGCATTCAACTTGGTCTCTCCCCCTTTCATTGTCTCACTCTTTCAAGACCTCCAGCAAGAGAAAAACGTCCTCTGTGTTCCCATCTAGGCCATTTCAGCTTTTTCCCTGCCTCTCTGTACTGGCTCTGTGGATAAGCAGAGGACTTCAGTCTCCAAGGCTGCCAAATGTCATTTGCCAAATCCCTCTGAGTCCCGTCAGCTGCAGTTGAGCTGAGTCCTGTCGCTGACTCAAGGAAACTACCTTTGGAGTCATTGGGTCTCATTCTGAGAGGCACTTCTCACCTCCTGCACCCACTGAAATTCTTTGAACACTGGCCACCTCTGTAGGTGCTTAAATATAGGTTTAAATGGCTAACTTGGGCACTGCTTTGAATATTCTGGGTTGGGTCTGGAGCTCAAAGCTTGCCCAGCCAATTACTGTGTTAATAGGTTTGGAACTGAGTAGTTTCTGCGGCTTTCAAATGATTGTGTTCTTGTGCTTCTGTAGTGAGCAGGTTTGTGACCAGATGGAGTCAGTATGGCGGACTGATATCATCTCTCACAGTTTCCCTATCGTTCCAAAACCCCCTGTGTCCCTGCTCTGGTCCCAGGCTGGTGGGTTCCCAGATATCCCTAGATTTCTGGAACTGGACGTGAGCTCAGTTAGGAGCAAACCCCTTAAGTCTCTAATGACACGGTAAGCAGCCTGACATTTTATGTTACCTTAGTCTGCAGAGGGAAAATGTTATAATAATATGGCTGTGTTCATTTTCAATTGCCTTTTCCCAAAGATCCCTCCTTCCCTTCTTTGAAGACGGGCACTATCATTTGCTTTTTCCCCACCATCTGAGAGCTCCTCCAGTCACAACTAGTTTTCAAAGATAATGGCCAATGGCTCTGCAGTCACATCAGCCAGCTGCTCGGCCCTGCTGGATGCACTGCCTCTGGCCTGATGGACCTGTGCATGTCCAGCCTTTCTAAATAGTTGTGAACCCGTTCAGTCAGCACTGAGGGCTCCTCCCCATTCTGTTCTGCCCAGTGCAGTAGTCAGGGAGCTGATTTTGTCTGTCAAGATAGAGGCAAAAAGACATTGACCACTTCAGCTTTTCTACATCATCTCTCTGGGTTCGTCTGGCCTAGAGTTGAGCTAATCTCCCTTCATGAGTGGCCTGTAGGTGTCACTGTTTAGCAGCACAAAGCTAAAAGTACCGTTGTATTCAAAGTGACTTTGCCTTCAGTGTCTGACAAAGGGGGATTTGCTCCCATGAAAGCTCATGCGATAAATAAATCTGTCAGTCTTTAAAAGTCCCACAGGACTCCTAGTTTGCTCTGCCTGCATTGAATTTCAAAGGGGGCCGTGTCAGTCTAGTTCAGCAACACAAACCAGGAGTCCTGTGGCACTTTTAAAGACCAACACGTTTATTTATCGCATGAGTTTTCATTGTATTGTATTCAAAGTGACTCTGCCTGCATTGAATTTCAAAGGGGCAGTGGCCGTGTCAGTCTAGTTCAGCAACACAAACCAGGAGTCCTGTGGCACTTTTAAAGACCAACACGTTTATTTATCGCATGAGTTTTCTTTGTATTGTATTCAAAGTGACTCTGCCTGCATTGAATTTCAAAGGGGCAGTGGCCGTGTCAGTCTAGTTCAGCAACACAAACCAGGAGTCCTGTGGGCTTTAAAAGTGCCACAAGACTCCTTGTTTGTTTTGCACTGAATTTGTATCCCCAACCTTTAACCTCGTTTCCCTGGTGCACATGCATGGATTCTCATTACATTTACTCATTTAAACTGATCTGATGATTCAAGGATGCAAGTGAGTTCCTTTGAAAGAACCTCCATCAGGAATAGGCAGAACTGTGTTTACCTCCTCCACCCTTCCCCAAGCACCTTTTATCTAAACATTGTTTACATACCATATGGCCACAGCACCCATAGAATCCAGTCACCCCTGGGGTGGGGGGGGAGCTGTCAGGCCATCGAGCATCAGGTGTGGCATTTGGGAAACCCTGATTCTTGTGAGAACTGCTGCGTGATCTTCTTGATCCTAAACTATTGAACATTTTTATCAGTAACTTGAAAGAAAACAAACTCATCACCGATAAGGTTTGCAGATGACCCCAAAATGGGGGAGTGGTAAATAATGAAGAGAACAGGTCACTGATAAAAAGCGGTCTGGATCTCTTGGTTAGCTGGGTGCCTTTTAACATGGCTAAATGTAAATGTGGACTTCTAGGAACAAAGATTGTAAACCACACTCCAGACTGAGGGGCTCCGTTCTGAGAAGCAGTGACTCTGACCCGTGCTCGTTGGGTGCATAGCCAGGGGACTTTCAAGTAGTGGTAGCGAGGTTGTTTTCTCTCTGCATTCAGCGCTGATGTGACTGCCACTGAAATACTGTGGGCAGTTGTGGTGTGCACAGTACAAAAGGGTGTTGATAATCTGAAGTGGGTTTAGAGAAGTGTGACAAGAATTATTAAAGGATTAGAAACATGCTTTATAGTGATAGACTCAAGGAGCTCAGTCTATTTAGCTTAACAAAGAGACAGTTAAGCGGTGAGTTGATTACAGTCTATGAATACCCACATGAGGAACAAATATTTAATAAGAGACTCTTCCGTCTAGCAGAGAAATGTGTCAAAAGTTGAAGCTAGATAAATTCAGACTGGAAATAAACTGTAAATTTTTAGCTGTCAGAGTAATTAACTACTGGAATAATTTACCAGTGGTTGTGGCAGATTCTGCATCACTGACAATCTTTTAATCAAGACTGAATGTTTTGTAAGAGATCTGCTGTAGAAATTAATTTGGGAAGATCTATGGCCTGTGTTCGACAGGAGATCAGATGACCAAAATGATCCTTCTGGCACTGGAAACTAACAGGCAGTACCCAGTGCGAACTTAGAGAGACAGACTGGGTGAGGGAACATCTTTTCTTGGATCAACTTCTCTTGGTAAGAAAGACAAACTATTGAGTTACACAGAGCTCCTCTTCAGGTCTAGGAAAGATACTGCAGAGTTTCACACCTAAATAGAAGGTCAAATAGGTAGTTCACCACTAGCACATATTCTAAGGGGAACCGTGAGATTGGGCTCTGAGATTAAAATACCTTTCAGAGTTTGATTTGCCGTGACATTCAAGGTGTGTCTACACAGCCCGCAGCAAGCCTGGGCCTACAGATTTGGTCTCATGGGTCTCACAGCAGCACTCTGAAAAAGGCTTTGTGGACAGCACTTGGGAGTTGTGGCTGGGCTCTGAAGCTCACCTCCCTCCCTAGGCTTTAGATCCTCAGGTCCAGCCTGAGCCACAGCTTCAGACCACTGTTCCTAGGCCAGTACTGTGAGCTCCATTAGCCCTGGCCTGTTGACTCAGGCTGCTTGGCTCATTTCCACAGGCTGTGCAAACATATCCTCAATGATGGTTCTAGCCTGGGTCAGAGTTCTGTTCTGTGTTCTCATTTACTCCATCCCCAGATGTCCTCAGACTTATCACTTTTCATCTTCAAGGCGCTTTGCAAACATTAGCCTAGTAACCCTCATACGCCTGTATTATCCCAGTCTCTTTATCCACAGAATCTGTTCATGAATTCATAGTGCACCCCCCACTATCAGATAATGAGGAGACAGAGTCACAGGGAAGTTACAGCCTAATTTTCAGAAATACAGAGCGCCCGTCACTCCGGCTGAACCTGCAGGTGCTCAGCAGTTCCAAAAATCAGCTCGTAAATGACATGGGGAGTCAATATCAGCACTCAGATTAGAAGCCAACATTTTCTCATTTCCGGGCCTGCTCTGTGATCAGATTGTCCCATACTCTTTAAAGGCCTGACCCTAAAAGGTGCTTAATCTTCTTAGCTCCCAAATAAAGCAAAGGGTGGTGGTGTTAATCAGCACTTTCCAGGACGTGTCTTTTTGTTTGTAGCTATCAGTCACTCCTGTCCTTGGTTCTCACATAGTTACACCCATGGCCATTGTACATGGACGATGTACAGGACTGGGCCCTGGGAAGCTATAAATAATTAGTAGTTTGTAACAATAAAGCCTGTCTTTCTTTTTAGAGTCCAGGATCTTCCCCGATGGAAAACATACGGACATAAGTAAAGGCCCATGTAAAACACGATAGTCCACATACAGCTTAATGCATAACAGAAATTTATATAGAAAGCAAATAAAGTCTATTTTGTGTTAATTCCATGGTCATGTGCCTTTACTATAAAGGCTGCAGTTCATATTCCAGTCTCTTGAGGCTGGGATTTTCCAAAGCTCGCACTTAGTGGCACAGAGGTGCGGGATTGTGTCATTTATTCCTTAGCAGGTGACCTGGAGCCAAGGGCATCTTTAGTACATCCTGACTATTGCACTGCTGGAGTGTGGAGAGCAGACTTGTGACATTGTGTTTGAACCAAAAGCAAAATCTTCCACAGTCATCAGAACCAGTGGACCTAGGCCACAGCAAGCTTTTTCGGCACCACTCACATTCCTTTCACAAGAGGAAACTCCACCTCCCAGGAGTGCTGCAGGCAAAGCATCAGGAATTTGCTTCCAAAAGAGGCCAGAAATGAAATACTGTACCTACTGGGCCGGCTGACAAATGCAGATAACCAATAACTAATTATAGCCAGGAGACCTGGAGTAGCTAAGGTGGGATAAAGACAAATCACTGTTAGGTGTGAGATAGAATCACTCACACCCACTGCAGCCCTGAAGTTTTGACTGAGCTCAGATACAAGGAGATTGCCTTTTCCTAATATTAGCGTCTGTTCTGCTTACACCTGCATGGTGCAGCCGTGCTCTGACATCAAGGCTGCGAGCTCTTGTATGAAGCTGCCCCAGCTGGGTCCAGCATGGTTCACTGAGCTGTGGTGACAGATGTGTTCTTTCGGCCTCTGCGGAGGTGTCCTGGTACCTGGCAGAGAGTGCCGTATAAATACCTGCACAAAAGGGAAGCCTGTACTCCTCCTGTTAGACAAAGTGTCAGATCTACTGAAGCACATGAGTGGCTGAACTCTTGGGGACGGGAACTGTCAGTTAGGTGTGCACCCCGCACCTAGCTGTCCAGGGGCCTCCAGATGCTGCTGCAGTACAAAGATAACAAAGACCACAGAGGAGTCAGATTTGATTCCTCCACAGTTAGGCTTGCCTTCAGTTGCAGTGGTTGGATCCATTGTTCTTGGAAAAGAAGGGTCCCAGTTCTGTCCCCCGACCATGCCCATGGTATGCATGTGGCCGCACCGTGCAGGATGAATGACACGATGCAGCCTGTGCAGCTTTGAATTGACCCCAGAACAGATGAGCCCACAGCATTGTCTCTCCTCAGCCCCACTCAGTGGTGTGTGCTAGTGCGACCAATGATGCAGCTAGAGCTTCTCTGGTGAACACAAGACGGTAGCGTGGTGCTCTTGGGGCCTAGAAGATGCACAGAGTATGGAAGGCAATGGGCACTGGAAGTCTCCACCTGGTACACGGCACAATTCCCCGAAAAGGCTGGGATCCATACGCCAGTCAGAAACATCTGGCTTGAAATCTCACTTTAAGGCAGAGATGAATTTAGATGTCAAGCCATTTCCTTTCATCTCTCTGGAGACCGGTTCTGGTGGCGCGAGGGCTGGAGAGCAGTCGTTGGGAAATGCTGATTTTCATTAAGTGGGAGAGGAAGAGTGCTCTCACTGCAGAAGAAGAGAGGTTCCTGGAATGGGAGCGATTTACAGCCAACACATCTTACTATCTTCCTTCACTCTCACATTCTCTTTGTTCCAGGTTCTTATATGGACTCGTTTCCAACCTCTCAAAGGGTGTTTATGGGGTTCGGAACCCAGCTCTGACTTGGGCCTGGCTTGCC
The DNA here is from genome assembly GCA_007922175.1 of Pelusios castaneus. NCBI lineage: Eukaryota > Metazoa > Chordata > Testudines > Pelomedusidae > Pelusios > Pelusios castaneus. The sequence continues at coordinate 6,126,808 of ML685866.1, forward strand.
TCCTTATTCATGGGCCATAGAGAATTGACTGGGTTGATGGGAGATATACGCAGCAGCCTCTCCTCAGCAGGAAACGGAGCTGGAAGGAGTGTTTGTGTGCTGGAGTCTCTTGTGTCTGGCACGCCTGGTAAGGGAAGGACCAGCCATGAGTCCCTGCTGGGAGGAAGCAGTGTCAAACACCTGTGCAGGGCCCACGAGTCAGGCAGGATGGAACCCCCTTTGCCTTCCACTGATCATTTCCCTCAGGTCTGAACCCTGCGGGAGGAGGAATAAAGTAGTGAATCATGTTGAGAGGGAGGCACTGGGGGAACAGGAGCTGCTGTTACCAGATGCTGACTCATGCGGGGAGGAGGAAGAAAGTAGTGAATCATGTTGAGAGGGAGGCACTGGGGGAACAGGAGCTGCTGTTACCAGATGCTGACTCAGCAAGCTTGCCCTCTTGGACCTTGCACAGTGAGCGGCCATGAGGAGCATTAATGTTTAACTCCGTTTGATGCGGGGAAGGTGAAGAGCATTTCCTGGATGCTGTGTTGCTTGTAGCACACAGGTGTCAGGTCCTGCAGGCTGCATGGGCTTTGTCCTACAGGGTAATCCAAAGAGCACAATTCACTTGATAAGATCCAGAAGGAAAAGGAGCCATCAACAGCATTAACCCTTTGGCCTCCATTTCCACACTTTGCTGGTCAGACAAATGCAGCTGGAGGATAGACAGACAGACGCCGTGAACAAGGAGAATATCTCTTCACTTGCCAGCAACCCATGTTATCAACGATCCATTCGGAAACAGGGCCTCCAGAGTCCCCTGCAACCAAGCCATTGTCAGTGTGGAGAGAGGAGCAGGGCTCACACAGGCCCTGCTGCAAGACCCATTTCTGGGTGGATTTCTTCGCTCCTGCACGTCACTGGAGAATAGCCCTTGTGGCACAGCATCTGGAAAGTGGTAATTGGGCAATGCTGATGGAAGGACAAGGCATGCATGTGCGCAGTGCACTGGGCGAGGTCTGTGGGTGGGAGGGTAGTACACAGTCTAAGCAACGTCACCTGCCTTCCTTGGATTGTCAGTCTCTTTCTCTCCACCTTGAATTCTTCTTCCCAAGGGGAATGAAATCTTCATCTGACAGCCACAGTCCGAAGGTAGAGCTAGTAAATAAAGCACAGGATTGGAAGAACTCTGAGTTTTATTCCCAGATCTGTCACTGACTCACTGTATAAACTGTCCCCTTCCTGTCCTTCAGAATTCCCATTTGTAAAATGGGGCTGCTGCTTATCTGCCTCTCAGTCCTGTGAGTCTCAGATCATGGCTGTTCCCAAAACACACCGAGATTCATAGATGGCAGTGCTTAGGCACATAATAGAGCAGGCTTGGAATAAATCTTTGGCTGCCTAGGAGAACACTCCAGGAAAAATGTGGGCAAACGGGAGAAGGTCCAGAGGAGAGCCAGACAAATGGTTAAAGATATAGAAACTATGACCTATGAGGAAAGATTGAAAACCTGGGTTTCTTTACTCCAAAGAAGAGAAGAGTGAAAGGGGACATGATAACAGTGGTCAAATACATTGAAGGTGGCTGTTAAAAGAATAAGGGGGAAAATTTGTTCTTTTTGTCTACTGATGACCAGAGAAAAACCAGTGCTCTTAAACTGCCGCAAGGGAGATGTAGCTTAGACATTAGAGAAAATCACTGGAAGAAATTACCTAGGAAGATTGTGGGATCTCCATCATTGTAGGTTAGACAAAAGCTGCTTAGGTCAGTGTCTGATGAAGTGGGATTTTCTCCTAGGAGATCTCATGCGATAAATAAATCTGTTAGTCTTTAAAAGTGCCCCCCGGACTCCTGGAGTGCTTGTCATTCTAAGGAAGTGACAGGAAATGTCTTGGAAAGGAAAAGCCCGTGACAAGGATGATTGGGACAAACTGGGGACCCGTTTGTCCGTCCTTGCGCTGTAGCTCTGAATGGTTCTTTTCTGAGGGAGTTTGGCATTCTGACACCATGAAGTAATAGTGGCCTTTGCTTTATAAACCTCTGATGTAACTGGACACCTCAAATCAAATCCTTCATCTGAAGGCCATATTCTCATTTGCACTGAGGCTCCTTACTCTATTCTGGCAGTGTAATCATCACTTACATCCATGTTAAGGCCCTCCTCCTACACAGCTAGAGTGGTGTAAAAGAGAATCAGGCCCTAATTAGTGTTTATTCAGTCATCCCCCCTAAAATCTGTCTTGAGTTCCATGCATGTAAATCGGTAAAACTCAATCGTTACTCTAGATTTGCACCATAAATGTGGATTCAGGATTGTCGTGGCAGATGTGGGGCTGCAGTCAAGACTCTAGCTTGTGATAATATACCGTGACTTTTGTATGCCTTGCAATTACTTAACTGGTTTGAGTGTAAGCTGACTCGAAACTTTTTCTCAGTTGATTTTAGTTGGTGAAATGAAGGCGCTGGTTACTTGGTTGAGAATGAATTGATTGCATTCTTGTCCTTGAGCTAAGGAACAGCTGTGGGGTGGCGCATCCTGTTTGGCTGAGTGAGGACTGAATAAGGAAACTAGGACCCGATCTTGTGCTTGCTCTTATATTGATTCGCCATAGAGCCAGCTCATACACACGTTTTTCTAAAGCACTGTATTGCCCTCCTGCCAGAACCTCTGATCGTGGGTCCCAGATCTGCACTTGGTTGTCTGACATAGGAGCTGTGTGAGATCTCTTCTGGGACTTTTTATACAGCACTCCCAGTTGATACTTTAATGGTGGTTCTGCTTGTTTTTCTGTTGCCGTGGCTCCATAAAAAGAGGAATGTACTACTGATAGAGACTGTTTGGAAAGAAATTAAAATTCCACTTTAGTCACTGATTAAACTAGAATTGATGGGTGGGGACTTCTAGGAAGTTCATTGAGTGGGTGGAGCTGTAAGACACAGAAAGGCAATTTGGGTGTTAGCACAGCCATACGCTGAAAGCTGCTCTCAATAGCTGCCCAATTCTGCAGCATGCTGAGACTGGCCTGCAGAAGGCTGAACAGCCTCAACCACTGATTAGGTATCCATCGAAGGATCCAGTCTGCACCACAAGGTGCCAGCCTATGTCAGGACTGAGCCCTAAGTAAAATATTAAGAGGAGCGTGGAGTCTCCTTTCCTAAGTAAATTAAGAATAGTTCCACTGCAGTCAATTGAATTTCACTGTTCTCAGAGTACTTTAACAAGAGAATCTGGACCTTGTTAAAAAACAACCAACCCGTGCCTATATTAATAACTACATCTGATATTATTAATCTAGAAGGGATTATTGAAATGTCATTGAGCTTTCACCATTTATGATGAGATCATAAACAGATGGCCTTCAGGGATTCATTACAATAATTTATTAAAAGAAATAAACACAAACGCTTTAAATTAAAATACATTAAAGACAGCAAATTATACACACAGCTCATCTAGACAGCCTTGTGTCTTCTTATGGCTGCCCTTGCCACCCTCCTTTCATCCCACCTTTGTCATGTGGCACCTGCCGGCTCATACCTTGGCCGTATTCAGGTACTGATGCTGCAAGTACCTCTGAGTGGCCAGATTTCTGCCCCCGCAGGGAATTCTGTGGGACTATTACCATGACTGGGCCTTTAGACGGTGAGCTCTTTGGAATGTGTACTGCATTTTACTGTATGTGTACACAGTGTTCTGGGGCCCTCATTCTGATTTAATGCTACTGTCTTGTAGATAAGTCATTTGCTGTTTGTCTTTTGCTATCTGGGCAGTGAAACTAAACTCACCAATTTCACTTTCTGATTCTTTTGCACTATCCCAAGGCCTTCCATTTGGATTCCACTGCAGGGGAATCCTTAAAGAAAAAAGAATTGTGTTAATTACAGTGCTTAAAAATAACTGTTACATTTTTATATTGAGGGAAGAGCAAGGACTACTGCACTGGAGGGAGGGATAAATGGGATCCAGCACATCACTAGAGCCAGAACTGTGCAGGGGAACCCCCGGTTCTTGGGGCACTGGGTCTCCCCCCAAGTGCTTCCTCTTCTTGCTTATGGGCCTTGGAGAAAACTGCAGAGAGGAGACAGCCAGAGACTGCAGCCTGTAGGAGCAGAAGCAGCTAACACAGGGATCTCTGAACATTTGGCGTATGTCTACACTAGAAAAAGTTAAGTCGACTTTATTAAGTCAACTTAATAAGGTCAACTTAAAGTTGACCTTATTAAGTCGATTTAACAAAGTGGCTCCTTTTAAGTCAACTTTATTAAGTCGACTTAACATTGGACATAGGCATCCAAACTGCCATTAAGTCGACTTAATAAAGTTGACTTAAGGGCTACTCCCCATCCACACTGTCCTTAAGTCGACTTAAGAAGTCAACTTAAGGCTTAAGTTGACCTAAGGGAGGGGTAGTTATTAAGGAATTCCACATTCCAGTGTGGACATGGAGTAATTTAGGTCGACTTAAGGGTCCTTAAGTCAACTTACATTGCTAGTATAGACATACCTTGGAGAATTAGTTTTGATTGGACTTTCTCAGTCACGTGCTCCCCCATCCCCCCAAAAGTGGTGGAACTAATATGACATTTGCCAACGTCACACTGTTCACTCTGCTGGAATGTTCTGCCCCGACCCTGATCTTGTGTCTGGCCTGTCTATTTGGACTGTGAGTTCTTCAGGGCAGCAGACACCTATGTGTTTTTGTATAGCATGTAGCACAACAGGGAGTGCCCAATCTTGATTGGCCCATAGACATTCCCATTATATATGATTATTATTAATAATAATAATAGGAAATGGATAGGTGCACAGATAGATTAATTCCTTATGTGAAATACATTCTTAAATTGGAGTTTGTTGAAGTAATTAATATATTATTAATATAACCTTTAATTAAAATGCATTACTATAGCATTACCAATGAGGAACCTATACATTAGAAAAATAGGAAATGACCAACTAAGGTAACCTACTGAATTGTACTGTTTCTTTTACAAGTCATACATTTAATTCATAAGATTGACTTGAGCAAGTGTATGTTACCTATTCCACTAACAGTATCAACTGTCGTCCATCAAGACATACGCACAAGCTCTTTCAGTGCAGAGCTAACCCCTCTGTGTGTGTTTGAATCTATGAAGTATATAATTGGTGATGTGTCTGTCTTGTGTGTCAGAGTTCAGGTGGTTGCTGGATTATGTATGATGCACAGATCAATGCTGATATTACTGTGAAGGTAATTAATGTAAACTAGCTAATAATTTCCTGTCTTTGTGATTAAGGTATGGAATGGTCTGTATTTTGTCTGAGTTACATTGCTTTATTCTAAACCAAAAAAAGCCAGAGTTCAGTAGCACTTTCAAAGACTAACATGTTTATTTATAAATAAATAAATACAATTATATCATAATGATAATAAATAAATAAACATGTTAATCTTTAAAAGTGCCACAGAATTCCTTTGTTTTGGTTTTGCGGGAATAGACTAGCATGGCAAGCTCTCTGGAAATTCAAAAACCTTAACTCACAGTTAATCTTTTTGTGGGGGGGAATTTCCTTGTGTTTGTAAAAGAAATATAAGGGTCCCTGAAAACTACAGTTGTGCTGGCATAGGAATCATTTGCCCCATCCTGCTCCCACTGGTACTATAATCATTTGGCGTGTGATTTTCAAAGGACTGTGATGACTTCTTTACACTCAGAGTTGCAGCAACTGAACTGAAGATGCAATTTTAAGCCCGTTTGATTAAACTGATGCAAAAGACTCTGAGAACCCTTTTATTTTGGTTTGACCAGGCTTATATCAATGTACTTTATGTTAATTGAGAACAGTTTTAAGGTAAACTCTTAGGCTGAAATAAGAGCATCCACACCGGGGCTATATCAGTTTATCTAAATCAGTTTACAGTTGTGTGGTGATGAGGGTTGGAGAATCAATATCCCGTACTAAGCTGCATGATGCTATATGTTATTTTGCCGTGCAGTGTGGGAGAATTCACCGGGCCTTCATGGGCCCCTCTGTGGAAGTGCTCTTAGCTCACTAGTCCAGTAAGACAAACCACCTCCAGCTTGGCACATTCTCTCGATTTCTGTCCATGGCCTCTGTTCCAGTCAGTGTAAGTCATATATCCAACTGAGAATAATGAACTGTTTCAACAGTTGACATTAATGTAACTCTCAATTTGGAACCAGCAGGCAAACATAGGGCATGAGAGTATGGGATTGTTTTGGCAGTAGCCTGTTATCCTGAGAACTTGGTGGCATGCCTTGGTAAGGACAGCATGTAGGCTGCATGCCGACATGGAGTAGTGAAGACAGCTGATGAAAGTTTTAACAGGTGTAAAATCCCCCTTATGCAGACTGGTAGTTCTGGAGCAGGACCGCAAGCACGGAACAGTGAAATCACATTGTCAGGCAGACCTGGGACAACCAACCCAGGACCCAGACTTTCTGTATGAGGAAGGTGATTAGTCAAGGAAGGCATTAGTCTATGCCAAGTGTGTTGGGGTGATTTGGTGCAAGATGGACTAAACTTTATTTTTTATTTAGGACTTTCCTTTTATAGCCCAGAGAATATGAAGAACTAGAGCAAGAGAGTGGAGAAGAAAGAAGAAAATTGATAAAATTTGCTAAGGTTTGTTATACCGATAAACATCTTGAGGAGCCACTCTCCTGGCTGAAGACAGAGCACGTTGCTAACATGCCAAGGAAGATATACAAAGCTGCCTTCATCTCAGTGTTTAGTAGGGGTGGAGGAATGCAGATTATCTGGTTTGGGAACTGTATACATTACTCACAAGCAAAAAAAAAAAGGGGGGGGGGCCGTCCAGTTGGCTAAACAATCACTCATCCTCTGTTTTCTCTGATGTGCAATTTTTTCCCCACTCTGAATGCTACCTCCTAGAAGCTAATGATCCAATAAAGAAAAGCTGGGAGGTGGTCTTTGTTCCTGATTAGTACATTCAGGCATTAGAGCAGCATTCCATATGGTTTATAGTATTGTGGTGATTGTTTGTTTGTATTATGGTAGCCCTTAGCACTCCACCTTAACTCTAATATGCTACATGCTGCACCACATATCAGAAGGGAATTTCTTTGCAGAAGAGTTTACCTTCTAAACAGACAAGACAGAGGACGAGTGAGAAAAGGGAGCACAATTATCGCCATTTTACTGTTGGTGAAATGGAAGCAGAGCTTGGGTGACTGGAAAGGAGCTCTGTGCAGCTCCATAGCTTGTCCCTCTCACCAACAGTTGATGGTCCAATAAAAGATGATCTCATCCTCTTCTGCCCGAGAGCAGAGGGACTCTGGCAGCGCTGTAAAGTGTGTCGATTTCCCAAGACCCAGTTGTCTCTGTGAGGGTTTGAACATGGGGCAGGTATCTGGGTGTAAAAATACCCTGGTGCAGGCAAGGTCTCTACCTCCCTGTTTGCTGTGGCCCGGATGGGTCCATGTCACCTCCCTTATTTTGGTGCAGAACTATCCTCACCCCAGGGCTGTTTGAGCCCAAGACTGGCGCACTGTGAGCAGGGGACGGATCCCTCCTGGGCTGTGCCCAGCCCTGAAAGCTTTGCTTGGGTCACCCAGCCACCTCCTCCCATCCCCACTCCAGCATGGGGCGGGAAGGCGGGGCCTCGAACGTCAGCCTGCACGTGGCCACTTAGCCAGCTCCGAGGGAGGGAGACGTACGCATGTGCAAAGACTGCCACGCCACGGGGTAATGCGCACGCGCTGTGAGAGAAGGCGCGGGCGGAAGGAAGGTGGGTGCATGCGCGCTGGAGGACCCGATCAGGGAGGTGGGCGTGGCGATGACTCGTGGGTGTGGCCAGCTGCTAGGAGGGGGCGTGGCCGAAGCTAGCCTGGCCAGCGGAGCTGGACCCCGCCTGCCCTGCCGAGCCCCGCTGCCGCGACAGGTGCGCGGTGCTGATCCCGGTTGGATCCGGGTTCGGGTCCCGGTCCGGTTCGCCGACCGGCGCAGGTGGGTTGTTGCGGCGCTGGGGCCGCCGGGCTCCTCTCGGGGTCGCGTCGCGGGTCCCGGGTTCGGACTCAGCCTTCGCTGGCCGGATTCCTCCCGAGGGGGGAGGGGTGCGTTCGGCCCAGTGGAGCCCCGCGTCCCCGGCCGCTGCCGTGGGCGCTTCCCCTGGGGACGGCAGCGGGGCCCCCGACCCCTTGTCCCGGCCCCGGCCGCGGAGGGCCCCAGGAGGAAGGGTCCCTTCGGGCGGGCCGGGCTCTGTCCTAGCCCCTGGACCTGGCTCTGCTGGGCGGAGAGCCCCGAGCGGGGCGGCCGGGGAAGGGCGGCTGGCTGAGCCCCGAGCAGCCCCGTGCACCTGCCCGAGGCGCAGGGACAGACACGGCAAACCCTGGCGGCTGGTCCGTGGCCGGGGATCCCATCTACCCCGTGAGCAGCCATGGGTGTCCGCGGTGGGAATCTCCGTTAGAATAAGAGCCGGATGTGTGCCCCCTTGCTTGATTTACCCAGATTAAAAAAATAAAAGGATTGTACTGTTCCACAGCTGTCCTATACCCTTCTATCAGACCTAGACCCTTAGGGCTATACCCTTCTATCAGACCTAGACCCTTCTATAAACCTAGACCC
>ML685866.1:6135393-6173839 GCA_007922175.1 Pelusios castaneus
AAACCTAGACCCTTACGGCTATACCCTTCTATCAGACCTAGACCCTTACAGCTATACCCTTATATCAGACCTAGACCCTTATATAAACCTAGACCCTTACGGCTATACCCTTCTATCAGACCTAGACCCTTCTATAAACCTCAACCCTTACGGCTATACCCTTCTATAAACCTAGACCCTTATATAAACCTAGACCCTTACGGCTATACCCTTATATCAGACCTAGACCCTTATATAAACCTAGACCCTTACGGCTATACCCTTCTATCAGACCTAAACCCTTATGGCTATACCCTTATATCAGACCTAGACCCTTATGGCTATACCCTTATATCAAACCTATACTCTTACGGCTATACCCTTATATCAAACCTATATCCTTATATCAAACCTACACCCTTACGGCTTTTGCTGTATAAAGGGTTTCATAACTGCGCAACTCTTGCATAGATTTGCCACTCTCCTTCACATACAAACAAAATTGGTTTCTTCATATTACCCCTTTTGGCTTTAGTGGCTAGCCAGAAAAATCTGAGCTCTAGTAAGTGCTTCTAGTTGAGGGTAAAAATTGGTGATAGGTGTTACTTTAAGGCACTCTTTCTTCTTTGTATATAAAGGTCTACAGTCCTGTGTCTCTTCATGCAGAAAGAATCCACAAGCAGAAAATAGCTTTTTAAAATTACAGCACCAATAATGCTTTCTTCAACTACCTGATGTAAAAACTTCTCCCTGGGGTTCTTCTAGGGCCAACCACCGTTCTTTCAGCTGCTCCTGCCCGCTATTTTTCACAGTCTCTTGTCCAGGGTGTCTGTTTTGCTTTCCTGCACACATACCACCTACCCTGAAGAGTACTTGGCAAAACTCCTTGGTAGGGTCACATACTGTTGGTCTAAGGTAGTGAGTTATGCTAATTGAATAGTGAGCTCATCCCTATGAGTTTGGATGCAATTTTAACTCAATAACCCATAACAAGGTTGCCCTGAACTCATCATGTAAATTGTCTATAAATAAATATGTTAGTCTTTAAAAGTGCCACAGAACTCTGTCGTTTTTCTGCCATAGACTAACACAGCTCCCCCTTCAGATCCTAATTTGATAACAACCTTGTAGTCTATGTAAGGTTATCGCAAGTGATTTGTGCATGGCTACCTGTTCTCACCTGTGGACTTCTTTGTCTGGGTAGGAAGGTAAAGGTAGAGTTTTGAATTTAGCAGCGAAGAAAATGAAAATTTGTAAGTAAAAGGTTCGGGTAGAATAGGCAGCAGTTACCAGAACCTCTGTGCAGCAACCCTTTCATGCTTTAGTTTCTGATCACTGGTTTTATGATCCTTTATTTGTGGTTAAGGTGGATATCCTGGCTGATTTACCATCTCAGCTATCTTCAAAGATGGGGGGCAGGAGGGAATCAAGGTGGCCTGCTGCAATCACAGAAATACTGCAGTTGGCATCTTGTCCCATTCTGTGTGTGGTATCTTTAGTTCTAATTCTGTCTGACTGGAGATTTTGATCTTTTTCCATTTATTGGAAGATTAGATTGTATAGTCATCCCAAGGAGGGTTATTCTTTCAGAGTATCTCAAGTGGGAGGTAACTGAGTTTAAGCTCTCATTGTAGTCCACAGATACTCTGAACTGTAACTTCTGGAGCTGTGTGTCCTCTTCCCTTTATTTCTGCTGATTTACCAGCACAGAATGTTTAAAGTAAGTCCTATAAGGACAGAGTTCTGCTGTTGGGATGGTAAGTGTAGAAATAGTATCACAGCTGGTATCTTTACCATCTTGGGAGCACCTGTACTCCGTTCTTCTCCTTCCTTGGGCAGCCTCAATCTTTCTACAATTCCTATCATATCTGCTTTAATAAACTTCTGTTAGTAAGTCAGTGATTCAAGAGCTATAGCTCTGTATTTTTAACTTGACCAAGCTGTAAAGTAGCATTCAACCAAGGAAATTAATTTTATAGAAGATGGTCTTCCGTTTGTGTCTTCTGTAATGTGCAGTGCCTCTGGTTCTGTAGAATGTGACTCACATATGTTTGTTGGTCTGAAATTGCTTGATAGCATGGGTTAAAAATGTAATGTTTCCACATTAAACTTTTAACTAAATATCCTGAACAATTGAATTGTACAGGCAAAACCTGTTCCTACAGGAGCTGAAATTTAGCAAATGTGAAGAAGTTTAATGAGAGGTTGTGGTAGCTACTACTGCTACTTCAGTGTGCTTTTGACACCAAAGTCATTAGCTTGGTAACTAGACAGTTAAGTCTCGCGTCTCTGAACCTGAGGCAGAGTCAGGTATTTGTGCTGATGCAGATGTCTCATGAAAATAAGAAGTCCATTATCCAGTATATTAAACAATCTCCTATTATTTGACTATATTCCTGCATATTTAATACAAATACGTATCAGATCACTTGTCTGATCTTACAAACAAATGCTTTTGCCAACTCTGAGTCTTAAATCTAGGTTTTTATATTCTTGTTTTAAAGATGAATTGTGAATGCCATTCACAGAAAGTTGTCATTGTGAGCAGTAAATATTTGGACATAGGTGCTTTTACAAAATCCTGAGGAAAAACTGCTCCAGAGTCTCTGTAGATCAGAGAACTGGCAAAAGATGTTTATTTTCGTATACCATGATGCCAACGCTTGAAATTCAGCAAAGTGGCCTGGTGTTTCATCTCTCTTGTTAGTTACATGCCCAGCTATTGCAGATTTTTCCCTTGTACCATAATTTAACAAGTAGTAATCCTGATAAATTACTATTTAGGTGACAACCAAATGCCCTTCTAGAAATCCTAGTATCTTCCTGAGAGTGCAAAGATACAGTAACACTAGACAATATCCAAACAATGGGACTGAGCTCCCAAACCATGCATGTTTGCCTATCATTGTTGACCTGAAGAAGAGCTCTGTGTAAGTGTGAAAGCTGCTTTCTCAGCAGCAGAAGTAGGGTCAACAAAATCTATTACTTGTCTGTCTAATATCCTGGGACCAACATGGCTACAATTAGACTCTAGGTAACTATTGCAGGTTACCACCAGAAAAGAAACTGACACCCCTTTTTCCATGACATGCGAGAGGAATTTCTCATGATGGTCTGAGACAGAATACAATTTATGACCAAGAGGAATGTTCCTTAAATCCTGGTTTTTGCCATTGTGGCTCTTGTTTTTTAAGACTGGTCAGCCATGTTGGGCAAAACCCCAGGAGACACAGAACCACACTAGCAAAATACAGCAGCTGGAAAACTAAAATAAAGGTTTTTAAAATCTTCAGCTCTAACAATAAACTATTGACAGGCAGTTTTGAAAGAAGTGGGTTCTGTGACTTGTCAGGCAGATAGAAGAGTTGATGAGGCAGGTTGTTTATGTACCCTCACTATAGAATATGTAGAAAGACAACAGAGTCCTGTGGCACTTTTAAAGACTAACAGATTTATTTATAAATAAATATTTATAAATAATATTTATAAATAAATCTGTTAGTCTTTAAAAGTGCCACAGGACTCTGTTGTCTTTCTACAATAGACTGACACGGCTACCCCTTTGGAACTTGACTATAGAATATGTAGTGAGAGGTAATTTCTCATGCCACTAATCAGGCAAATACTGCTCAGAAAGATTCCATAAACATGCAGCTATGCACATGGGCTTCTCCAGTGAGACTGAGAGCAAATACATTCCTACTGGCAAGTCGCCCCTTTATTAGCCACACTTCGGCATCTCTCTGTGTCCTTAGGTTGTGTGTGACTCTCTGGGGCAGAGACTGCCTTTGTATTGTACAGCACAGAGCATGTTTGTAGTAACCACACACTAAACTAGTACTTAGAGTAGAAAATGAATACTGCTTCTGGGAAGTGGTCTGGAATTAGATACACAGAATGGGCTAAGAAGTAACGTGGACAGATTCTTTGTTTAAAGATTCATCATGTTTCTAAAGCAAGATATGGGAAGGTGTTAACATGAAAACACAGGTTTGTCAACATCTTCATGACAACTTTAATTGTGCGTGCCTGTGCACTGACCTACATATAACAATTCAAGATCAAGCAAGCTACTTTGCTTCACTTTTTCTAACCCGAACAAGTGATTACTCCCCTTATGGAAGAGATGTGTGCCAGAGTGAGTCATGACTGTTTTTATGTAGATGTGACTGCAGGTAAAGGAGTGGTATCTCAAGTGTATGTGTAATCTGCCGGAAGTTAGTTAGGACTATCAAAGGGAGGGAACAGATGTTAATTGGCTTAAAACAAGGTGTGCTATTGAAAGACTCCTTTTATACTTTCCATTTTCCTTGCATATTTTTTGTTACAGCAGCGCAGCCTCAATGTCAGTATCAGATGGATGCCACATCTTTGGTGAGGGGACTTTCCTGTAAATGACCCAAGTAATTCCCCTCATGTCACTAGTGCACCAAATTGTACACCCAACCAGTGTGAAAACGCAAAATTACCCAATAGCGTTAATTGAACATGAACTGCTGTTCCGCGTGTGACGTCACTCATTTTCTGGCTCAGCTAACACTAAATAGCAGGTATAGCCCCAGTGCAAAGCACAGGATGAGTGCACTTTTACACTTAGTGCTCATTGCACGTGAAGTCCAAAGCATGGAGAACGGATCCTGTTTTAATGAGCACTTGCATGCAGCCAAGGGGGTGGGGTGTATTGGCACGTGGATTATACTTGTACCAGATTTCGGCTCTGCCCCTTGTTCACTTTGTATTCTTGGGAGGAAGGGATGGATTAACTGGTGACTAGAGACGGAGGCTCTCCTACAGTGGAATTTTCTTTAGTTTGAGGCATATATACGGCAGGCATTGGCATTTCAAACAGCAGCCTTGTCTGTCTATGTACGCGTTTGCACAAAAGCAGCTATGGTGGAGGAAAGTCTCTTGGGGTAGACGAGGCCTGGAGCCAGAGGAGTAGTTGGGGGGATCTCGGAAAGGGTAATGTGGAGGAATGTATAAACTTACCGTATGCACTGTTTAACCTTCACTTAGACTGGTAGCAAGACCTTAATGTCAGAAGGCATTTAGTGCAAAATTTGTTATGGAAGAATCTTGCTGCTAAGTGGTTTGCTATCTAGTGGGTTTCACTATTTTCTTCCTTTCTGTGCTAGAAAGGGGTCTCATAGGCTAGTTGCACTGGGTTTTCAGTATGTTATGAGATAAGACAGCAGTTAATTGGAGTAACTCTCTCAAGCCTTGGGAGACAGACCTCTCCTTGCTTACAGACAGCCCCCCAATCTTAAACGGATACTCACCAGCAACTACAGATCATACAACAGAATCATTACAACAGGAACATATCCCTGCAACAGACCACGCTGCCAACTTCGCCCTCATAGCTACACTAAAGACACCATCACAGGACCAAATCAAGCCACCTACTCCATTAAGGGCTCATTCACCAATGTGATTTATGCCGTCATGTGCCAGAAATGCCCCTTTGCTTTGTATATTGGACAAACAGGACAGTCTCTGCGCAAAAGAATAAATGGACACAAATCTGATAGCAGAAATGGAAACACTCAAAAAGCAATAAGGGAACACTACAATCTCTCTGCTCACTCCATTGACGACTTGCTAACAGCTATATTGAAACAGATGAATAACAAATCACAGCTTCAAAGAGAAACTGCAGAACTCGAATTTATGTGTAAATTCAACTCAGTTGCCTTGGGGTTAAACAGGGACTAGGGATTTTTCTCTCATTACAACAGGTGATTTGACCCCAACTTGCTCTATGTGCTGTTCCCCAGTGTTTGAATCCTAACAACTGCTTTGATTTGCTGTTACAGCCTGACCTGATCCTATGTCGTACATTTCCCTGCATTTAATTTCCTACTATTCTGTAAATTCCCCATCTTCAAAGCATCTGACGAAGTGGGATTTTCTCCCATGAAAGCTCATGCGATAAATAAATCTGTTAGTCTTTAAGAGTGCCACAGGACTCGGTTTGTTTCTGAGTAACTGTTCACCTTGTGAAAGATGTTTCAGAATATATGGTGTGGAAAACATTCTGACTGAAATCAGAAATATGAAATGCATCCAGAACTGAAATTAGTCATGTTCCCCACTATGTCTCTTTTCAGGGATTTGAAACTTGGCCCTTGAAACTTCTTAGGTTTCATAACTCTAACCTTCTTACATAAATGCCCGAAGGGTTTGTTTTAGAAACAAGAATGGGAAAGGGCATGTAGGACTTCCTGAAGCATAGCTGTGCCATGGAATCTATGGACCGGAATTGCAGAGGGCAACGTTTTCACTCTGAGCTTGTCTTCTCTTCCCATTTTGTTGCTATAGTGAGTATTTTACCAGTAAAATACATGAAAAAACTTTGTGGGGGATCTTTGCAGTCTAGACTTGTTAGTTAATTTTTGTAACCACTCGATACAAGGAGCCTGTTCCTCGACAACAGGGATAGGAGACAGGCTGGTAGTGCCTAACTGAAGAGTGGCAATTGTTGCTGCTCAGTCCAAATCCACTTAGTGGAAAATTCCTTTTCGGATCACTCTTTCATGTTGGGTTCTTTGCTTGTTTTTTTAATAGACACTCTGTTTTCACAAGATGGAGCCATCTCCGTTTAATAGAAGACAGTGGACTTCACACTCCCTGAGAATCACTGCCAAAGAGCTTTCTCTAGTCAATAAGAATAAGTCGTCGACTCTCCTGGAGCGGTTCTCCAAGTAAGTGCTGTGAGGCTTTAGTTCAAAAACAAGGTCTAGCCTAGCGGTTGATCCTCGGAGAACTCATGGGGCAGTCACCCATCTGTACTGTGTACGTCGTTAACATTCAATTAAGCTCCCTCTTCAGTGCAAGAAAATAGTCATAGAATGGGCTTCAGGCATTGGGAAATCCAGGTGCTTTATCCATAGACCGTGAGCACTAGTACCTTCTCTTGCTGGAAGAGAGGAGGGTGCAACCTTGACTCCAGATTAATGATATCCTATTAGCCATCCATAGTTGGAGTTGAGTAGCTACTACTACTCAGGATTTCCTCTTTCCTCGGGAACAGATCTCTGCATTGCTTGTGTGAGATGCAGAGGTCACCCTAACCCAGTGGTCGGCAAACGGCAGCTCGTGAGCCACAAGCGGCTCTTTAGCCCCTTGAATTTGGCTCTTCAGGTGCCGGCCTTGTTCCCTTTAATTGCAGACTGCTGCTGCGGCCGGGCTGGGGAGATTGAAATCTCCCGCCCTGAGCATGGCTCAGAGAGAGCGTGCTCAGGGTGGGAGCGGCCTGGCCCTGAAGCGGCTCTGCCGGCGACCCCTGTAGTTCCGAGCCTCCGGCCAGGTAAGGGGGCTGGGAAGGGGCTGGAGGGAGGCCTGGAGAGGGGTGGGGGGCAGTGTTCCCTCTAAACTGCGCGGGCGCGCGGCCGCGCAGCAGTAAGGGACCCCCGCGCAGCCCGGCAGCCCCCGCTGCCCCCTCCAACACCCACCCTGCGCCCGGCCTCTGGGCTGGCCCTCCCCGCCCCCAGGGTGGGACAGGCAGGCTCAGGAGCGCGGGTCTGCCTGTCTGCCTGCCCCACACAGCCGGGGCAGTGGGGTGGCTGCGGCAGCGGCGGGATCCCGGGCTCCCACCCGCCGACCGCCTCGACTTCCCGGGGCTGGGGCCGGGGCTGGGCTAATCCACGGCCTCGGCCTCCCAGCACAGGGCCAGGATCAGCCTCCGGGGCTGGGGTCTGCTCCCCCCCTCCCCACCGGCGGCTTCCCAGGGCCGCGGTAGGGTCCTCCCCCACCGGCGGCCTTGCCTTGTTTTCTTTCTTTTTCTTTTCCTTATTTGTCTTTCTTTCTTTCTCTTCCCTCCTTCTTTCTCTCCCTTCCTTCTCTTTTTTCTTTCTCTCTTTTTCTTTCCTTCTTTCTCTCCTTTGCTTTCCTTCTTTTATCTTTCTTCCTCTTTCTCTTCCTTTCTTTTTTTCCTTCTTTGTCTTCCTTTTTCTTTCCTTCCTTTTTCTTCTCTTCCTTTTTTCTTTCTTGCCTCTTCCTTCCTCCTTCTTTCTCTTCCTGTTTCCTCTTCTTTCCTTCTTTCTCTTTCTTTGCTTCCTTCTTTCCTTTCTCTTCCTTCTTTTTTCTTTCTTCCTTTCCTTTCTCTTTCTTTGCTTCCTTCTTTCCTTTCTCTTCCTTCTCTTCTTTCCTTCCCCTTTCTTCTTCTTTTTCTTCCTTCTTTCTCTTCCTTCCTTCTTTCTCTCCCTTCCTTCTCTCTTTTTTCTTTCTCCCTTTTTCTTTCCTTCTTTCTTTCCTTTGCTTTCCTTCTTTTTTCTTTTTTCCTTCTTTGCCTTTCCCCTCTCTTTTTTCCTTCTTTGCCTTTCCCCTCTCTCCTCTCCTTCTTTGCCTTTCCCCTCTCTCCTCTCTTCTCCTCTCTTCTCTTGTCTGCCTGCCTGCCTGCCTTTTTCTCCTCTCTTCTCTTGCCTTCCTTTTTTTTTTCTTTTTCTCTTCGTCTTTTACACAAATACGGGAAACGTTGTGGAGTGAAAGAAGATGTAGTGTCGAGAATTGAGAAAGGTATGTTGAGATGGTTAGGAATACCCTTATTAAGTTAATAACAATGTACCTTTCTATATATTTTAAGTTTAAAAAATTTGGCGCTCAAAAGAAATTTCAATCGCTGTTTTGTTGATATTTGGCTCAGTTGACTAATAAGTTTGCCCACCACTGCCCTAACCCAACACTTTCTGCAAGCCATGGTGGAGAGCAGTGTGTGCTCAACTGCAGCAGAGCCCCAGT
Organism: Pelusios castaneus; assembly: GCA_007922175.1. Classification (NCBI taxonomy): domain Eukaryota; kingdom Metazoa; phylum Chordata; order Testudines; family Pelomedusidae; genus Pelusios; species Pelusios castaneus. The sequence continues at coordinate 6,144,112 of ML685866.1, forward strand.
TTGAAGCCCCAGTACTGACCATTGCCAGTGATGAATTTCCTGATAGGGAACCCAACGGGTTAAACAGGGCTAATCTAGAAACAATATTTTAACAAAGGATTTTTCATAGATCTCTCCCTTAGCTTGTGGTAATCTTTGTTTGTTAGGGGAGTGTTCACTTGCAGATAGGGGAGGTAGACTAGAGAATCTTAGGTTGGTTTTCCTTTCAAACAAGAACACTTCCTTATAACCAAGAAGAAGTCAGCCCCACTCAGCAAACACATTAAGTACACTTGTTGGAAATGCATGTGGTGGTACTTGAGAAATATGTAGACTTCCAATGCAAATTGAGTACTTAGCTCCCTTAATCTGCTTTGAAAATCCCAGCCTAGTCTGGTATCAAGGTCTGTAATTGAAAATGGGATGTGTAGAAGCCTCACATGAGAGGCTGCTCCTCTGAATTAAAAAAAACAAAAAGCCTGATACCCACTCCATCCCATATATTTGCTATTCTTTACACGTACTGAGTGTGAGGAAGGAGCTGCTCGTTATGACCATCATTAGGGAATTAATTCTCTAGCAGTGATTTTTTTGAAATTGAACCTGGTCCATTTCCTAAACTTTAATAATTGTTTAAAATGGCATTTACTGGGGTAACGCCACACTCTACTTTAACCAACCAGGTCTCTCTACCCCTAGGAAAGAAATGTCAGAGCTACTCAGCAAAGGACACTCGAGTTGCTGCTGGCTCCTCCAGCCTTGAAATCCATAGCAGGAAACAAAATCCGAGCTCTTTCAGCTGAATCTTTGGCTTTGAAAAGCTTTTCTCTATTCCAGAATACCAAGAAAACAGCCTGGCTCATCTCAATTTGTTTCTAAGTTTGTAGTTAACTGTTATTATTAGGGAAATTGAGGGGCTTAGTGCAGACTGAAACCATGCATTGTACAGACTCCTTTCCAGTCCTGCCAGGGAACCTCAGGCCCAGTCCTCAGTGTCCAGGTCTTTCCTGCACCTCACCCTTTGCCTGTAATGCCCTTTCTGTTCTACTGCAAGGCCTCAGACACAACGCTGCCAGTGAAGCTGGCTTCTCACATGCAAATGCCCGTCCACTTCCAGGCCTGGGCTTATCCAGCAGTGGTAGCCTAACCAGCTGTATAAAACTGGGCTCTTTCTCGCACCCACTAGGATGAGATCACCGTGGCAATTGTTGCAAGTGGCCAGCCAGGCGCCGACAAGTTGTAAACCAAAACCTCACCAGCTCGTCTGCCTTGTAGGCTACAACCATAGTGTACGGCTTTGGCCAGCAGAGAGACAAGCTTATTACCAGAGCCACTGAAATCAGTGACGGGTCTTCGGGCATTGCTAGTGCACAGGGGTTGTGGTTGGCAAGAGACTTGCCAAGGAAATGAGATAAGAGACTTAATTTGGGCACTATCATTGTCCCGTCCCACCCATCCCGTAGGAGCTGCTTTTGATAGATTTGGTCCATATACAGCCCCTGCTGCCAGCAGCTGCAGCTCCCTTGACTGCAGGGAAGTCGCTCTCCGCTATGCAGGACGGATAGTCTTGGCCATATCTTCATAAACTGATCACGTTCCTTCTACAGTCATTTCTTGATACTGAAGAATCAGGAAGGCTTTAATTTCACTCTGGGCTCCGCACAAGCCTGGGCTCCTGGTTACACAAATGTATTTCTGCAACTTGCTCCTTTGTTGTGAAATTTAACTCCTAGGGCTGTCAGCCTTTCCTCAAATCAGGGGTTGGCAGTGGCTTTTCCCTGCACATACTTCACCTCAGCAGTTGAGTAATATAGCCTTCAGGTTCCTGCTTCACTGTCTCCTAAGGAACTGAACTGCTTGTTGGCTTGTTCGATGAGGATCAGTTGAGCTGCTGGTGAACACATGATATCTGACATCAAATCAATCACCTGTGATGCAACTCATTAGTCAGAAGTAGGGCTAAGCTATTTCCCTTAAAGCAAGGGTGTCAAACTCCTTTGCTATGGCAGGCCAGATTTGACTTAAATGTACTTCAGGTGCGTCATACATCCCGTAAATCAAAACACTAGGGCACTCTCGCAGCATTGCAGAGCACTGTGTACGCGAGGCTGTGCTCCACGAGATCACACTCTCTATCTCTGTTAGGGGGAGAGTGTGGTCTGTGGAGTGCAGTCTTGCACACCCAGAGCTCCATGATGTTGTGAGACCTACGCTCTCATGGCATCACAGAGCACTGAGTATGCGAGACCTCTCTTGCTCTGTTAGAGAGAGAGAGTCCCATGGAGCATAGTCACTAGCTGGATGGAAGAGATTTGGAGGCTGCATCCAGCCTGCGGGCTGCAGGTTTGACACCCCACTTTGTTGACATAAGTTGTCTGTTTCCCTTGCTGTCTCCTCTCTAGTAAGAGGCAGAGCATCATGGGACTCCCCCGGTTGTTGCTTACTTCAATTCTGTGCCACTGTCTTTGTAGCACAATACACCCTAGATTCTAGAAGACTTGGACCAGTGTGATTCATCAAATGCAGAAGCTTGTCTGGTTTTCTTCCATCCTGCAGAACAAGAAGCTGCTCATGTGGGAATATATGCGAGTAGCCCAGACTGTCTGCTTCTTAGACTAACGAAGGAGGAGACAGCTGTATAGAACCATACCATGCAAGATGTGCAAATCAAGCAGAGTGTAAACAAATTGCCTGATAAAATAATCAGTAATAGAGTACATGTATGCAAGGTGGTAAGAGTTTTTCTTTTAATTGATTAGGGGACCAGATAAGATTTAGTCATGGGGGTGGCACCAGCATTTTTTTCAAGGGCCTCGAGGGCTGCTATATTTTGAATGGCTTTATTAGTTAAGAAGATTCAGTATCTTATTTGTCTAAGGGTTGTAGAGTTCAAAATAATGTGACCCTGCATCATTTTGCATTCTTCATACATATGTGACTTTTCCCACTTTTTCTGTGACAACCAGCTGACCAATCATGCCTATTCATGATTTTTATGAGGTCTGGAAGAGAATATCCTTGTTACAGGGTCAATGTGCTCCCACCAAAAGATTTGGGAATCTATAGTGCAGATAAGCCTTTTTTTTTTTTTCTTTCCTAAAAGGTATCAGAAAGCAGCTGAGGAAGCTACTGCAGAGAAAAAAAGAAGTGTAAGTATTTATGATTGTTCTGGAATGAGCTGCTTTGTATAAACTAAGGCCACTACCTAGGTATCTTTCCCATGACTGCTGCTCTTGAGGATAGCTTAAATAACCCAAACATGCCCTATGGCTTTTTGTGTACCTTGTGTTTGAAAGAAAACTTGGCTCAGCTGCAATTTTTGCCCTTTTTACTAAGGGCCTGCTTTTGATCCAGTCTTCTCCCACTAGACTGAGTGAAGCACAAGGAAATCAAGTGACTTGCCCAAGGCCACACACTGAATCATTGGGTCAGGTCGAAGTACAATTCAAAATGCAGCTGGATCCGAGTCCTCTGTTCTAACCACAAACCATGAATGGCCACCTCTGTACTCTGAGCTGTAGGCAGCTGTGTGGTTTCTATGCTGCTTAGCTCATTTTTTAACTAAATTTTGAAGCTTAAAGGGATGCTGTCCTCTTCCAACAGTTCTACTTCATCTTCCTTTCTAACTGCATAATCCATTTAGGGGACCCTTCTCTAAAGCAGATTTTAAATCCTTGGGACTTAGGTGCCTCTTTAGGAGGAGAGAGCCATTCTCTTTGGCTCTGCTGTAACAGTTTTACTTCCTCCCATTGCTCTTGGATTAGGGACTGGTGGATGAGAATTCACTAAGGTTGATGATCTGCATGTACAAGCAGAACCTCTGCTTTTTCTTCATTTAAAAAAATGGACCAGGTTAAGTACAGTGTCCAGAAGGAATGGGCAATTCCTTCTCCGAGCATGCTTTCTCTGTCTTAGATGAGCAAACTTAATGAGCATTGCTTGTCTTCTCTCTGAGTCACTGTAGCCAGAGAGAAAAATACGGCAGGAACCTGTTCAATGCTGCTTCATTCCCATATGGACTCTGTCAGGTCTAACTAAGTTTCTGGATGGTCATGTAGGTCATGTAGGTTTTGGTTGAAACATTATTTAAACCTATTTTACATATAAGAATATGTGGGGCGCTTCATAGGATGTCATCTGAGTTAATAGGGAAGAGTGTCCACTCATTACTGGAAGCTACTGCATCACCGGTGTGGGCCGGCAGAGCAGAGCAGAGCATGAGCACAGAATGACTCAGGGTATGACGCATGCCAGAACTCCATCTGCATCACTACAGCTAGGATCCAAGGAAACGCTAGCGGCAGGGATCCCGGTGCGAGTCTGTCGTGAAAACCTGCTTTTGACTACACTGTACCATTTTCCCCACAAGACGAGTAATTGCTTTAAATACCACGAGCAAATAAAATGATCTTTTAGATGAAACCTCGTTATTCTGTAAAGAAGCATTTGTCCTGTGAGCAGAAAAGTAATGGTGTGAGAGACTTAAATCCCAATATAGCTGCTAATCCTATTTAATTCCCTAAAGCCTCGCAGACCTGTTCTGTTTGCAGTTAGTTTCCTTTACGGTAGGGTCCGTAAGGAGCACGCCACAAAACGTGCAGCGTGGCAGGTATTGGATGTGAAGACAAATGTGGGGTTTTGTCTGTCTGTGGTAACCACTCTTTAAAAGGCCTTGATTCTGAGAGGTGGTATTATTATGGGTCATCACCAGCTCACTCAGCTGTGTTGGGTGTGGTCATGTTGTAGGACGGGCATGATATGTGCCATTGCGTGATCACAATGTTATCTGTAGTGGAAGAATAAAACATTCCACGATATGATCAGATTTTGCAAAAGAATAGTAACCCTGGATGTGTGGTCTTGGGTGGGGTAAAATACTGTGAGTAGAGGCCAGCTGGCACTGAAATGCTACAACTAACTGGAAGCAGAAATGCACAAACCCAAAGTAACAGTGGTTTCTTAAAGGTAATCTTTAGTTCTTGGCAGAGCTGGCTAATTGTTCTCTTTGCTTGCTTTAGTGCAGATGGAAAACATTGCAACATTTGGCATAGCATTGCTCTGCTCCCTCATGTGCCTGCTTTTCCCATTTTAACAGAAGTCTCACCTTCTATAGCCTGTTTGTATGTCGATTCTGTTCCCATTTCTTTGTGTGAAGATTCAAGCCTTTTGTCTCATTGAACTCTCATTAGACCTTGATTCCCTTTTTTTCCTTATAAGGCCATCCTGTTTGATCACTTCCTGCTTCAGCTCCTGGCTTTCCTCACCTCCCTCCTCCCCTATGGTAGATGCTTTCTCCATGTGGCACACACAGTTGTTGTAACTATTCACAGCTGTCTGAAAGAGCAGTGGGCTAAGCAGCACTGAGTCTCCACTTCCTTTTGTACAGAAAGGAAGTGTTTTAATGCTTCATTGGGCAGTTTATAATTGGCATTAACTTCTTGTTCTTTTTAGAACACAGAAAATCTTCCCCCTCATTTTAAAAGGGGGACTCTGAGTGTATTAAAGAAGAAGTGGGAGAATCCAATTTTGGGAACAGAGTCTCGGAAGGGAACACTACAGAGCAACTGTCCTGAGGTTAGGCAGAAGGTTGCTGGCCTGAGCATTGGAGTTCAAAGCAACCCTGCTTCTGTCGCAGAAACTGACCAAACGTTAAAGGTCTGTACTACAACTCAAATCCAGTTGCCACCTGGAACCCTTGGCCAATTGCAGTATCCCAGTGTTGACAGCGAGGAGTCTAACATCCACTCCCTGGAGAGTGATAAAATGGAAAATTGTCTCAGAGAATCCAGACAAGAAGTAGGAAAGCCTGAGGCCAGTGAAAATACAGACTCTTCAGGGAAGATAGAGAAATATAATGTTCCACTAAACAAACTAAAGATGATGTTTGAGAAGAGCAATGCGACTCAAACAAAGGTAAGGATTGAATAACTTCAGACTTTAAGAAGCTAAAAATTAACTGCCTCCTGGGCATCTGAAAGCTCTTGTCAGCGGGTGGCTTAGCACTATTAACTGTACAAATGGTAGTTGTATTCATTTCTGAAGCTGAAAAATATATTCTGAAGTGGTTGGTGCTAAAGAGCTGAAAATTTTATTGATGCCTCTGACTCTCCATGTATGCAGGCTTGTACCCATGTCGGTCGCAGGATATTAGAGTGATAAAGTGGGTTAGGCAATATCTTTTACTGGGCCGACTTCTGTTTGGGAGAGGAGCAAGCTTGGAAGGTCTGTGTAAGATATCAAAACCTTGTCCCGTCTCCCCAACAGAAATCAGTCCAATAAAAGATATTACCTCACTCACCATCTCTCTGTTCCAGTTGCACATTAACAGAGAATTCTTCTTTTGAACATGTTAATCTGGATAGATAGATAGATTATTTCTCTCATTTTGGCGGGGTCTAATTGAAAACAGAATGGACTGGTTTTGAGTAAATTATTATTTTAAAGCAAGTTGGGTCCGACTGCATCTTAATTTTTCTAGGGACCTCGAGACAGTGAGTCATTTAAACATGACTTGTAAAACAAAACAATTTCACTCCCGCTGAAGAGCCTGGCACCCACCCACCAAAGTGGGACAGGAAGGTCTGTCAGAACTACAGGGGGAAATCTAAGGGCTGGATGTATATCGTACTGAGCTGAAACTCCCATCTCCTTTCAGCTCTGTTCTCATCTATATATCTTAACAAATGTTTCCCTATTTTAAAAAAAACCCCTCTCACAGGGAAAATAGCTAGACAAATTCCTGCCTTTACTAGTTTTGACTTGCAAACACATAGGGCTTGCATTTTCCTACCACTGCTCATGAAATATGATCCTGCATGTGGGCTGCAGATTGTATCCCCAGGGAGAATGAGTTTCATATGCCAGTGACTTAGAACAGGGTCAGCGGGCCTTGGAACCACTGGACTCTCCAGTTTTCTCATTGCTTCCGATATTTGTGGCTTTGTTTTATTCAGGTTGGTTTCATTAGATCATTCAGTGAAGCAAAGGACAATCTTGATGGACAAGGGAAAACGTTTATTTTAGATAGAAAATAAATGGGGGATTGGGAGACAGATTCTGTGTTAAGCTGAATATTTTACCGGAATACAGGCATTCAAAACTGTTTCTCAGCGTAACAGTTTAAATCTGAGTTCTTAGTCTTGATTAATATTTATGGCTATGTCAACACAGGCAAGTTTAGTTCGAATTAAGAAATCTTAATTCGAACTAACTAAAGCCTTGGCTACACTAGGCTTTAATTAGTGCAAATTAAGGGCTTCCTTAATTGGAACTAATAACTTCGAATAGGGTGTTAGAAGTAAGGGTTAATTCGAACTAGTTGGTTCGAATTAACCAATGTGGCCATGTTAGTTGGAACTGATTTCTTAGTTCGAACTAACCGGCCCATTGAAATCAATGGAGCTCGCTAATTTGAACTAAGCAAGCGCCATGAATGGCACTTGCTTAGTTCGACTAATTTTTTCTAGTTCGAATTAAGTTAATTCCAACTAACTAAAATTAGTTCAAATTAGTTAGTTCGAACTAACTAATTCAAACGAATTTTAGTAAGTGTAGACACAGCCTATAAGAACTGTCTTTGCTATTGACTTCATTGCTATGGTACTACTTACAAGGAGAATTAGCAAGGTGTGACTTGGAAAATTTCTTGTCAAGAATTCTGGCAAGTGGTACCCAGGGGATTGAGCACATTAAAATTCCAAAGGAAAGTACCATCTTTCCAAGAAAGCTTGAGTAACTGTATAGGGAAGGAAGTGCTTTTGAGGTGACCAACCTACTTATCCTTAACAGCTGGAATTTATAATTGTATGTCAGAGAGAAGCTATTATTTGAAATACTGTCACAGCAAATTGGCTAATACAGAACTGACCCCAGCAGTTCTGAAAGTCGTGGAACTCTACTTAGGGGTTCTTCCCTTAAACTCCATTTCTCCCCACTCAAAATTCATTTTGCATATGCATTCCCCCTCCCACCTATCTAATTTATCAAGTAAGATGTCTAAGCCTTAAAATAAAGGGGAAAGGCCTATGTTGCAACTAAAAAGCACTACTGTAAGATTTTTGGCCTGGAAATTTGTTAGAGGGTAGGAGAGTGATTTCATGTAGAAATACACAATGCAGATTCAGTCAGACAGCACAAGGATATAATTTAGCTTCCCATGCGCGTGCGAGAAAGTGAGTTTCTGTTCAGATGTTTTATACAATTTCTGAATTTCAGAAATGAGACCAATTTTAATTGCATCTTTGGGAAGAAAGTACGCTGAAGCCCTTTACTAGCAGCCTGCCTGAGAAGCGGGGGTGGGACTCAAATCAGTGCCTGAACCAAAAGACCATCTTTGCTTTATTATTACTCATTGGTTCTAACGTCTCAAGTCCTTGGCAATTTCCAAGATGCATCAGATAGTGTCATGTGAAATATAAGACAAAAGCAAGCTGTAGAAGAAAGTCAGGGGGAGCATAAGTTAAAACATTCAGTTCAAGCATTAAGATATGACTGTCTCTCACAGTTGTTTTCAGGGAGGAATTAGTTCTCTTTGGCACTGTCAATCTAATATGCAATGACTTGTGGTCTTATGGTGCTATATAAATTAATAATCAAATAGGTGTGGTTTAACCAGAGCAAGAGCAGCTGCTGGGGAGCTAACCAGAGCAAAACCTGGTCACTGCCAAATGAAATGGTAAGGCTGCATTTGCAGCATCTTTCATCCAAGAACCTTTTGGGTTTTCTGGTTTGTGGGGTTTTTGTTTGTTTGTTTTTTGCTTACCCCATTTTATGAATGGGGAAGCTGAGGTGCAGCAAAATCTAGTACTTTGCCCAAAATCACACAGTGAATTGGTGGCAGGTCAATTAGGTATTGTCCCTCCGAGTGGCCAACACTGGATCCTTTGGGGAAAGATATTGTTGGAGGGAAGGAAGACTGGAACAAATGTATGTGTGCAATCGTTTGGGGGCGCCGGGAGGGGAGGGAAGGATTGGGGAGATGCATGCATTGAGATTTTAGTATACTTGTTACGTAACTGCAGACCTACGGACGTGAGTGTACATCCAGTATTTGACTCTGATTTCCTGCACAGTGATTTCCAATTTGCCAGTATTCTGAATAAAGTGGCATTTCCTCTCTAGTCTAAATGTACTGCCCTATAACTAGCTTTCATGATGGGACAAAATGAGCAGAAGAAAGGACCATACCTCTCAGACTCGGTGTGGTGGTGGTGAGGAATGTGGGGTCAACAGGGATATGGTAGCAAATCTTAGAAATGTGTGAGGAGTCTGCACATTCCCAGGTGTGTGTAGATGTAGAATCTATAAGGGCTTCAGCAGAAGGGAAAGGAATGTCTCAATAAAATGCTTTTCTACAAAACATTACCGGTTTCCTAAACTACAGAAACACAGAATTTCTAACCTTGTCATGGAAAACAAGGGATTTTCCAACTGCCTTTTCCTTTCCTGGTGAAATTCCTGTTTTGTGTGCTGCAGAGGTTTTATTTTTCTGTGCTTAACTTGCAATACTACTCTATTAGAACAAAACTGAAATTTCCACCAGTTGGGTGATGAGCAAATGAAAAACTTGTTGGAAGGAGGAAAAGAAATGTGTGGCTGGAGTGTCTTGCCAAATATTTTCCCTCCTCTCTTAGCCTGCTGTCTTAATTTCCAACTAGCTCTGGAACTTAATTCTTTCTGGTGAGATGAGAGCTCTTGTCACCTCCTACTGTTTTTATAGGTAGACGAAGCTGTTCAAACTTATTTCTATGATTGCTGGATATTTATTGAGCACTAAAAAGTTGTATATGGGACCGTTTGAGGGTGGATTGTGGCAAGTAAGTACCAAATCTGAAGGAGCTGGCCAGAGAATCTGTCTCTTTTGCAGGCTGCTACTACAAAACACCCTCTCATAAGAATACCCATAGAATCAGATCAATGGCCTCATAACTCAGTGTCTTTCTTCCAACAGTGGCCAGTGCCAGATGCTACAGAGGTAGTAACTGAGTGATCCATCCAGTACCAGTGTCTGGCAATCAGACTTGGGGATGCCCAAAGCATAGGGTTACATCCCTGATAATCTCGGCTAACTGCCATTAATGGAGTTCTTCTCTATAGACTTAGCTAAATCTTTTTTTAACCCACTTGTAGTTTGGGCCTTGACAATATCCAATGCCAGCAAGTTCCGCAGGCTGATTGTGTTGTGTGAAGTAGTTCTCCATTTCGTTTTAAACTTGCTGCCTATTAATTTAATTGTGACGACCCAGCTGCTCCCCAGTTCCTGTGTTATGTGAAGGGGTAAATGACACTTCCTTATTCACTTAGTCTAAACCAGTCATGTTTTTATAGATGTCTATTTCATCCCCCTGTCATCTCTTTTCCAGGCCAGTAAAGGAGATTTGCTTGTGACATCTATGCATCTCAAAGGATTATGCACAACAATCTCTGTCTTGTCCGGACAGCTCATGGATGGTTTTTGTCTCAAACAGATTCTTCGGGACCAGAGTAGGGCTGCAGGTAGCAGAAGAATCTCTGAAAACAGCTTCTCTTCAGAGGATCTTGACATTGGCTCTGGAGAGAGAAGCCATAATGCTTCAGGTTGGTAGTCTCAAGATCCCTGTGGCTGTGCCCTACAACAGTTCCCTTTTGTGGTTATGATGGGAGGAGAATAATAACTGGCAGAAAGGAGCTAGAAAGCCTTCCATCTGATGCTCTTGAGGCAATGTGGACTGGGCTCAAGGAGCTGTGTTCTTATTCTCTACTGTGCCACTCTTCTGCTGGGTGACCTTGGGCAAACTGGTCACCTCTCGGTCTCCCTTTCCCTATGTAAAATGGAAATAATGATCCTGGCCTCTTGAGATCTACTCATGAAATAAGAACTAGGAATTATAGATGGTATTTATGAACACTAATGAATTAAGCCTTTGTATGTAATATCCTTGCAGCCAGTATCCCTGTCTGGTCTGCAGAGAAAATGAGGCACAGGAGAAACAACTTTATGGCAGAGCAAATAGAAACCATTCCCAGTCCTGTGTTGGAACTATGAGGTGGTGGTACTTCTCTTTAAAAAACAAAGAATTTCAAAACTAGAGTAGTGGTAAATACTTTTCTCCCTAATTCCTCTGCCTGCTAGTATTTTCCAGGTGACCCAGTATAGTCTGAAATTCTTCCTATTACATGAAATACCTCCAAAAGCTATGCGCTTGCTATGGAATTCTTGAATCCTGAGCACTACCTTGTATTGTCCAGGCACCCCTAAAGAGCTTTTGTTAAACAGTAGCCTTAAATGGAACTACTATGTTTCTAGCCTATCGCTAGCATTGAGCTTTGCTGCTTAGTACTGCAACAAGAACCGTTATCTGAACCAGGCTATAGAGCAAGCATTGAAAGACCACTGTATACCCATTTAAAGACTGTGGCTTGTAAATTAAACTGAGTTGTTCATTTAAGGCTGGTTACTTAGTGAAGGGTCTCTTCATTTTTAGTTCTCTGCATCAGGGTCATAGCTATTAGGTCAGGACCTTACCTGGGAGGTGAGGTAGTTGAAAATTCAGGGGTGCTGCCCTGTTTCAGTAGCCTGAGTTGAAACCCCTTCCCTCCAACTCACTGTTACTCCATCTGCAGGGGCAGTTTTACTGGATCAGCTGAGCGGGTCTTCAGGGACCCGCTCAGTCAATCAGAGAGATTGTTCTGACCATGGTCAGTAAAGAAAAGCCCTAAAATAGCTGTCAACTGAAGAGTGGAGGAAGGATGGCTTGGTAATCCGTGACAGAGCACAGGGAGTTAGGAGATCTGGGTACTATTTACAGGACTACCACCGTGGTCTTGGACAAATTGCTTAATTTCTCTTCTTTCATCTCCTGCTATATAATGGGTAGCTCCTGTCCATCTTGCCAGGATGATGCAAGATTAAGTTTCATTGTTTATCAAGTGTTTGTTTTAAGATCTTCAGATTGAAGACTCCATGTAAGTGCTATCTTTGGGGGATTTATTACTAGTACAGGATTGAGTTTCACTTTTTTTAACCTCATGTGCCTTCCCTTCTCCCCTCTCCATTGCCTTCCAGAATAAAATCCTGGGTACATTATTGGTATAATGAACAGTCTTATATTCCCATTCGTCTCTGGGTTAATATGATGGCACCTGTTGGTTTGCCTCAGCATTTCTCACCTGCTATCTGCTTAATACTGCCTGTAATAGTCTTCCAAGTCTTTCTGCTGAGGAGTTTACTGGCTGGATCATGCCAAAGCAGTTAACTTGCACATTCTGAGGTGCTGCTTCTAGTATCTGGTTATATTTTCTGGTTCAGGATAGTACTCCTGGTAGAGTATAAGTTGTTGTTGGGAACACTCTCAAGTCTGGCACTGATGTGCTTTTTAGAATGGAGGAAGAAGAGACCACAATCTTTCTGTACAGAAGACTGTATTGTAAGTGCTTCACTTATGCAGGTTACTCTAACCATATAACTTCCTTGTTTCAGGTCATCTGTTGTGTAGTTCTCAAACATTCAACCCAGACAAGTCGGAGAGTAAGAGAAACCTGGAGATGCCTTACCTAACAGAAACGTCAATAAAGGATAGATTGGCAAAGTACCAGGCAGCTGTGTCCAAGCAGGGTAGCCCCACAGGCCATATGGTATGTCTGTCTGTTCTATCTGTGAAGTAGTGGGTGTCACAATGGTGTAGCCCTGAGGATAGGAAATGGTTCTGAGGGAAACTAAGTTATTAAAATATAATGTTCACATGTATATGATGTTGCCCTGAAAAACTGAGAGAACTATAGCAAGAGATATGTAATTGCATCAAGATTATTCAAGGAGGGGCTTTCTAAAGACCCAATTGGTGACCTGCGATCTGAAAATCCTCCTTTGAAATGCACTTGGCTTCTTTTCTTCTTCTGCATGTGTGTTGTACAGCTCATCTGAGGCTCTCTGCATGCTTTAAAAACACTAATGAAATATAATTTTGAGAACCCCCTGTGATTTAGGGAAAAGTGAGGCATAGTGAGATGTGACTGTTCAATGTGATACAATAGAGTTCCAATCTCCTGGCACACAATCCTGTGCTTTATAAGCAGTCTTCTTCCCCTTTGCAACAATTGCTCTTCAAATTCTTTTTCTCATCTACCTGTATGAACTTATCCTGTGCTAGTAGAAAGATCTGAGCTGTCCTTGTTGGCCAGAAAATGAAGAGGAAATGAGAAACTAGTGAATCACAGGAAACTGTATTATAATTAAAGAGCAAGAAACTAAGCTTGTGCGCCAGAAAGAAAAGGTGTGTCGATTGGAATTGTCAGCTGCTTTGTTTAATGTTAGTCTTTTGCTGATTTTTGTGTCCTTTCCAGCCAGAATGACACATTCCAATTGGATGACAATATTTTAGGAAGGAAAAATAGGCTGACAGTGTTGAAGGTTTTTAGACGTGTCTATTGCTAGAGATGCCTTTTGTATCTTGCTAGTGGAATACCCCTGTCCAAGCTGAGGGGATTTTTCCATGCCATATGCAGTGGGGTTTAATTCGCAAGCCCTTGGGCAGTAACTGAAGTACACTTAATGGCATGAGCGGGAAGTAATTGCAGCCAGTGTAACAAATCTGCTTAACTGCTAATAGCCAATTTGAGATCATGCTTCCTGTGTTCCATTCCCTTTGCTGAATTGCCTTCTCCAGTTTGTAACAGAGATGGCTGCAGCTGACTGGCTAAACCATTCCCTAGAAGCCAGTAGCGAGCCAGTTTACCATATGAGCTCCTTTAGATCTTGTTCACAGTGAAGACCAAACCACATCCTCAGGAATACTACCCTGGCTTGGTGTTCCAGTGTAAGCAGAGTTTCTTTGAATGCCTGTGCTGGCTGACTCAGTGCTATCGACAAAAACAAAAAAGGATTCCTGTGGCACTTTGACAAAAAAAAGAAATTTAGTCTTAGAAGTGCCACAAGGCTTCTTACTTGTTTTGCTGAACTAGACTAACACGGCTAGTTTGGAACAGTGCTATAGAGAAAATTACCCTCACTCACTGCCAGGAGGATTCTGTTTTGGCATCTTAACATTGATTGTAGCTGAGTGAGGATGCAAATAACTATAGTGATAGCAATGTTTGCAGTAGTTTTCAAGTACCCCAGGAGAAGCTATGGCTATTATTTCTTGGTAGCATCACTGAGGGCTAGTCTCCCTCTACGAAGTGTTTGTACCTTACCACTGTAACGGGCGCAATAGATTTTACTGCATGCAATTTGCACTTCACCCTATATGTATCCAGCCGAAATACTGGTGAAATCGTAAAGCAAGATCTAGGCTCATCTATGCTGCAAAACAGAACTCTGAACCTTTTTTGTGGAGGCAGTGCTTTTGAGGGTTGTCTGTTGTGTAGACAGCACTGTATCAGGACTGCTAATGTGCTGTGCAATGGTAGTAACAAAATCTCTTAAGAACACTGCAAGGAATATTTTGAAAAATTACTAGTATTTAAAGTTCTGCCTTATTAAACCCTAAGGTTCAAAGAGGTAAGTAGTAGCATATAGCTTGATCCCTATTTTTTAAGGTATCTTAATATACAGTATGTTTCTTTCACTTGCCACAGAAAGGCTGAACCTTGCATTGCACAGGGTCTAATGATTGATAAGCATGAGGTTTCTCTGGGGTTCTTTAGATGAAAATTTGAAAGACACGTCTGCAAAATTTTTCTGACACAAGACAAACTTGAAGATGAACTTCCAGTTCATCACAGTTAGACTGGATATATGCCTTGAAGCTAAAAGAATAATTATTACTCGTTTTCATAGTGCATTGCAGAATAATACATGATGCTTGCCACCAACTGCTATAACATAGGACAACTTTTTAGATAAGGGAAGTTGAGGAGTTATCAAGAGTGGCAACAAGAAAGAAGAGAATTCATTTTAAAGAGACTTGGAGGAAGAAAGGTGCTTAGTGGAAAGGTATTTGGATACTACGGTGATGGCCTGGAATAAAAAGTTATACCTCCTTTACTATCCTAAAGACCTCTCCCTCCTGGGTGTAGTTCATCTCTCAAATATTTGTAGACTCCTTTGTCCTATTCCCCCAGTCATCAGCTGTGTGAGACAAAAGATAGTAGTCACAAGGCTTCTTTTAAGAAGAAACACAGAATGCTCTCTCATTTGAAGGGAAAACAGTCAACACTCAAGTCCTTTTTCGTTCTACAGAATGAGATTCAAGCCAGTGACAATGAAATCAAGAGTTACAAGTCTGATCAGAAAGAAAATGTACCACTAAGTCCTGATGGCTCCATTTCCCATCGGGATGGGGAGAAGGTAAGATGTGCTTTGATTGGTTGAGAAATATTCTTGAAATAGAACTGCTTGAGGACACACACCAGACATCTGAAATAGACTTGTTTTGGCTGATACAAATTATCTGCATGTTATGGGACTTCTCAAAATGATCAAAATTTAGGATGGTAATTATAATTGAAGATTTCACTTGCCTGTTTTTAAGACTCGGTCTTATGTGTAGAATATCTAGCTATTTTTTTTTTTTAAAAGAAGCTTTATCTAGAGTGGTTGCACTTACATTCTGTCCAGTCCTTGGTGTGGCAGAATCCTTGAATTTCATAAGGACACATCTTAAGAACATGGGAGGAAGAAACCTTATCTAATGAGAGCAGCAGCAGACTGGGAGTAGGGCTCCATGAGTGACCTTTGGGCAAGCCATTATACTGTCTCAGCCATTCTTCCCATCTAAAAATGGGAAAATACCTTGTAGACGCTTTGCTTGCAAACACAGATTTCTGGCAAAGTGCTTGGAGAGCCTGCGATGAGACAAGCTGTGTATGTGCAAAGTACTGGGTGACACAGTTAAAATGACTTGAAAGAGGGTCACTGTCCGTGCTCCATTCAGAAGGGCCAGATCTCAGTGAATGTAACTGGCAACCTGATTAAAAAGCAGGAACAAAAAACTAAACTGAATTTTAAAATGAGCATATAATTACTGTCACCTTTTCACACAACAGAGTCCTGTGGCACTTTTAAAGACTAACAAATTTATTTATCGTGCCACAGGGCTCTGTTGTCTTTCTACAATAGACTAACACGGCTCCCCCTTTGGAATTTGACCTTTTCACACAGTAAAGCCAAGTCTCGGCATCTGGGACTAAAGCCTTGTCTACTTTTAAAAAATTAACTGACCTAATATAGGGCGACTTACAGCACCACTGCGATGGATGCATTCCCCTCCTTGGGTTGGTGGGATGCATCCTCCTCGGGAGCACTTCCATCAGTCTAAGTGCCAGTTTGGGGAGCTGCCAGTCTTGTGTCTCAGCTCCCTGATGGGAGCCCACAGGCTGCCCACCCCCATTCTCCAGTCTCAGCTGGGAGCTAGGGTAAGCAGTGTACAGTTTCCACTCTCCTCCAGAGAAGGCAGCCGTGTCATTTTCAGGGGCAGCCCTGGAACTGAGAAGGCTGCCCCTGCAGGGAGTTGGTGCAGAAGCACTGGGACTTCTGGGTTGGGAGCTGGGGCCAGAGCAGAGACCAGCAGCCTCAGTTTCTCACCCCACTCCCAAGTGGAGTAACTTTATCAATGACATGGTTGAGCCATGAAACTGACATGGCTGCCCATTTTGGAGGGGAGCAGAATGGAGAAGCCCCATGCTGCGGTTCCTAGTCTCCACGCTTGACTGGGAGCTGGCGCCAGCAGTCTGGGTGCTTCTCTATTTGCTCCCTGCCAGGCAGCCTTGTCACTGAATGGGCTGAGCAGCAGGGCTGAGCCATGAAATTGACGTGGCTGGCATTCCACCTGGGAGGGGAACCAGCCATCCTGGCTTAGGCTTTCTTGTCAACATCACAGCTCCAAGAATGATAGCCTCACAGCAGATGTATAATAGGGACACAGCTGCACCCTTGCTATGCTGAAAAATGCCCTACACTTCTCATTGAGATCGTTTTATTTTATTGATAAAACAAGACAATATTTTGGGGGTGGGGGTGATTGCAGTGTGTACACACCACTGTTTTTTGTTGGAAAAAAGCTGACTTTTCCCCCTACAAAACAGCTTAGTGTAAATGAGGCCTTAAATTGGGGGATGGGGAAGGGAATAAAAGTAGTCAATGATTCAAAGTAGTCAATGACTATGCATTACAAGGTTTCTGAACATGTGGGTGCCTAAGGCTGGGAGGACTTTTAAATCTTTCCAGATCTCCTGGGGCAGATACCAGTCGGTTGCTTTCAGTGTCTCCTTGCCAGCAAATGAGAGCCTTCACATTTTAGATTCTTGTGGGGTGGGAAAACAGCCACCAAGGGGAGCATATTAAAAGGAAACCTATTTAAATAAAAGCCATTTTTCCTTTTCAATTCTCCTTTCTGCTGTTGAACATAAACGTTTGAGTAAAACTCTCTGCTATCTCAGATGGTGAAATTACTTTCATTTCTAGGCAATTCTTCAGTAAGTGACTTGATGTGTAGTAAGAGCAGTGTAAGAACTGAATTGAACAGACAGTTGTGTGGTGGTAGGATGGTCGCTGAAAAAAGAGCAGGATAAGTTCTGTGTCACTGTCCAGGGTACGGCTATTAATGACGGAAATTTCTGAAGAAAGAAATGTTTAACAGAACCTCACTAACTTGTACTCCCATAATTTACATGCAAAAAACCACTGCTTCCCTTATCCTGCACATCTCAAAGTTCAGTGACAGTGGTTAAATGTGAATTGTTGTTAGAAGATACTGTGGACTCCTTATTGGAAAGTATCATTAAAATTCAACTAATCAGATGAACAAAGTGTGTTATCTGGACTTATGTGTTTGCTTTCTTGTTAATTTACAAATGCACTCCTTGGCAATAGGTCTTGCAGTCAGTAGTGTGAATTGGTGAGGTTCTGCTGTTAATCTCATTATGGCATTTTAGCTCCTCAGTGTGTAAGTGTATTTAAACTACATTTACTTAACACTGAGAACCAGGTTAAATAGCCCTCTGGAATCTGCATTGAGCAGTTACACTTCTTACGTAAATTGTTCTGTATTGAACTGTGTTTCTAGTACTATTAATGAAAGAATCGTGTCCTGCAGACTAGTAGCATGTGAGCTAAGCAGAAGGCATAAAACAGTGGAATTTGTAAATTCTGTTCTAAAGGAGGATGTAGACTTTTTCATATTGTTCACAGTGTAACACTTCTTTTGCAGGCATTCTTAGGTGAGAACAGTCTGCGTTTCCATTCCAGCCTTTCGGAAGGCAGCAACAGTAAGAATGCATTCTCCTACTCCAGTAAATACAGAGTGAGCAGGTGGATGCCATTAGAATATATAGCTTCTGGAGGAAGCGTCATGCTTCCCATTTAATCACAGGGATATACTGGTCAAGACAGGATTTAATTTAATTTACTCCTTTTTAAGAGCTTTATGAAGCAATACAAGCATGATCTGTTCTATCCATTTCTTCTGAAGCACCTGGCACTGGCCAGTATCAGAAGCCAGGACACTGGGTTAGCTGGACCATTGGTCTGACCCACGGGAGCCTTTTTAAGTTCATAAGAACTCAAATCCTAACACACACAATGAAAGCCCACTCACGTTATGTGGGTACATTCTTATAATTTTGTAGCACATGTAAGCCATTTATTTGGTTAAAATAGATATTTGTTCATGCTATTGTAATGGTCAGCTCGTTTTATAAACTCCCATTTCTAGTGAGTTTTTAGAACTTGGCTGTAGAACCTGCTGATTATGAAACTTGTCATGATATTTCAGAAGGAACAGATCTTATTAAAAGAATTTGAATAAAATTGGGGCTTTTTTGTTACTTTTGAATATAGTAGCCTTTAAAAACAATCTTTTCTTAATTCTTCAACATGTGCAACCCCTTCAGACTCTTGAAATTTTCCAGTAAAAATCTTTCTTGTTCTAAAGCCTGAGCATAACTCAAGACCTGAAAAATTTTATCAGGTTCATAAGACGCTTTGTAATTTTGATACTGAGTTAGTTCTAACATTTGTTTTATAAAGGTTTTTTATTTGACCCTAGCAGTCCTGTTCTCCCTCCATTTGGACTTGATGTGTTTCAGGACCAAATGTAGCAAGCCCTGTGTAGCCAATTAGAGAATTAGCTAGTGCTAATATATTTAAAGTTTCTTCCAAAGGTACATGAGCACTTAGCTGTGTGTTTATAGCCCATTGCTATAACTTTAAGACACAGCTGTAGCCATAGTTCCCAGGAACTAGATGCCAACTTCGGTATGGGCTGATTTACCTCATTCCCACAACATAACCACTCTCACTCACCTGATAATTTCAGTGCAGCGTGAACCAAGCCCTTAAATATATTTGCCTGTTCTGGTGCTCCTGCCTTGGTTATAGATGTTTAGGAACAGCTGTTTAAACCTTTCTCTGACATACTGCTACATGGCTTTACCAAAATGAACTTCACAGAAGTTTCTCACGCTTTTCCAAAACCATTTTAACATAACTTTCTCTCCCTTCCCCAGCTGAACTAAACTCTGGGAGTGAGAGGCAAGCCTGGCAGCAAAGTGTCTACACAAAACAGCAGAACTCTGAATCCAAACTAGCCAACCAGACTGAAATCTCTCCCCCAAAAGCAGTGAAGGTATAGAACCTATTTATTTCCTAAGCAGTCACAACAGTTAACCTTGAAGCAAAGCTAATTTTAACATCTACTTAATCCAGCCAATAAATCTACCACCTTTGCACTCTGAGGGGATGTTCCACTATTTATCCATCAATAGCCAAACTCTCTTCAGCAGACTTACAGCTTTACTGTGTGGTAAAGTTTTTACTGTCTCACAAGATTCATGCTGGAACTCACTCCTGACAGAAGAGAGGCTGGATATAAAGGAGCTTTTGAGTGCAGAATGGAAAAGCATCTCAACACATTTGTCATTTAATTCTTTAAAGACTGAGGTGGTGAACATTCTGCAGCCCATGCCATATTATTAAAACAGCTGTTCCAGTGATAGAATGGGATCCTAATTTGCTTCTGGCGGGGGGGAGAAGGAGTTTGAGTACATAAGTCTGAATGTAGGTTTGCATTGAGTAGTGGTGGCCTCTCCTTAAATCAGAGTTCCCAGAGATTTCCATCAAGGTTTCCATGTTAATCTTTAAAGCCCATAAGGGGCCTCGCTGTCCGCAGTCCTCTTCTCATCACAGCAGCTGCAATCAAGAAGCTATTCATAGCTGAGAGAGGTCAGTGTGACATGCCTAGGAGCTGGAGACCTGGTATTCTGAAAGGCAAGTCCTTCGATGTGAAATTCCCCTCCACTGGAGATGAGGACGAGCCCAGGTTTTATCACTTTTAGAGTCCAGAATGCTACTTCTCTCTTAAGCCAAGCTTTCCTTCAGTAGCGATGCCCGTAGACCTGGGCCATAAACTGGCAAGACAAAGCCACTCAATCTAACTGTAGCTGAGGAAGCAATGGAGACTTTTTGGATCGGGATTTATTTTCTTTCTTTGAGACACATAGATATTACAGTGGTGAGCACTTTAGTCATATAACAGTAATTTGGTGTAAGGTGCATCCTCTACACCCATCCTGTCTAAAGTTAGTGGCTTTGTCCCTGTTCTGCCAGATTTAATTCATTAATATCACTGTGCAGTGGTTTAAGAGGGGACTTGGTCCTGCCATGAGTGTAGGGCACTGAACTCGGTGACCTCTCCTGGTCCCTTCCAGTTTCTATGAACACCTCATCTGAAAAGTTTTGTATGTGTGAAATCTGAGAAGGCAGAAATGCCTTTGGGATTGTATAGCTCTGAAGGTATTCCAGTATGTTGAGGTAAGCTGTTTATCCTTTACATGTATGGTTCTTTGTGTTTATGCTGAAAGAATTTGCAATCAATTCACACTGAAAAAACCCAGCTTCGGTCTCTACCTCCATTCCTCATTGTTGATGCAGTATTTAGAGAATACCCAGATGCTGCTGATTTCATGTAAGGTTCCTGTTTCTCTTCCAGCTTCTGCTTCCTGCTCCTGGTTCCTAATCTCTACTCCTGCCTTCTGCTTCCCTCCTAATGTGAGCTCAATTTTCTATCTCTCCAGTTCTCCTCTTTTAGTAACTGGACCTCACCCTCCTCCTCTAGTAGACATGTACAGTAATGCCTGGAAAGGAAATTTTTCTCTATACACCCCCAAAAAGATCTTGAGCAGACAAAACACATATAAATTACTCCTCTTAGATGGGGATGTGTATTGTAGTAACACATGCTAGGAATGTATAGTGCAGCCTTGTATTTGTGGAGGTAACTTTTATTGGCAAGCAAGTTATTAAAGCTTGTTCTGTCCCAAGGGTGGATGGACAGATCTTTGTTTGGGGTAGTATATTTAAATGGCGTGTTCTAAAGCTTTGACTGACACACAAACAGGTGAGAATTTGTGTATGAGATCACTGCCTTGAAGTTCCCTTTTAAAAATAAAATAATCCCTTGAGGCTCTTGGGATTTTGAAATTTTCAGTCTGATCCTCTATCACAGTAGTTCTCAACCAAGGTACATGTACCCCTGGGGATACACAGAGGTCTTTCAGGAGTTGCATCAACTCATCTAGATATTTATCTAGTTATACACCAGGCTACATTAAAAAGCACAAACGATGTCATACAGACAATGACTTGTTTCTACTGCTCTATATACTATACACTGAAATGTAAGTACATTTATATTCCAATTGATTTATTTTATAATTGTATGATAAAAATGAGAAAGTAAGCAATTATTCAGTTGTGTGCTGTCACTTGTTTGTCTGATTTTTATAAGCAAATAACTTTTAAAAGTTGAAAGCTACTGCTCTAACAAACACAGTAGGAATTAAACCCTTAGTCTCATTTCAATACCTAATATTTTATTTTAAAAAGTTTTCATCTCTCTGCAATTTAAGTGCATGTTAAACAGACTAGAAATTCATAAATAGAAAACTGGCTATGTGCACTGTTAAGGGTTTGATAGCCCAGTTTGTCAGCTGACTCTTCAGCAACCTGATCCTCATCTGTCCTCATCTTCAGTGCTTAACCATGTCATTTTATTTATAATATGGACGAAACATGAGCTCCTGTGACTTCCTGCTTTGATATTAGGATATTAACTTAAGGGGTGAGTTCTAGAGGGGTAGCCATGTTGGTCTGTATACAGCAAAAAACTAAAGTCCCGTGGCACCTTAAAGACGAACAAATTTCTTTGGGCATAAGCTTTCGTGGGCTTCAGCCCACTTTGTCAGATGCCTAACTTAAAGGATGTGGCCTCTTCCTGAGTGCATACATATTTACTAGTTTGTCAACATCAGGGTTAACTTTACTTATCTGTTATGTAATTTTAAATTGAGAGAGACTGGATATCCCTACAGCTGAGTATCGCTAGTGCATTTGCTAGAGCACTGAAATTTTTCATGTGGCTTAGATAAGTTTCTTGCTGTTCTGAATTACTGATACTTTTTAAAAACAGTCAGGAAGAATAAATTCCTGGCCTCATCAGTGCTTCTCCATTCCTAAAGCCAGAAGCATTTAGTAAAACTTACTCAATCTAAATCTTTGAACAGACTGTTCCCCACCTGTTGTCCTCTTCCCCTCTCCAGTCCCTACCTTCATGCTTCTCTGTTTCCACTGAGCTGCTTGTATTGCTGTTCATCCCAGTGACATACATTCTTTTAAACTAATCCATCTTGCACTTTCCCCACTTCTTTATCTTTCCCCATCCAGTGGTTTGAGGTGGAGCGAATAGGACCATATGGGGTATATCCATACGATAATTAAACATGTGGCTGGCCCGTGTCAGCTGACTGGGGCTTGCAGGGCTCAAGGCTGCAGAGCTTTAAAAAACTGCAGTGTAGGCATTTGGTCTCTGGCTGCAGCCTGGACTCTGGAACCTTTCAATCTTACAGATCTTGAACTGGTCAGCTGACACAAGCCAGCTGCAGGTGTTCAACTGCAATGTAGATGAATCCACCATTTCTTGGGAGTGACTTGATGGAGCTGTGTGAGAATCCTAATGCTTCCTTTGTCAATTCTTGATGTTTTACCTCAGAGATTTAGTTGATATGGGAGGAGACAGGGAGAATGCAGAATAGGCTCTTGTTATCAAACCAAGGCAATAGAACTGCTTTACTCAGGTCGGGTGGGTGAAATAACTCTGGGAACTAACGTCAGAATTGCGAATCATGCCATGAGTTGGTTATGAGATCTCTGAAAGTCTTGGACAAAACCAAACCTAGTCCTCTCACCATCTAGTTCTTATCCAGCTGTTAAGCCTCCTTTTCTTCCCTTAGAAGTTTCAGGTGGCAGTGAAGGAGACTTGTATTGTGTGTCAGAAGACTGTGTACCCAATGGAGCGTCTCTTTGCCAATCAGCAGGTGTTCCATATCAGCTGCTTCTGCTGCTCACACTGCAATAGCAAACTCAGGTAATCTGACCAAAGGGTGGGGTGTATCGTTTCTAAACTCTTTAGAAAGAAATTCAGCCTCCCTAAAACGTAATAGGCAGTTGAATATAATGCTGTGCGAATATTCATCTACTGAGATGAAGGTAGCTGTATCCTAGTGAATTGAGCAAGAACCTGGGAGTCAAGTCCTGTTCCCAACTCCACTGTTAATCTGCTGAATTACCTTGGACAGATCACGTCAATTCTCTAGGCTTCCTTTCCCACCTGTAAAAAGGGGATAATGCCTACCTTTGGAAAAGATCTTTGGGACCCTAAGAGGAAAATCCATAGACATGCCTTTTTTATATTGGGTGGGACCTGTCCTCTCCTGGTGACACCAGGTTAACACTCTGTAAACATTTCTGAAGAGATATTTAATGCCAAGTTTTTTAGTGGTCTAGCTAAAATTTTGGCCTGAATCTGCAACTGACTGAGACTTACAGAGTGCTAACATCTTGTTTTCTTGAACAGTCTTGCAACATATGCATCTCTACATGGGAACATTTACTGCAAGCCTCATTTCAATCAGCTCTTTAAAGCCAAAGGCAACTATGATGAAGGCTTTGGACACAAACAGCACAAAGAACTATGGATAAGCAAAACTGAGAACAAAGAATCCCTGGAGACATCTGCCCACACTGTAAATACAACAGAAGGCCCTCAGAGTCCAGGAGTGGAGGATGCCCCTATTGCAAAGGTTGGAGTTTTGGCAGCTAGCATGGAAGCAAAAGCTGTAACTTTGCCCGACAGGGAAGAGAAACCAGCAGAAAAAAAGAAACTGAGGATTGCCTGGCCACCTCCATCTGAGCTAGGTAGTCAAGGAAGTGCCTTGGAAGAGGGTATCAAAGTATTCAAGCCAAGGTGGCCCCCAGAAGATGAGGTCTCAAGATTAGATGTGCAGGAGGATGTGGACCCGGATCTCAAAAAGTTACGGAGAACTTCCTCACTGAAGGAAAGAAGCCGTCCCTTTACAGTAGTAGCCTCATTTAAAACAATGTCCGTTAGGGGCCATAAAACCGAGAATGCATGTTCTTCCAAACCAGACAAGGTCACATTCAAACAAAGTGAGGAACTAGAGAGGGAGACAGGGATGGAAAGAAAGGAAAAGGAAAAACGAGCTGAGAATGGAAACATCGAGAACATTGAAGAGACAAATAAAAAATCAGAGGAAGAAAGAGGAAGGGAAGTGGCTGATATCAAGACAGAGAGGGAAGAGAATTTGGTACAGAATGGTCAAGCAGATATGGAAACAGAGGAGGAAGAAAATGCCACAGTACAGCAGCTGTCTCCAAATGAAGAAGTATTTGACTCCAACTCCCCTAAACAATTCAGCTCAGTGAACACACTGATGGCTAAGAGGGAATTATCCTCTAGCCAGAATCGTAAATCCCAAGATGTTGTGTTCTGGGAAGGTGAAGGTGTGGAAGATCTGTCTGTGGAAGACCAGATCAAGAGGAATCGTTACTATGAGGAAGATGAAGAATAAACTGTTCTTTCACTAGAAAATTTGTTGCAAGGTACTGGGCCTTACACTGGTATTTTAGTTTTTAACATGCAGCTGCCCTCTGTGAAAGTGATGCTATGCTGTACATTGACACATTAGAAAACAGAATGTTTGTACAAATGTTTGAATTAGAAAAGTACAGTAGAAACCCGCAAAGATCATATCTAGCTGTATGGAAACATGTCTGAGCCCTTGGTGGGGGACAGCTGTTCGTACATCAGGTAAAAACAATTTACAGCATAAGAGAACAGATTTATTCTGTACTCTGGTCACTGTTGAATTTGATCCTTTTTGTGCTTTGGCACTTAATCCAGTAGCAGTTTGCAGGATTCCAATGTTCTCCCAAAGGTAGTACTAAAAATGCTTTCTGCAATACGCTCATTATCAGTATGAATGCAGCGCTAGGGAACTAATTCCAAAGGGACTTGCAGGCCTACTTTAAAAACAGTGACTTGAATGCACTTTAATACATGTAAAGGACACAACTGAGATTTTTTTCCCCCGTGAAAACACTAACTTTCTTTGTAATTAGTATCTAGTGACTAAAATTTCTTAAATACACAGAATACAATGTGGTGATCTTTCTGTTCTCCAATTTGCTTGCTTTTGGTCAGTGGAAAGCTTCTTACATTGCACTTTGCTCTCAAGTGTACAAGGATAATTCTAAACTGGACTGAAGAGGTCACAGAGCTCTCTGGCTGGAATGGTAGTATTGCAGTGCAGAGCCCAAATCAAATGATGTCTGATGGTCTCTCGCCTCTGAAAGACAAGCCATCCCTTTCACAGAAGCTTGCAGGATATTACTTTTGCATTCCATGTGCATTTTCTGAGGTGACTTTTTCTACTTTTGGATTTCATTGGCTGTTCTGATTCACTTAAAACTGGGGGGGGGGGCCCCAAGGAAGGCCTTCTGTTGGTTATTAAATCCTACTTGTACTGAACTGCCACAGACCTTTTTTAATAGTTACAACTATGAGACTTCTAAATGCAAGATCTTGGATAAAACTGGACAAACAGTGGGATTTTTTCTCGGGAGCGGTTTCTGGCAAACCTTTTAGTACATTTTAAAACGTGACTGCATTTATTTTACAAATAATAGTAACTGAATGGGGGAAGGGTATATTTCTATAGTAGTTTTTTCTCTGTATTGTATTCACTTGAGAATTAATCCTATTTTAGAGATGTAAAATATTCTGCTTTCTTCCAATCTTGCTGTGTTCAATAAAGCTTTGTCATATGCTGTGAACCCTAATTCATGTTTTTGTATTAACCACGATAAGGCAGCATATATGATGACCTTGATTGAAAAGGATGAGTTGTTGCCATCTTCTCCTAGAGCTGAAGTCTTCACTGTGTGATTTCATACCACCAGGTGACCAATTCCAAAGAGGTAGTAATCCTGCCATTTTAGTGCCACAAAGCAAACAAGGAGTCTTAGACTAAAAAATGTATTTATACCACTAGGTGACACTGTTTGCCCACTCTAGCCTGTCTGAATGACTACACATAGTTCTAGCACAGCGATTATAACAGGACAGATCAGATGGGTAGACATCATAGTTGTGTGTTTAACCCTTGTATTCTTGATTTTTAAAACAATTCTTACAAGTGAAGAGTACTTGAAGCCATTTCACTAGTTCCCTCCAGACCTGTACGTGTAACTTGTGGTAACGTAAGAGATGCTCCTTGGGGAAGAGGCAGACAGGGAAGGTCAGGGAGGAAATACAGTAGGCAGATAACTAGCAGCAGTGGGGAAAGAGCCACTTATGCAGTAGGGGGAGAAATCTGGACTGTCAGAAAGCCACTGTATATGGGGACAAAATAATGTCAAAGTGCACAAAACGGGGGGGTGGAACTGCTAGAACAAGGGGAGCGAGTCCACTCCAGATCCTGAGACTTGAGATGCAACAGAAGGCTCTCCCCTGCTTTCATTTTGAGAAAAGAGGAAAAACCCCACCCCTTACTCCCGGCCTGTTTGCCTGTGTAGGTGGTAAAGCCATTAGCTGAGCTAATTAGAGAAGGTTGAGTGAGGGCATTTGAGTGGGCAAGCTGTTGGCATTAAATCTCTGGGATTACAGTGTTAAGCGGTGCTAGGATTTATAGAGGACTTTAAACTGGCGTGAGATTTAAATAAAAATACTGCGAAGTTGGAAGTACTCTGTCACTGCTCCTGCTCAAGGAAAATTGTGGGAAGATTTAACTTATGAATTTAGAACTGTAAGTCTTATGATCAGCCAGTTGGCCTAGAGCACCTTCTAAAGTTTCAGGATCTGGAGTGGGCTCGCTCCCCTTGTTCTAGCAGTTCCACCCCCCTGCTCGTTTTGTGCACTTTGACATTATGCAACACAAGTTGCTAATCAATGATTCTGTCCCCATATACAGTGGCTTTCTGGCAATCCAGAATCTTGCTGAAAAACTACTGTTCTAGTTCAACACTCCCCATCTTGCCTCATTTCTCCTACTCTTCCAGAATGAGCTTTCTCTCTATGGTCCTAACTTGCCTCTGCTCCTACATAAACTTTCTATGAAGCTCTGCCTGAAACAGCCCCTCCCTCAGCTCATTTCAAATCATACCTGAGAATCCTTTTCACTTTTTCTTACTCTTCACCTATTGTAGATAGTTATTGGGGAAAACTTTCAAAAGTTACTTGGTCTTCTATAGTTCACAAAGGTGGTTTCAGTTAGTTTACTACTAATAGAGAAAGCTACCAGTACCCAAGGTGTGGAAAACAATTCAAATGAGCTCTTTACTGTCTAAGAATGGAACTCAACTATAACTAGGGACAGTAAATGGTTAAAATACAAAGCAAAGCTTTTGAACTCTTGAAAAAAATACCTAGCACAATTGTTTTAGGCTGATTGCTTGTTTGATGTGGCATGTGATTCCTATGTGCCTATACAGGCACATAATATACTGTTCCTCTACTCCATAGAAATTACTGTTAAGTTACTGATGTGCATGTGTTCTAAAGGGAAAATGCAGTTTCTGCCGCAATCAAAGGTGGCTTTCAAATTAACTTTGGCTAGTAAACCAGTGAAAGAACAGTAACGGGTTTAGAAATTGGGATGTGTGACAATGGTGGTAGGTGTCGGGTACAGAAGATATGTATTTTGACAGACCTTTATCCTCCCTATTGTAGCTACTACTGCTTGTATAGATGAGTGTAGTTTATTACTCAGTTAAAATAGGGTTTGGCTCAACTCTTTCCTTGTCTAAAGTGATAATTACTCATTCTTTTTTCCTGATGATGTGGTCTGAACTAAGGTTCAGCAAGTTACAGAAGTATGGGTTGGCTGAATGGACTATAAAGTGGATAGAAAGCTGGCTAGATTATTGTCCTCAATGGGTAGTGATCAATGACCCAATGTCAGCAGGTAGCAAGAGACAGGGCTGTCTTGTGGGGCGGGAGGGGTCAAAGTTTTTTTGAGATGACATTAAGTTGGGGGGACTGGTACATAAGCGGGAGAGCAAGGATAAGATACAGAATGACCCAGATAAATTAGAGAATTGGGCCAAAAGAAATCTGGTGAGGTTCAGCAAGAACAAGTACCAATTCCTGGACTTGGCACAGAAGAATCCCATCCTAAGAAGCAGTTCTGCAGAAAAGAACTTGAGGGTTACAGTGAATAAGAAGTTGGATGTGAATCAACAGTGCCCCGGTTGCCAAGAAAGCTAATGAAATATTGCATTGCTTTAGTAAGAGCATTGTCAGCAGCTCAAGATAAATTATTCCCCTCTATTTAGCAGGGGTGAGGCCACAATCTGGAATAGTGGGTCTAGTCAGAGGCCCCTCACTTCAGGAAGGATGTGGACAAATGGGAGAATGTCTAATGGAAGGCCAGGAAAATTATTTGGAGGCTGAGGCGTGTCAAGTGTCTGAGGAAGAACGATTTTCTCCCACAAATGCTCATGAGATAAACGTGTTAGTCTTCAAAAGTGCCACCAGACTCCTTGTTTGCTTTGCTGACCTAGACTAAGACAGGTACCCCTAGGAAACTTGATAGTGGCCTTCAACTCCCTGGAGACATGGAGGGGTTCCAGGAAGGATGGACCAAGGCTGTACAGTGGTGGCAGATGACAGAAGCAGGCACGCTAGCCTCAAGTTGCAGTGGGGGAAGCCTAGGCTGGATATCAGGAAAAGCTTTTTCACTAATGCCTGGCGAAGCACTGGAACAGGGTAGCTTGAAAGGAGGTGTAATCTCCAGCCTTAGAGGTTTAATGGCATTGCTTGACAAAGGAATGGTTTTGTTGGGGTTTGTCCTGCTTTGAGCAGGGAGGTGGATGAGATGGCCTCATGAGGTCCCTTCCAACCATAAAATTCCAGGAAGGGGGTGCAGATTTTCCTGGCTCTGGCTGCCACCCCAGTAGACAAACCTGAAGGAGGAGAGCAAGTGGGAAAGATCTGGCCTTTGCTCTTAGGGAAAATGAGTATCTACGCTCTCAGCTCGGGCTCCTGATGGCTGAGTTGCGGGGAGGGAGAATTGAGTTATCCTTCCTTCTATTCGCATGGCTGTCACTTCAGCCCGGCCAGGACTCCCGCGCTGCTGTGCAGACAGCAGAAACAGCTGGAAAGGGACCCGGGCGGCGGGCTGAAGACGAGCAAAGGGCCCTGGGCTCCGTGGCCGCGGTGCTGCACTAGCCGGCCGGGCCGGGGCCAGCGGCGAGCGATAAGCCCGGAGCCGGAGGGAGCCGCGCCCGCCCCACGGGGGCTGGTTTCGGGCTGGTCGGGACTCGTGTTTTCCAGGGCTCCGGGGCATGTGCAGAGACTCACCCGTGTAGGGCGGGAGCTGGCGGACACCGGGACCTGGGCCCGCGCTCGGAAACGGGCTGGTCTCTAAAAGTGCCCCGGCCCCCCGCGGGCGGGTTCTCCAGCCCGGCCCCCGGCCCCCC
>ML685866.1:6173849-6189199 GCA_007922175.1 Pelusios castaneus
CAGCCCGGCCCCCGGCCCCCCGCGGGCGGGTTCTCCAGCCCGGCCCCGGCCCCCCGCGGGCGGGTTCTCCAGCCCGGCCCCGGGCCTAACGGCGAGTCCGGGCGCGGCGCCGCCGCAGGAAGAGAAGAGGCCGGGCGCCGTGGGGGAAGGGTCGCTGGCCCCACGTGACCTGGCCGGGCCCGGCAGCTGCTATCGGCTGCGGAGACTTTGCTCCCGCCGCTCGCTCGGGCCGGGGGTTTCCCTGGTCGGCCTCCTCGCGGGGCGGGGCGGGGCGGGGAGACAGGCTCACTGGGTGCACAGCGCTGTCACTCAGGACGGGGCGACAGGCTCACTGGGTGCACAGCGCTGTCAGTCAGGGCGGGGCGGGGCGGGGCGTTCCAGTGCGCATGCTCCCTAGGCCTAACAGCGCTCGGTAGCGAGGCTCCCTGAGGCGGCGGGTTTTTTCATCCCTTCAGGGCGAGCGCGCGGAGGATGACGTCAGACGGAGGGCGTGGCTTCCTCTGCGGCGCGTGCAAAGCGGCCGTTTTTCTGGGGCGTGGCCCAGGGGGAGGGGCGGGAGGCGTCAGCCTGCGGCGCTTGTTCCGCCGGCTGTGGGCGTGGCCCGCCACAAGCCCCGCCCCGGCCCGCTGGCTGTGCCGCCGGCGGGGGGGCCGGCCCAGACCAGGCGGCGGAAGATGGCGGCGGCCGCGGCGCTGCTCTCGGCCTGGTTCTGGAGCGAGCGCTTCTGGCTGCCGCACAACGTCACCTGGGCGGACTTGGCGGGCGAGCCGGGCCCGGACGGGGCCCCCGGCCCCCAGTACCCGCGCGCCGGGCACGTGCTCTCCGCCTTTCCGCTGGCGCTCGGCATCTTCGCCGTCCGGCTCCTCTTCGAGAGGTGAGCGCGGCCCGGGGGCGGGGCGGGGCGGGGCGGGCAGCTGCCCGGGACCGGGAGGGGAGGGCGGCCCCGTGCTCCCTCCTATGCCGCCCCCCCGCTGGTTGGGAAGGCTGTGCCGAGAGCTGGGGGCCTGTGCCCCGCAGGGGCCGGACCCGGACCCGGGCATTCTTCGCCCTGGGGGGCCCGGGGCCCTCTCTGCAGGCCGGGCTGGGGCTCCCGGCGCCTCCGGGCAGACGGGCCTGGTCCCAGCCCCTCTGCAGGCTCGGGGCCCTTTCTGTGCCCCCCAGCCGAGCGAAGGCATGCAGGTAGGGAACCTGTCCACACCCCCTTTGTCAGGCCAGCCTCGGGGAAGTGTTCAGCCCACCTGTGCGGGGACAGGATGGTGGAGGCCCCCAAGAGTTCTGGGCCCTTAGATGTGGCCCCTGAGGACATCTGTCCACCAGTAAAGTCAGAGCAGTGATATGTCCTGACATGCCAGACATGTTGTGAGAGGCATCTCGGGGGTTCTCAAACTCTTTTTGCTGGGACCCCCTTTGAAAATATTTCTAGCTGTGATGACCACCCTCACCCACGCCAGGCCACGCCACCCTTACTGGGGCTGAGGCCTCACAAGCACCACTCCCCCATAATAACCTTCTGGCCTCCTGAGGGGTTGTCACAACCCCCACTTTGAGAACTTCTGATATACATGGTACTTACGTTCCAGAGGGGGAGCCGTGTTAGTGTACTGCAGAAAAACAAACAGAGTCCTGTGATAGTTTTAAAGACTAGCAGATTTATTTATCGCATCAGCTTTCGTGGGAGAGTGTCCCACTTTGTCAGGTGCTTTGAAGATGGGAAACATACTTATTAAGCCTTATTTGTGTGTGAATTGCTCCCTCCTGGACTAGTCAGTTTATGTTAAAAGCCTTCTACCGTTCAGAAGTGTTGTTATGAAGCTGAGCGGTCATAAGGGGTGGCAGAATGACATTAGTAGAAATTGAAGTCTCCTTTATCCCCTGGAAAAGCACAGCATAGGCAGCATGGAGGCAAGTTTCCTCCACTCTTCTCTTCCAGCATACTTCAGAACTGACCTTAGGCAGTATGTCTCATTCAGCCCTTGGCCCCCTCTTCTCAGACTGCCGATGACGGAGCCAGGTACTTCCAATTCTAGCACTAGTTTTTGGAGCTGGGGTCACATATCCACTAAAAAAACGGATGGACTTCCCCCAAATTCGCTTTAATAAGGTCACCAAACAGCTTTCAGGGACCTATGGATAGGGCTACACAGCAAAAAAACAGACCTGCACCAGCCAGTCTCAGAGCCTGGGTCAGCTGGCTAAGGCTGGAGCTGATGGACTCAAAATAGCAGGCTTAACATGATTGGGCTTGGGCTGGAGCCCAGGCTCTGTAGCCCCGTAAGCGAATGGGTCTCGGAGTGTGGGTGCAGACCTAGCCTAAATGTCTACACTTTTATTTTTAGACCCACAGCCTGCCCTATGAGTCTAAATCAGGTGACATAGGTTCTGAGGTTCTGTGCCTTGGGGTTTTTGATTTATTTTGTTCCTCCGTAGGTGTACAGCAAAACTCTTGATCATTGACAACATAGCCTCAGTTTTTGAAAATATCTATCCCATAACCCTTTCATTGTCTCATTAAAAAACTTTTATTTGCCTGAGGGTATGCTCTTGTGTCACCATCAGAGCACAGCACTTAAGTATTTGGAATAGTCTCTTTTTTCACTACTATTATAGTTTTTGATGTACTGAGCAGGGGTAGTTTTGACACTTGTATTATGAAGAGCATACTCTGAAATGTGAAAGATGAATGAAGATCCTTAAAATCTTTTCATCCTGATGTCTAGTTGGAGCTGCCAGGCTAGAGTTGTGGGGAACATACTCAATGAAATGTTCAGTCTATGCTCACTAATAAGTCATCTTAGAAATTGTGTAATGATAGCTCTTAACCTTCCATTTTGTCATTTTTTTCTGGATGTGCAAATTAAAATTTTGCTAATTCTCTGTGAACTTGCCATTCTGTGAAGCACTTCTAGATTATGGATCTTCTGTTACTTTCAGTTCAAAGATGGATGTGGGGCTTGTGGAATTTAATTCACAACATATGTGCAAAAAGTATCTGCACATCTCTGTGTGGTTTCAGAATGCGGAGACTGTCAATTGCTTTTATCACTTGGCTTCAACAGGTGTTGGCAAGGCTGGACTACTTCTGTGTTACAGTTGCTAATAGCGAAACTGATTCTATCAGTTGGTACTATATGACAAAGCCCTCTGTTATAGCTCTTTGGCTAGACTTAAGAAATGGAAAACTGTTGGTATAGGAATAGCATCCTTTGTAAAACCAGAAATCTTATTCATATTAGTATGAACTGCTTGGAGAAAGTGAAATGTACTGAACAGTATCTTAAAATAATTCTTTGGAGTAACATCCAGTCCAGATTTAAAACATCCCACCACTGCTACCATGTGAAACTTTTTGCACAATGTGGGGTGTTCTTTCCCCAAATGCATTTACTCTATAAAACCTGAAGCTTAGTCATTTCTTTTGGTGCTTGCTTCATGTACTGTAAATTTTAGTTATTTTTACATGAAAGTAAAATGGGATATTACATAACACTAGAAAATGTACTGCATGGAGCAACTTTGAATTTGCAGTTAAATGCGCTATCTAAGACTTTTCTTACCATTGAAGTCTGGGATCCAGATGTGTTGTTGATGCTTCAGGCTGATGATGGTTCAGCAAACTACTTTGAGAAATCAATTATCTTTTATTTCAGTGCCTGAAAAGCTAGAACAAATGTGATTGTGGGCTAACCCGGGACAGCCAAATGCTTTCTTCAGACAAATGAAATGCAATTTCTTGTTGCTGCCCTACACTGAAGTATTTTGAGCACTTTGTCCATCATTGCATTTGACCCAAGGCTAAAGATTTAAAAAAAAAAAAAATTCCAGGGTTTCTTTGTAACAGAACTTACCTAGCTGGTCTATTACTTTTTTAAACTCCTCCTAGTTCTGAATAAATAGTTGCACCTTATATTGCATGTTGGTGATGGAGGATGTGCATATGGCTAAAAACCACTGCATTAGCTCTTTCTCATCAGAGATTCAGATCATCATAGATGATAAATAAACCTTAAAAATGTTCTTTCATCTACCCTGCTGCATGAGGAATGTGTCTTTGTAAAGCCAAGTGGAGGGCAGATTTTATGCATAGGTGACATAAAAGCACTGGGTATCGTTTTCCAAAGGGCTTTTAAACAGGGAGTCAGCAGACGGTAACTAACCAGGTCACCTTTTTTCCCCCTGAAAATAGTTTGATATAGGAAGACTGTTTCATGATACTTTATCTCCCTGTGTAACAAGGGTAAAACCTTTCTGTCTTTTCCTCCCACTTTCCCTCTGTAGTCGCTCAAGAAAAGGACAGACCTTCCAGAATTCCTTTGCTCTGTCTTCTGAGGCTTCTCCTCTGAAGCATGATGCCATTCAATGCAAAGGATTTGGGGGCACGTTTCCTATCATAGAGTGCCAATATTATCCCTAGCCAAGTGTCCACACTCAGCAGCGAACAATGAAAGGAAGTTGTGTGATGGAATGTTCCCTGTTACAGGGATGTTACTGGAGTCAGAGTGGAATCCCTCCAACTTTTCACATGTACCGCACTGAATAACTGGCCCCGATATGTTAGTTTTGGGGAAATGTGCAGAAGATTTTAAGTTTCCTTGAAAGCTTCAGATATTGCCAACCATCAGAGGCAGGGGGCCAGACTTGATGATCTATTACAGCAGCTTCCTTGTTAACATTTCTTTCTTTCATCATCTCCGTAACTTCTGGATTATGTGTCCTGGCTTTGTGCTTCATCTGCATCGGAGAGCATTTTTATTCTTTAGGGAAAGCTTTCACACCTCTACCCCACCAGTGATCAGATTTACTTTGTATTTTGCAAAAGTATATTGTCAGTGAGACTGATCATGATGATACTTGGCTAAAGGGACCTATTTTGAATAGGCTAATTTCTAAGAGCTGTACTGATCGCTAATATATTGTTTTCCTTTCTTTCTTGAATTCAGTCCTTGATCTTAGAATTGAACTTGCCTGAAATTCCACTGCCTTGACCTGCTTGGCGTTTGAGTTGTGAAATTCTCTTTGCAGGGCTAACATAGGGGAAGCCAATTAAGAACTTGACTGCCTTCTTTCTTTACACTGCAACCTCCAGACTCTGGCCTTGGGGGCAGGTTCCTTTTTTTGGCATGGTATCAGAATAGTAGATTTTCCCTGTCCCATGTCAAAATGAAATGTAGTTTAAGTGTAATATCCAGGCCAGGTTCTAGAGCAGTGGTTCCCAACCTGGGGCCCAGAGGGTTTTTCCAAGTGGCCTGCCACTCCCTGCTTGCTGGCTGCAGAAGGGAGCCGCTGCCTAAGAACCTAGGCAGAGCATGTTGCCGTGGGACTAAAAGACAAATGCAAACTCCTTGCTGCACCCAAGGGGATGGGAGATCAGTGTTCTCCTCCTCTGGCTTCAGCAGAGAGCATGGCGAAGAGCTCTACCTGGGTCCCTAGGTGCTGGGGTCCCTGGTGGAGCCGGGGGGGGGGGGGGGGAGCACTGACCTCCCATTCCCCTGGCTGCAGAATGGGGACTGGCTAGGGACCCCGATGGAGCACAAGGGCTACAGGAGATATGCAGTTTCACCACTGCAGCCAGCAGGACAGGAGATCAGCAAGGAGGCAACCACTTTGCTGAACTCCTTCTGTCTGGCTGCCGTAGGTGTGTATTGGGGGGCAGCGGAAGGCTGGTTTGGCCTGTGCTTAGCAGGCTACCCACTGTGACTTAGCTATCAGGCCATGTGCTTCAGTGTGTAGTGACAGTCAATCACCTGCACTAGTGCCTTGTCTGTGACTTTGTGACGTATTGTGAGTAATTTGTAGGTGTAAAATAGTGAATGTAAAAATAAGCAAATAGCATGAAAATGTTTATTTTAAATATGTAATGATTTGAAGACCTTAATGGTATATACATCACTACATTTTTATGAGTTGCTAGACTGGTGGCCCTTCAGGGTTGTAAAAATTATATTTGTGGCCCTCGAGCCAAAAAGGTTGGGAGCCAGTGTTCTAGAGTGTTTTCTTTAGTCAGGAATTAGTTCTCTGAGAAACACCAAAACCACTGTACTGGGCCAGATCAATGGGCATCTAGCCCAGTAGTCTGTCTTCTAACAGTGGCCAATGCCAGATGGGTCAGAAGGAATGAACAGAATGAGGCAATAATTGAGTGGTCCTTCTCCTGTCATCCAGACCCAGCATCTGGCAGTCAGAGTGTTAGGGGCATCCAAAGCATGGGCTTCCATCTCAGCTAATTATCATTGATAGACCTGTCCTGCATGAACTTATCTAATTAGTTTTTTAACCCAGTTTTGACCTTCATGACAGCCCCTAGTAATGAGTTCTATACGTTGACTCTGCATTGTGTGAAGTAGTACTTCCTCTTGTTTTTTTTAACCTGCTCCTTATTAATTTTATTGGGTGACTACAGGATCTTGTGAAGAGGTAAATAAAATAACATTTCCTTATTCCCTTTTGATACAACACTCGTGATTTTATAGGTTTCTGTTCTCTCTTTTAAGGTGAATGGATCTAGTCTTTTAAATTTCTCCTCATATGGAATTTGTTCAATACCCCCAAAAATTTTTGTTGCCTTTCTCTATGCATCAATACATTCAAAGTAAATTTGTTTGTCTTTAAAAGTGCCACAAGACTCCTTGTTTTTTTTCCTCTATATGTTTTTCCAGTTCTAGTGTATCCTTTTTTTTGAGATGGGATAATCAGAATTGCAGTCAGTATTCAATGTGTAGGCATACCATGGCTTTATATAGTGGGAATAGAATATATTTACTATCTTATCTATCCCTTTCCTAATGGTTCCTAACATTCTCTTAGCTTTTTTACACTGGTGGTGCAAATTAAATGGATGTTTCCAAGGAACTCTCCACGACAATTCCAACTCCAAGGTGGCTTTCTTGGGTACATCTACACTGGAGCCTCTGTTAAGTCAACTTAACAAGGTGGACTTTAAGTTAAGTCAACTTAGAGAGTCCACACTGAAAACTCCATTCGACTGCCAGCATCCATGCTGGCAGGTGCTAGGCTGACGGAGGAGTGGTGCATTGTGGGTAGCTGTCCCACATTGCACTGGGGCCTGGAGGCCAATTAGGTCGACTTAAGGACACTCCCTGTCTACAGTGGTTTGTTGACTTAATAGGGTTGACTTAAGCATTAAGTCGACCTTCAGAGGTGGTGGTGGTAAGTCGACCTAAGGAAGCACTCAAGATGACTTAATTAAGGGCCCAGTGTGGACACAGCGACCGTTAGGTTGACTTAACCGTCCTTAAGTCAACCTAACGCTCCAGTGTCGACGTACCCCTTGAGTGGTAACAACTAATTCAATATATTTATAGTTGGGATTCGGTTTTCCAATGTACATTACTTTGCTTTTATGAACCCTTCTCTCCTCTTCTCCCTCCTTTGAATGTGTTGTAAAAGTTCACATTTGCCTAATAAAATCCCATTGTCACATGCTACTATCCAGATGTAGGAAATGATTACATCAAATGGCTTCTTTGATATATGATTGGCAGTAACACTGACTCAATGGCTGAACTGTATTTCTGCAGTTCTTTTGCTTTAACATCTCTCTTTCTGTGCTTTACTCCTTCCTCTTCTCCCTCAGCACTATGAGGAAGTGTGGGGTTTCTTCCTTGAATGGTTTGTTACAGCAACACACAAGTTTCACCTCTAAATGAATGTCATCTGGATGCAGAAAGCAGTTCACAAGGAGCTCTGTCCATAAGTTGACTTTAAACAGGGAGGTCTCCCCAGGGAGACTGCATTGCATTTGCCCTAAGATTTGTTTCCACCGATTACTGCAGAATGGATTGAAGCTCACAGGCTGCTCTTTCAGTTCCTCCAAGGAGCTCCTGTCTGGCTAAGAAACATCCCTGGATGTTTGCTTCATGTAAGGCACAGAGTTGAAAATTAGTGTCATAAATTATTTACATATCTAATACAGTGAGAGTATGAAGGAGAGAGGCTGCTCAGAGGCTCAGCCTCTTATCTTGAGTGCAATTTGGTAATTGAATCACAGTTGCTGAAAAGTGCATCGGTCATGAATTTTATTATCTAGGAAAAGATTTGTGTGTGTACACCTTTTCTTCCAAGCTGATGTGGGGACTCAACAGACAAAATGGAATGTTGCCCAGTGAGAGGTGGGATTTGGGAAGGAGAACTTTCCAGAGAAGGCATTTGTGATCTTCAGGAGGAAGAAAAGACAAATCAGACCATGCAGACTTCCCACTACCCTTCTTGTCCTCATTTTCTGCCTTGGTTTTCCATCTGGTATCCAGGCAGACAGGGAAACTAGTTGCCTTGATGTTTTTTGGAGATCTGGGCATTTGAGTGAGAACTTAATGAACAAAATCTATCTCCAATAGGATGAATCACAGTGCTTAGTTAATTCTGAGAATGTTGCCTTCGCAGGCTGCAGAGTCAGTAAGATAGCTCATGGAGAGATTTTTAAAATTATCGTTGACTTTAAAGGGCTATATTGATCCCCTGTCTCTCCCAGTTCTGGAATTCATAGCACCTGGATTGCTGCTGACTGCCCTTACATAATGTGCATTTACCTTGTGATAGGTCTCCGGTAGAGTTAGGTTGGATCTACGCATGGAAGCCCAAGATTAGTAAAATTTGTATTGGCATTTGTTAATGTTAGGCTTGAATGTGCTTTTGTTTATAACCACTTGTAGGGTTCTTAAACACTGGGTCCCAACCTGAATATCCAACATCTACACTGCAAGATGCAGCCCGTGGGCTCAGCTACCCATATCCCAGCCTCCTTAGTGCCCTCCCAAAATGTGGTCACTCTAGCCTTTTGGCAAGGGAAAACTAGATTGTCCAGTGGATGAAGATAGTCAGCCTTTAGGATTGTGGAATACTTTGGGTGGGCTCCCAGTGCACAAGTCCAGAGGAGCTGTGTCTACGGTGCAGAGCAACAGGGCTTGAACCCTGGATGCCAGCTTGATTCAGGCTCAGATCCTCCAGTGCTATGGGCCTTGAGTCCAAGGCCTGGTTTGGCATGATTTGTTCATAGATGGAAGGCTTGAGCCTGAGATCAAATTGTGGGCTTCATTCCAATGTAGACATACCCTTAGACTTAGACACAAGAACAACAGTTCAGAATTTTTTCCGCAATCTGAAACTTCAGGCCCCTGGAATCCTTTCATATCCCATGATTGGGCAAGTTACCAACTTCTAAGTTTCCCTGTCTCTAAAATAGGGTTAATGATACTCAGTATCCTTCATAATGTACTTTGAAATCCTCTAATAAAAAGTGCTGCTCAAGTACAAAGTATGAAGATCACTGCAGTGCTAACTTGTCAAACTTGTGCCCTGCAATGATCAATTATGGCATAGCTGTGGGTTGAGTTTATTGCAGGTTGTTGAATGGATCCTGTAATATGTCGTTTGTGAGCACTTGTCAACAATAAATGCATTGTACAGAGTTTGACAATCTGGTTCACAAGTACAGATTCCTGGTGTTGGACCTAAAATCTAAGTTGCATTGCTCTCTCCGTAGTGAGAGCTGGTGGCGTACTAGGTTTCTTGCTTTCACATTCAGCATTCAAAGCAATAATGCTCAAATGAGTGATAAGTCATTTAGTCCAGGGACTGTTCTGCTGGTTGTAAGCAGACAGGAGTCCTTCGGGAATGTGGGCAGGAGAAGCAGAGGCATTTCTGAAACAGTTTGTCTTGATTTTTATAACTCTACTCATATGATGATTTTCCTTACTGAGTTTTTCTCTACTTAATACTTGACAGCTGTGCAGCACTATTAACAGCATGATTAGAGAAACCCCTCCATTAAAACTCAGTCAGTTGAGGGGACCTGAAAAAGGTGAGGAAAAAGGCAAGACCAAGAAAAGTTCATTTAAAAATCAGTTTGTGTAGTGGATCTCAAGGTATTTCTTAGGTGTGGAAAGTTGGACTGAGGCAGGTCTCAAGAGAGGTGATGGGGAAAGAGCCCACACCTTGATGGCCTCTACACCAAAGGTGCATTTCCCTGTCTATGAGCCTGATATTTTGTTTGGCATGACCCCTCGGGGTATTATTCATCGAGGGGACCAGGCAGACACCGGGTTTTTTGTCCACCGGGATTATAGCCCGGCCTTGGTCTGATGGAATGGGGGAGGCACTGACATGTACATTAGTGGTCAGGGGGGTCAAATAATAGAGAGTTGAACCGGTCCACCCGACAACCCAAACAAACATTAGAGGTATTGAATACTGTTCCCATAAGGAAAGAAGTAAGGGGGGCAGAGGGGTAGGGAAGATTAACAATGACAGGGAAAGTATCAAAGGAATTAAAAAGGTTATAAGCAGAAGATATTTATTGCTGATCATTTTAAGTACAAAAAGGCTTAAGCACTTCTTTTCTTTAAAGATAAGTACACACTTTTAGCTGTTATATACTTGCAAGGTTTACTTTTACCATTAAACTTGTTATGTTATTATGCTGCAGCAGGTCTTAAAGATTAAAATAAATGCGCATTAACTATTTAATTGCTAAAACTATTCTTATTACTCTGCACTTGCCCCTAGCAACAAAGGGGTGCCCCTAACTTCAAAGGGGACAGCAGGCTATCTACCTGTACTCCCAGGCTGGGGTGCTAAACTACTTGATCCCTAACCTTAGCCCAATACCTTTTACAACCTAAGTTTGGGGGACTAAAACTAACTTCTAGTTTATCCAGTTGTTAAAAGAACAACCTTCCTGCTGCAATCCCTTTAAGGGGACTGAGCCCTACACATCCCTAACCTTATACCTATCCCCCCGTACCCTCGGGGACCAGGGTGCTAAACTTCCCTTACTGTTTCAGTTACTCATATACCTGTTACTTATATACCTGTAGCTACTTTTGAACCAGCGTTCACCTAGGCCTATTGGTGATTTCTTAATACTCACCGAACTTCTTGCCAACGTGTCAGTTTCGCCACCGTCGGGGATCAGGTGCTGACCTTTCTTTGATGAGCTCGGGCCAACGTGCCAGTCCAGTCAGCTTCAAGACTAGGACCTGACCTTTCTCTTTTCTTCTCTGGACTGACCCCACTTGCTATAGTGACCGGAGCCACTGGGCGTCTTGAGTCAGTCCAAACCTGTCCGCCTCAGTGTCGCAAGAGCTGATCTTTTATAGAGCTTTAGCCCTCTGTGCCCCTCCTGTTTTTACAGGGGTTCCCACAGTCTTTGCCACATTGCCATCGATCATTTTAGTTAACTGTCAGCCATTGATCATTTTAGTTAACTGTCAGCCATTGATCATTTTTAGTTAGCTGTCGGGGAGCTATCAGGGAGTTCTCTTCCGAGAAGAGATTGCAACCTTGTTGGGTATTCGAGGCTCGTTAGGGTGCTTGTTAGGATGCTTGTTAGGGCTGCAGCTGCTCATTAGATGACGTCTGAGTTCTTGGCATAGGTTCATGTGAGCGGTTATGCTTAGGCCTTTGAAATCTGGTTCAGGCTTGGGCCTATACATGCTAACTACTACTCTTAAAAACTAGTTTCCCATAATAATATAAATTCCCATTAACCTAACCCACTCTATACACCCTGCTGACCTGGGATGCAGTGGTGAGGTTAGTGAAAGGCAAGCCTTTCAAGAGTTCCTAGGGATTTTGGATATCCCACTTGAACTGCCATACAAGAGTTTCAGAAAGTGCTCAGCTCCTGCCCTTTGGTAATCAGCTGCCCTAAAGAGGTCACAGGTTGCACACACAAAATCACTAGGCACTCTTTTAAAAAAAGAAAAAATCTTGGCCGTTATATGAGCACCCATGGGGTCAAGATTCTGGGAGAGAGTCTTTAATGTATCTAAGGCCTGTATGTTTTAGGGCAGTACAAAAAATGGCAGTGTTTTTAAATTCAGTCTCCACCTTTGTAGGCATCCATTGTAAAAAATGCAGGCTGGATAGTTCTTAATCTAATGAAGAGACTTGTTGCTGCCTTTGGTGCAAGCTGCAAGTGACGGAGATTCCTTGCTGAGAGTTGTAGTAATCCAATCTTGAGCCTACATGCTACTGTTACAAAGCTAAAGTGACATCAAGATTTGACCTTGCTCCTGCAGATTTCACTTAAGTGGGAACATATGAAGATGTTCTCTTTAACTTGATAACCAAAGTTGTTACTAGAGGTTTTCTCAGGGTTGAGAGCAACATATCCAACTGGCAAAACAGAGGACGTACTTGGAGTCCTAGAGTAAGCAAAGGATAACATTAGCCTGTGATGATATATTTTCTATTTGTAATTATGGTTATGCATCCAGTATGCCCCCCAAACAGGAAAAGCTACAGCCATGTTGGAAGATAGTTGTTGCTAGCAGAGTTAATAAAGATACAGTATAGACAGAGCCCAAATGCACTTCAGGAAAGGGATGATGAATCCTATAGAAGTCACCGAGTTTCCCACCTGTGTCTTGGGCACAGCCTCTCTTGGTGGCTCTCTGCCCCATTTGCTTGTGTTGCTTCCTGTCTGTTGTGCACCCAGCATTGCTGTATTGCTGCTCTGCACACTGTACTTGTCTGAGCAAGCCGAGGTCTGTACGCTCACAGCCTAGAGCTAGCTTTTCTTACTTCTAAATCATCATCTTACCTTTTGATTTTTTTAAAATCAGCTGGTTTTCCCCAGGCCATTGGTTTTCAAAGAAGTCAGCTATCCAGGAATACAAAGTTTTGCTAACTAACAAAATAGTTTGAGAGTGGTAGGTTTAGGCTTACAGTCATGTTATTCTTTTAGGTCCCAGAAGGTCATTTTTAGCCCTTACCTTTGCGTCTTTCTTTGAAGAAGCAGTTAGTAATTTAATTGTGTGATTTTTCTTCCCTAAATCGATTAGATCTTGAGTTCTAATATAATTCCAAGACCGTGACAGTGGTGAAAATATTTAAGGGATCCATGTAAGATTTATACCTGTGTCTGTCTCCAGACATTTGAGGCCAGAATGAGCCCCCTAACCCGCGCATCCATGTGCCTTACTGTTTTCTCCTTTAACAAAATTCTCTAAATATTAAAAACAAACCAAAACCACCCACCATAACCAAATCTATATGCTTATCAACAAGAAACTGCCTAGGAGTCAATATCTTTAACCTTAGCTTTGGTCCAGTTTTAATCATTGGTCTACAGGTAATGCACCACAAAATGAAATAAAAATACTTGTGATCTGTCTATCTGCCATAAAGCCACCTATAACAAGCTTGTTATTTTTCCAATATCTCTTCATCCCATTTCATCAGCTGAAGAGGACAACTGGGGGAATGATCAGATTAGAAGCTTGGGTGTGTCCCAGGAAGAAACTGGGTTTTTCATAAGAATTTGATATAGATCATGGCTGCTCTGCAGGAGCCATTCTAAGCTGGGCAAATACACACTATTTGTCCTAAAACTGCTGCTGCTGTTAGTCTTGTTCCATCATATTACTTGACTAGACATTTAAAAAATGTTAATAACATAGATCATGACTTGATAACACTAATGATCTAACTTAGGCATTCAAAGGTTATACAATGAAAATGACATTCTTCATTCTGCTAGGCTTGGGTACTGTCTGGGGCTGGACCCTCTGTGTTGTACCACCACAGCACGGTTCCTGCCTGGTGGTCTTCTAGACTGCACATTGAGCAAAGAAGAGCCAGCTTGCAAGGAAATCTTGCTTCCTTTATTCTTTTTTAACTCTGGCTGTTGAAACGGCTATGATATATCTTTGTGGAAATTGAAGAGGGCAGGGCTGTACTAACTGGACCAGCTATCCTTGATCATAGTATCTATTAGTTTCACTTGGATTCCCGAGAGATTCTGAAAAGGTTATAATGGGATGGTTTCTCCAGAGCGTATATTAGATTAGTTGATGATTGATGCTAGCAGAAGAAATAACTTCTTGGAAGTGCTTTGTTACAGGAGCTCCTGGAGTACCAATCCTTGCATGCAGTCTTTAGAGAGGAGCTGCTTTACTTATGCTCCTTATCCTCCTCAGGTCACTTTTTAGATAATCGGGTAACTTTTTTTTTTGGCTCCTCCCCTTTTTCTCCTTCACTGAATGCAACTCAGACGTGGTACAGAGCAAATGCTGAGAGTTTATTGTAAATTTCAGTGGCTAAAAATTGATTGACAAGATCTGATAGCAGCAATAAAATGACCCCCCAATGTGTTCTCTGTATAAAATAGAGTACTTTAAATGTTATGTCAATGTACAGATAAAAGGAGTAAAAGTTCCATTTAAATACACTGTGGAGGAGGAGGAGTGACTACCACTAAGAATGAGCATCATTTTCTAACTCCTTCCAAGGGCTCCAATATTTACTTTCTTACTGGTATTGTCTCGCTAAGCAAGCTGAGGGGCCACAGTAGATTCAGAAGTATGCATTTAGGGCCATTTTATCAAGAGGTTCCTGAGAAGCTTTCCCTAAAATGAATTCATTTTAAAACTTGATGGGTCTTATCACTTGTTTCCCCAGCAAGGTTAAAAACAATGGAAAGTATCCATATAAAACTTGTTTCTATGGACAGCCTCTGAACTCATTTGGCACCAAAATGCAACAAGTATAAAAGGT
Source organism: Pelusios castaneus (assembly GCA_007922175.1). NCBI lineage: Eukaryota > Metazoa > Chordata > Testudines > Pelomedusidae > Pelusios > Pelusios castaneus. The sequence goes on from ML685866.1 coordinate 6,188,364, forward strand.
ACTAGTCTCTTACTCTGGATGTGTAAAATAAGCATGCATGCTGACCCAGGCAACATAAGTGAGCACACATGTAGGAATAGCTTTGGAAGAGAGGAAACACTGCAACATTTATGAGTGTCAGTGTTCTAAAATTCACAAAAAGCATCAGATCAACTTCGGAACTGGCCTGACACATCAGATACTGAGGTAGACTGCGGTGCAAATTGTAGGGGTCATTTGATCGAAGTGTTTCTGATACAGCCTCCCCTTCCCTTTCATTAACTGGGTTTTTAATTTTGCTCAGAGCTAGGGAAAAGCTATGGCTCTGACCCTCATAAAACCTATCATTAGACTTCCTGTGATTTCAACTGTACTAGAATATCAATAGCTAGTTTTGAAATACATTTCAGAAGTTATGATGCTACAAAAGCTTCAGTACTTAATTTAGATATTCACACTTACGTGAGCTTTTGTTTTTCAGGCCCTCCTTTTTGAGTGACATACACAGTACGGGTGCTACAGAGCCACTGTGCTGGTGCCATAGTGTAAATGCTTCGTACAGTGATGGAAGGGATTTTTCTGACACAGTAGGAATTCCAACTCCCTGAATGACAGTAATGAAGTCAACAGAAGCATTCTGCATCAGGAGATAGGTTGGCATGATTATGGCACTCGGGGTGAATTTTCCATAGCTCTGAGCATCATTCCTGTGTTGAATTCACTTTTAAGCATAGACCAGGCCTAATGTTCTTGTTTAGTGGCTCAGGCTATGTCTACACGAGAAAACTTGTCCCGCAATAAGTTATTGCGGGACAAGTAAAGTGCAATAAGTATTGCGCTTTCTCATGTACACACGT
>ML685866.1:6189599-6218073 GCA_007922175.1 Pelusios castaneus
GAGCAGTGAAATTGACATATTTGACAGCTCCGGTGTCCCAGAGTGGCATGGATTGGCACTCTGGGACATTTCCGGAGGCCAATCAATGCACGGTAAAGGTTCACACGAGCACAAACGCGCAACAGATGATCCGCAACAGCTGTTACCACTCTCGTGGGAGTGGTTGTTGGAATGCGCAGCAACAAGGCGCTTAGTGCGCAGCAACAACATTTCACGTGTGTACAGTTCGCTTGTTAACGCGCGGTAATGTTTTTTAATGCGGAATACGGTGCTCGTGTATACAAGGCCTCAGTTGCTGTTGATGTTGTAGTGTATGCAAGAGTTAGTTCTCACTGCTGTGTTAACTCAGTTATACCTGGTGCTGTCTCTAACTTGAAGCTTATCAGCATATGGAAATGTTGAGCGAGTGATGCTTTTAACCTGAGTTGACTGTCCCATCAGGACTAGAGGGTACAGTTTGTCAGCACAACTTGTCATCTGCGAACATAATCACTGTGCTGCTTGAGTTTTATTTCCGTGCTGTTGGTCCCACCCAAGGAGTTAACTCCAGTGTAAATACATTAACTCTGCTGTTAAAAGGTAGCCTGTGCTTTCGACAGCACTTAGGAATTTGCCCCCTTCAATCAGTTTTAATAATTGCATTGGTGTACTTTCTGCTCCCTGTTTCTGTCTAGGGTTTTTATTATCTGTTGGTTTGTGTAAAAATAATCAGTAAATCTCAGGACCGGAGGAAATACTGCATTTTTGGCTTTATTTATAAAATGGGCAGTGTTTTGAATAGTCAGTGCTCCTTGGATTTTGCCGACACACTTGAACTATAGGGAGGAAGCAACATTTTAGCTCCCCTTCTAGATTCTTTAATCCAGTGATAATTCTGCATAACTCTTCTAGCCACGAAGCCACAGAGGCTCAGGGACTGTTTACCATTTCCTGGCTGAAAGGGGGAGTCTTGAATACCCCCTCTTCTGACATGAAAGCTGTTATCCCCACTTACTGTGACAAATCAGAATCTTCATAGACCATCTGCAGAGTTTCTATGTGTGTTTTCAAACTAACTTTCTGCAGAGCAGTGTGTGGAGGGGAAGGGGGAAATGGTAAAAAGTAGAGCTGAAAGGGAACTCAGTGGTTCCCAACCTTTTTGGCTCAAGGGCCACAAATATCATTTTTACAACCCTGAAGGGCCACTAGTCTATGCAATTAAAATTAAAAATTATCTAATTAAATTCAAATCAAATGTTAATTATAATTAATGAATTAATTAAAATTTCATTAATTACAATCAAATTAATTTTAATTAAATTGGTGGCCCTTTAGGGTTGTACAAATCATATTTGTGGACCTCAAGCCCAAAAGATTTTAAAATTTGGGTGAACAAAATGCGGGGTGGGGGTGGGGGTCTAGATACTCATGATCTGGGCCAGCTTGTGGGCAGGCATGTGGGCCCAGGCAGCAGCGCCATGCTGGCCCACAGCCCCTCTAGCATGCCCCCCCCCCCCAGCCGCAGCCTACCCATGGCCCCCGCAGCCCTTGGAGCCCTTGACCCTGCCCACAAGCTTTAATCCGGCCCTGGCAGGGACTGGAGAGGAAGAGGTTGGGAACCCCTGCCCTAGGTAATCTTTGGTCTCAAAAATCTCTAGTGTTGGGGATTCCACAGCCGCCCTTGAAAGCCTGTTTCAGAGTGTACCATTAGGGTTAGAAAGTTTTCCCTAACATTTAACCTGTATTGCTCTTTCTGCACGCTAAGCCTGTTCCTTCTCATCCTGCTTTCAGTGGACATGAAGAGCAATTGATCTGTCCTCTTTATAACAGTTTACGTTATTGGAATGCTGTTCCCAAGTTGGTGTCTCCCTCCCCTGTCCACCCCGTTGGATATTACATATAAGGAATGAAGAAACCCTGGTGTTTTGGTTTGGTTTTTTACACTTGGTGACCTTTCGTCATGTGGCAATAAAACTAAATGATTTTGGTAGGTTGGAATCTTCCCATTGATCAGGAACGACCGGAAATTAATACAGTATTCTTCCCTGTTAGGAAAAACTCTCTCTGTTGGGCCTTGTACACACTGCAAAGTTATTGCGCGATAACGCTTGTTGCTGCGCAATAACAGGCCCAGCGTCCACACACAAATCCATGATGTTGCGTGGTAACAGCCGTCTTACTGCGCAACATGTAAACCACCACAACGAGGGTGGTAGCGGCTACCGCGGAACAGCTATTCCGCGATAGTTCGTGTGTGTACGGTTGCCGCGCAATATGAAACCTCCGGAAATGTCCCAGAATTCCAATTCCATCCCTTCTGCACTTCCTTCTGCACTCTGTGGCTGTGACGTGACTGTACCCGCCCTCCTATGATTCCCGGGAATTTTTGAATTCTTCACTCTTCCTGTTTGTTGGTGTGGAGTGCAGCTGCAGCTGTGTGCTCCAAGAGCAATGGCGGCTCAGCGCAGCAAACGTGCTCCAATCTGGACCACAGCCAAGGTGCTTGATCTCATAGGCATCTGGGGAGAGTCTGCTGTGCAGGCACAGTTACATGGCAGCCGGTGGAATTTCGATATTTTTGCCCAGATTTCTCGGGCCATGGCAGAGAAGGGGTATGAGAGAGACACTCTTCAGTGCAGGTCGAAGGTGAAGGAGTTGCGGATTACGTACCACAGAGCCAGAGAGGCAAACCGGCGCTCCGGCTCAGCGCAGGCTACATGCCGATTTTACAAGGAGCTGGAAGCAATCCTGAGCGGGGATCCCACAACCACCCCAAAAGCGCCTGTGGACACATCGGCACCCCTCCCCCCATGAAAAGGATACCGTAGCAGATGGTGACGAGCAATTAGTCGATGAGGACGTGGAGGTGGAAGATGACCTGGAGGGTGAAAGCGGTGCAGCCGACCTAGGGATCCAGGAGCTGTTCTCCACGCCACCTGACCCGTGCTGCCCAGATTCCTTCTCCATACTGTCTTCGGAGGCAGCAGAGGGGAGCTCTGGTAAGTTTCATCAGAAGTGGCTTCTATGCTAGCTGGATAAGCTTTGCGGGCAAATGAAGAGCTGGCAGGAAATAAGCGTTTTGAGTTTCATCCTTTCTTTTCTTTTTTGGATGGGGGGGTCTACCCCGCATTACATGAGCAGTGCATCAATGCATGCTGTAATTGCCAAGAAATCCTCTCCATTGAGATCACTGAAGGTGTCCTCGATGTACTTCCACAGCCTCCTAGTTAAATTCGATGGGAGAGCAACTGTGTCCCCTCCCCCATAGAGGGATACTCTCCCTCGCCAGTTGCAAAGCACAGCAGCGGGAGCCATGGCTGCGCACAAGCCTGCTGCGTATGGTCCTGGCTGAAAACCAGTGACATGCAGAATATGCATTCTGGCTTGCAGGGGCACTCTAAGCAGCGAGATATCGGCTTCCATGGCAGTGCCGTATGTGAACTAATCGCCCAAAGCACTGCAAATAGTTCACGGAGCTGCGTGTCTTGTCTCGGCAACCCGAACCTCCCTTTGCAAAAGCCCTTTCAGTCCCCGGCAATGCCCTGTCCCGTGGGCACAGCGGAATGTGGCGGGAGAGCATATTACCGGCTCCGTAACCAAAGTGAGAACAATAGCACTACTTATGATGTTTCATTTTTCCTTAGAAATGACCTTCGCCGGTCGGTGGTCTGCGCGCACGCACCTACACGCATCTATAGCCCCTTTTGCAGGCACTGCTTACTGTAAATATTTAATGTTTTATAATAATAAAATTGAATCACTTGAACTTTGCACAGTGTCTTTATTGATACACAATAAGATTAGTTGTTGCATGTTTAGTATTCACTCATTCTAGCATAGTACAGTACACGTCCACTGGCACCGTCCCTCCACCCCCCAATCAGCACCCAATAGTGCTTGGGAACACTACTGCACAGTGATGCAATGCGTCCTATGAGACCCCATTACTAAAATGCACCCTAAGTGCCTTCCTTATGCAGACAGCTCTCAGCTGTGCCCCCCTGATACTCCTAGTGGCTGGCTGCTAGAAGGCAAACTCTAGCCGCTCAGCCTCCATGTCCCATGAAGGGGGAAATTTCTCTCCCCTATTTTCACAGAGGTTATGCAGGACATAGCACGCTGCAATGACGGCAGGAATGCTGTCCTCATTTAAGTCTAGCCTCCCGTACAAACAGCGCCAGCGGCCTTTTAAGCGCCCAAAGGCGCACTCTATGGTCATTCAGCACCGGCTTAACCGGTAATTGAAGCGCTTCTTGCTGGGATCCAAATTTCCAGTATAGGGCTTCATGAGCCAAGGCATCAGTGGATAGGCTGGGTCTCCTACGATGACTATGGGCATCTCCACATGCCCAACAGTAATTTTATCATCGGGGAAGAAGGTCCCTGCCTGCAACTTCCGGTACAGGCCCGTGTTCCGGAAAATGCGAGCATCATGCACCTTACCCGACCACCCCACATTTATGTCCGTGAAACGCCCCCTGTGATCCACGAGTGCCTGAAGCACCATGGAGAAGTAGCCCTTCCTATGAATATACTCAGTCGCAAGATGCTCCGGAGCGAGAATAGGGATGTGCGTGCTGTCTATTGCCCCTCCACAGTTCGGGAATCCCATGGCCGCGAATCCATCGACGATCTCCCGCACGTTGCCCAACGTCACTGTCCTCCGGAGCAGAACACGATTAATGGCTCTGCACGCTTGTGAAAGTGCTAACCCGACGGTCGACCTGCCAACTCCAAACTGATTCGGGACCAATCGGTAGCAGTCTGGAGTCACCATTTTCCACTCCGCGATTGCGACACGCTTCTCCACGGTGAGGGCGGCTCTCATTTTGGTGTCCTTGCGTCGCAGGGCAGGGGCTAGCTCCTCACACAGTTCCATGAATGTGGCTTTCTGCATTCGAAAGTTCTGTAGCCACTGCTCATCATCCCACACCTGCAAAACGATGCGGTCCCACCACTCGGTGCTTGTCTCTCGTGACCAGAACCGGTGGTGCACCGTGTGCAGATGCTCTGTGAAGGAGCTCAGCAATGCGGTGCTGTTGTTCTGCATGGCAGTCACCAGCCCAGGGTCATCCAAATCCTGGTCTGATTCAGAGCTGAACGCATACTGTGCCACCAGCCGAGATGTATTCATTATGCTGAAGGCGACAGTCGAGATCAGACCTGGATCCATGTTGCTGCCAAAGGAGTTCCGGGAAGCAATGCGCTACTGTTGAAAATGGGCACGAGTTGCTAGTAGCAACTCTCGTGACGCAAGGGGAACAGAATGCACCATGGGAAAGCAAGACTTTACCCATGGTGCTCAGCGCTACTCTCCTTCTACCCAGGATTCTTAGCGCCAAATCAGGATGGGTGGAACTGTGGGATAGGTTCCCACAATTCAATTGGGTTTCTTGTGAAATCGCGAATTGCGGGGGGGGGGGGGGGGCGCGCTCTGTTCCGTCACAAGCGGCAGAGTGTGTACACGATCCTGCGCTACAAAAACCAGGTGACTTTTAAAGCGCAACGGGCTTGTTGCGCGATTATTCCTGTAGTGTGTACATGGCCTTCGATTGTTGAAGTCTCTTCTCAGTCATCCTTCTTTCCTCTAGAACAAGACAACATCTACATTGGAAATCTTGTCCTCAGTGGGAGGGAGGTTTTAAATATACCAGAACTGAACTTAGCCCTGCATTGGGTGGGGAGGAGGTTAAATTCAATAGTCTTTAAAGTACTTGGCTGCCTGTGTTGGCAGATGCTATATTGACACATGCGTATTTTGGTCAGAATCCAAATAATAATAATAATAATAATAATAATAATAATAATAATTAATCTATAAGAATAATGTTCCAAAGGATGCCTCCTCCTTTGGGCACCAACTGCAGCATCTCCATCTGAAAAAGTAATATGTCTGGACTCCTGTTGGAAACAACAGGGTGTTCTTCAGTGTCATAGTAATGAAAAAGAGGAATGCACTTAGAGCGGGAGGGAACCTAATCAAGTTTTCAAGATTTCAGATTTCCAAAGCTGCCTCTCTTTATTCCCTTTTATGTACTTCTACTTCCTGTTTTACTAGCAACTTCTTCCATTTCTTTTTTCTGATAGTTTTCTAGGATTATGTGGCTTCTCTTTTAGAGAATTGTTGGTTTTGGGAGGGTGGCTGTAAAATGTTGTTGACATGTACCTTTATTTAGTGGACTCCAGGCTCTGTATGAACTTTAATTAAAGCCTCAGCATCCATGGGAGGCAGAGCTGGGAAAATGAGACAGTTCGGCAGAACTCAAAAGCAGTAGAACCAAGGTCTCGCAATTTCCAATCCTACATCTTAACCACAAAGCCATCTTTACCTTCTTCTTCCTTAGGGACTATCCTCAAATTCTCTAATGCTTGTCCCATATGTTACAATTATTTAACCATTGGAGAACATTTCAAGCTCTGGTTCCAATAAGTTACCAGCTCTCTCCATTTCTAGAGGTGGTTCTTCCAGATCACAGATGAGAAATGTTAGTGGGCAAGCTTGCTTTGCTGCAGCTGTACCAGTTCTGTGAATGTACAGCGCATCTCAGTCTGCAAGGCTCCATCTAGTATCTCTCCTAAGCACTAAACCTGTCTCCTTTTAATCAGACTCTTCCTTTGGGACTTGCAGGTTTATTGCCAAACCATGTGCCATAAACCTTGGCATTCAAGACAGTGGACCTCACAGAGCTCAGCCCAATGCAATTCTAGAGAAAGTGTTTACATCCATAACTAAGGTAAGTCACTCATCAAGTTCTGCGAGAAGTTCAGGCATGTAAATGAGAACTGATCCTCTTTTGTCGCCTCAGGGAAATACATTTCACGGTGTGTATAGATCTTTGGTTGGTGGGAATTTGTGTACAAAAAGCACCAGTTTCTCTTGGTAATTTTTGCTTCTTGAATTAGTAAAAGTGAAAATAATGTTTAAAATGAAATATGCACCCTCAGTTCCAAAAGGGTAGCTGTGTTAGTTTGTTAGGCACCCCAGGGGACTGTTCTGTTCAGAACTTGGAACTGCTACAGCTGTTACTTGTCAGTTAGATTTGTGGAATCCACATAGAGGATGACATTTAATTTGGAAAAAATTTGCCACCCTGTGCTGAAACTAGAGTTTTATGGCTTTTCCTTGTAGATGAGTGCAGTGTCACTCCCAGGGCAGAAACTTCCTTTCCAGGTAGCCCAAGCCCCTAAAAGCTATATGAAGGAGACAAGACCTGTGTGGACAGTAGTTCTAGAACTTCACTCTTAGAGCAGAGATTTTTCTGTCATTCAGATTGTTGAACAATTTGTGATGACCCTCTTTGCCAATTCAGCACTCTGCGTATGAGTCTGGTTTTGTGAGTAAACTCAAGTTGGGAAATCTGTTTAGCTTCTTTTGGTTGTAATACGCCTGGCAACGCCTGTTAAAAGGACTAAAAGTAACTTGACCTACCTCCGCAGTGGTCATTTGTAAAGGTTTAGTTGACTTTGTTTGCTCTTGTAAGCTGACTACTGCCACTATTTAAAACAAAAACAAACCGCCCCCCCCCCAACCAGTAAATCCCCCAGTCAGGCAGTGGGTCTATTCAGTATCAGATCTTAAATTTTACCAGTGAGAGATTGTTATAATTGTGAACGTATAAAAAGCAATCTACAGAAATGTCATTATCTGTGTATTACACCTATGGAATTAATAAACAATGAAGTCAAGTTCCAGTCTAGTGGAACTTGTTAGTCTATTGCAGAAAAACAACAGAGTCCTGTGGCACTTTTAGAGACTAACAGATTTATTTATCGCATGAGCTTTCATGGGAGAAAATCCCACTTCGTCAGACGCTTTGAAGACGGGAAACTTACAGAATGCAAATTTGACTCAGTTGCCTTGGGGTTAAACAGGGACTAGGGATTTTTCTCTCATTACAACAGGTGATTTGACCCCAACTTGCTCTATGTGCTGTTCCCCAGTGTTCAAATCCTAACACCTATTTTGATTTGCTGTTACAGCCTGACCTGATCCTATGTCAGACACTCCCCTGCATTTAATTTCCTCCCGTTCTGTAAGTTTCCCATCTTCAAATCTGTTATTCTTTAAAAATGCCACAGGACTCCGTTGTTTTTATAAACAATGAAGATGGGCCAAATCTGAGCCCTTTAAAACCAAGAGAAGTTGACATGTCATGACTATTTACTCCTGCTACTCCCAGAGGAATGAAGTTTTGCCTGTTCCTGCCAGTAGAATGCTCATGTTTTTATGGAGATTTCCACTGACAGAACAAACCAATTTGCTAAACATTTCCAATGAAATATACTGTGAAATGCTAGTTAGCTGGTAAATTGTCTCCTGGGTATCAGTGTTGCTGTTCTTTAAACCCACTTCACTTTTAAATAATGTGTCTGAATTATATTTATGGTAGGTAACATGCATGTGAAGGTTAATTGGGAATTTAAATATTTTTAGTGATAAAAATTCAACATATTTCTCCTTCTAAAACTGAATTTTTAGCTGATTGTACCTGTACTAGCATGATTATTCATTCTCTGAACATACATCTTAATTTCCTGGCAGAGCTCATGGTATGAACAGGAAAAGCCTTAGATAGAAAATTTGGATAAGGAAGAAGTCTCTGTGGAAGGTGGGGAGGCAGAAAAAGTGTCTGACTTTTGTTTCATTCCTTCAGTGTCCAGATGGAAGAAGGTTAGAAGGTTTGTCAAAGCAGCTAGACTGGGATGTTCGAAAGATCCAGCGCTGGTTTCGCCATCGTAGGAACCAAGACAAACCCACCATCCTCACTAAGTTTTGTGAGAGCATGTAGGTTTGTGCGGAGACCAAATAGGGCCTCAACTCAAGCTCCAGTTGTGCGTTGCATTTTAATTGAAAATTTTGAAATTTTTTAAATGTAAATTGATGTCTTAGGTATTATGGGAAGTGCAAGAATATTAAGGAAGTAATCATACCACCTGTGCACCTTGTTGTATGTTGCAGGGCTTTTTACCCTTTGTGCCTCCTCCAGGTTGTCTGCCTTTGAATGCCCCAGAACCCTCCATCTGAGAAGGAGTTCAATCAACCTCCTTTCAGGGGAACAAAATGTCCAGGTGTAGTCCAAAAAATGGCCTGCCCTCAACCATTTTCTGAGGTTCCACTGCCTTTGCTTGGCTTAACGGTGCCGCTCTTCAGAATAGAGATTTGGGATACAGGCTCTGGATCTCTCCTCCATCTCTGCCCCCCCAGTGTTCTTCCCCTTGTGCCACACCCCTCCCCCTACCCTCTAGGCCCTGCACACATTGCCCCTGGCTTGCCCCCAGACCCCACGCACCTCGACCCCAAACCGCCGCTCCCGAAGCCCCCTGGCCAGCACTTCCAGTTATTGGAGCTCAAGGGGGAGCAAGGAGGCACTGAACTTTCTCCCTCCTTGAAAAGGTAGCATTTACATTTCCTGTCCTGCTTTGCCCTGGGCTACGTGCCTGGGGGTGAGACTGAAAATGACTCCACCAGGACACTCTTCAGCTCATTGGGGGCCCACGCCCAGCGATACTGGTGTCCGATATCATGTCCTCTCCCACCCAGTGTAAGTCTTTCTGAGTGAGGCCTCTAGCCTCTAACAGGCTCTGGCACATCACCCCTTCCCAGGAGTCCTCTCTTCTGTCTGTTCCCTGCCTCTTCTCCCTAGATTGAACTCTCTCAGCCTGTTGATAAGGCTTGGAAGACCATTGAGTTATCACCTAATCCCTTTTTAGTCCCACCTTTTCTGGCTGACAAGTAACTGATTACTGCTTAGGTGGAGTGACCCTGCCTAGCTGACCTTTAGCCCTTGATCACATGTGATGGGGACTCGCTCCGTCATAGGGAGAAATTGCCAATTTAACAGGTTTCTAATCAAACCAGCAGAGAGAAAATTAAATGGGCATTTAGTATGCTGTCCTATTAGTTGGTAAGTGTTCCAGCAGAGATTAGCACCTCTGCAGGAGAGCAGTAGGGTATAAATAGCCAACGGTCCCGTTTGGAGAGAGGTGTGTGTAGTGGATCACATTGCTCATGCAGATAGTAATACTTCTCCTTGTATATTCATCTGAATACCTCCCCTCCAGGCAGGAGTGAGCGGTCTGGACAGTCAGAGTTCCCAGATGAGACACTTTCCTGAACTGACAGCGATGCATGTTGTTTGGATGCTTTTTGGATTCTTGTTCCTTCCTCTCCACTTCCTTTCATTATCTTGCTCTTTCTCCTTTCTGGCTAGGTATTTTCATGGTCCCCCACCCCCATTTGCCACTGTTTCTGAACACCTTTCTCTGCTCCTTCTCTTGTGGTTTCTCTCTTCTCACATTACTTCTTTAATATCCTCACTTTAATTCTTCCTCAACATTCCCCCCTCCTGCTGCAAGTAAAGCTTTGTGTGCTTAGAGGCACCAGATGAGATGGAGAAATAGGGATGGGAGGGAATTTGCCCTGTCTGTCTTAATTGGCTTGCACTATAATTGGGAACACATGGGATCTGCTGTGTACCGACTGTCACAGTTCAGGCCAACTTCATTTGTATTTCCCCTTTGTGATCCAGCAATGGCACCTGCTATAGGCATCTGGGCCTCCAGCTATTGCCTCTCTTGGGTGGAGATCCACATCTCTCTCCTTCTTGGCCAGAGTTAGGCTCACTGACAGCAATTTCAGGCCCCAGGGCAGAAAAATCCTCTCTTTTTCGTCTCTACCCACAGTCCACTTCATGCCCTATCTAAGTCCGCTCACCACCGTGTCCTCCTTTCTTCCCCGTGCTTAGTCCTCCTGTTCTCTTCCATACACCCCTTTCCTCCAGGTGGGTACATACATGTACATACTGAGATGTATTACTTGGCATTAACCTTCATATACATCTCCAAGAAAATCTGTCAGGTTTTTTGGAGCAGTATTGTGTTACTTTAATTCAGATGGGCAGATATTCTCAAGGGCAATATCAGTCAACTTGCCATGGGTGAAAACTCCACTCCTGTAGCTGCCAAATTTGGTTCCACCTAGAATTTTTCCAGCTTTTGCTACATGAGCATTAACCATACAATGCTCATTTAATTTCAGATCTTTAATTTTTTCCCTTTTCTCATTTCCATTCCCAGGTGGAGGTTTACGTTTTATTTAAGTATATTTTCTTATGGACTCAGATTTAACTGGTCGGTGAGTTGAGTTTTGTGTGTATTTTTTCTTTCACTACTTGCTCCAAGTGACATGATATGGGGCTAAAATAGCAGGAGTTCGGTGGCCTCAAGTCTTCCTTACGTTTCCTAGTCAGGACTATTATGCATCTTCATTTAGAGTCACGTCCCCACAAAACTGGAAATGCCAGAACAGGATTGGCCTGTCCACTCTTAAGCAGACTGTTTTCTCACTTACAAGGACATAGATCCATCTCTCTAGACTGTCTGCACAGAGTTCTGTGACTAAATATTGCATGGATCAAAGAAGCAATGTGAAGCTCTTTTCCAGTAGTATTGTGGTAAGGATAGAGTATTTTAATTGACCCAAACCAAAGCAAATGGGGAGAAAAGCGCTAGTGGGATAATATCTTCTTCTTTCCACTCTAGTCACCCTGGTTTTGGGACACACGACAATGCTGGTACAACTACCCTTTTCAGGTAGGATATTTATTGGAATATGAATATAAAGTACAGTTAGGCAAAGAAAATGTAATACATAGCTGCTGAGACCTCTTGAATAGCATTGAAACCTTTTTGTTACATGTGATGCTCTTGTTTACCAAAGTCCCTCAGTTTTAAGAACTGAACCCTTTGCATGTCTCCAATATTACTCCACGTGAATGGTGTTAGACTGAAATTTGTGAGATCTGAATGCCTCTTCCTGCCCACAGAGGGAATGGAGTACAGGCTGCAACAAGAGAAACTTCCAGTCAGAGAGCCACTGCTCCTCTCTGGAAACTTCACCTCTGTGTGGGGGCAGTTCTCCCCGCCTATGCAATTCTTGATCTACAAGGAGGCAGGTTGTGATGTGATACTTTTCATGACATAGGTGCTGATTCATGAAACAAGACTGATTACTAGCTCACAGATTTTAAAGCAGATTTTCCTATCTGGTACTTGCTTTACTGTTAATAATCTAATTTTACAAATGTAATTATACCAATCATTGCAGATTTCTTTTTGCCCGTCATCTAGCTCAGTTAATTTTACCTCTTTGTTCTGCTCCAACAGGAGGCCATAGCTTGTGGGTTGCAAACACTGAAATGGAATTTTGTTGCTTTAAAAATAAATCTTAAACCATAGACTTAGGTTGATTAAACTTGGTTTTTTATAGAACAAAATTCAGGACCTTTAACTTACCTCCTCTCTCCATAAAGCTAGGGCCACAGGAGAGGTGGATTGGTTGTTAGGGGGGAGAGGGAAAGTCAGCAGATCAAGGGATGTGATTATTCCCCTCTATTTGGCACTGGTGAGGCCACATCTGGATATTGTGTCCAGTTTTGGGCTCCCTACTGCAGAAAGGATGTGGACAAATTAGAAAGAGTACAGCGGAGGGCAAGGAAAATGATTAGGGGGCTGGGGTACATGACTTATGAGGAGAGACTGAAGGAACTAGGCTTATTTAGTCTGCAAAAGAGAAGACTGAGGGGGAATTTGATAGCAACCTTCAACTACTTGAAGGTGTGCTCCAAAGAGGAGGGAGCTAGGGTGTTCTCGGTGGTAACAGAGGACAGAACAAGGAGCAATGGTTTCAAATTGCAGCTGGGGAGGTCTAGGTTGAATATTAGGAAAAACGTTCTCACTAGTAGGGTAGTGAAGCATTGGAATGGGTTACCTAGGGAGGTGGTGGAATCTCCATCTTTGGATACTTAAGGCCCAGTTAGATAAACCCCTAGCTGGGACGATTTAGTGGGGGTGGTCCTGTTTTTAGCAGGGGGTTGGATTAGATGACTTCATGAGGTCCCTTCCAGCCCTAAGATTCTATGATTCTTTTAAGTCAAATTTTGGATTACATTGTCCTTTAATTGAGCACTTTTTGTTTGTTTGTTTGTTTGTTTGTTTTTCCAGCCCCTAACATCCAGCCTTTACTATTATTATATCATGGAGCTGGCCTTCTATTGGTCTCTCATGTTTTCTCAGTTTACAGACATTAAACGAAAGGTAAGAGAAGCCAGAATTTCACTAACACGTTAACAGACAGGGCTAATAGAGAAATTGTGTGTCTCTGGCCAGTAAGACTGCTGAAGTACAGCTCTAACTGCCTTTTCCTGTTGTTCATCTCTTTTCACATTCCACCTCCTTTTATAGACCATATCCAGACCGCCCTTCGTGGACTATTGTGATAAGCAACCTATTCACCATATGCACATCCCTTTCACTCTGTGGAGCAAAGAGAAGCAATCAGTCAGCATCTCTCAACAGAACAGTTGATTCAATCTTTGTTTTAATTTTAATTAGGCATCTTCCAGGAAAATATAAATAAAGTGCTCTAAACATTAACTGTATTTTTCTAAGCATGGGTGATGAGGCCAGAAGAATGCTTTTAGTTTTGGCAAAATGAAGTCAATAAAAGAGTTCTAATTATTCTGTTGGAAGCTTGGCATCCCATAGAGCCGGAGCTAACCTACCTCTCCGGGGCTTTAGAATATCTTGCATGTTGTGCTCCATGATCTAGGAACCCAAGTCCCATTTTCAAAGATTACTTGGATGTGTTAGGGTCCTAAGTCCCACTGAAAGTAGCTTAGGCATGCCTGGACACATTGTTCTGCATCTCTTCTCTCAGACTCGGCAAGTGGTTCTGTCAGGTCCTGGAGACTCAGTTCATGGAGGCAGGAATCTCTTTCTGGAGAAGGTTGTGTTGTCTTACAAGAAAACATAGAGGCACTTAGTGAATTTTTTTTGGTTTTGGTATGTGATCAAGCAAGGCCTGCTTTGTTAACTTGAGCTATCTTTATTGCCTTTTAATGACGAAACTTTCCATCCCCAGTGAAGAAGTGGGATTCAAAGCTGTTCCTCCAGTTATTTAAAGCAGGTTGATCTAAATCTTCCCAGTCAGTTTCAGGATGTATTGTGTTGCAAAGCTTGTAATACCTTGGTCTGGGTGGCACTTTTGTCTCACAGGTTAAATCGTGGGTATGATTTTCTGGATTTAGTACAATAAACAACCTAACAAGATGCAACATTAGCTATGATTACCCACCCAAGTAACACCATCTTCAGCAGTCTCTCAATATACACCAAATATTCCTAGGAGCTGAAGCACTAACAGGTCAGTCTAGATAAAGTTCAGAATCGGATTTAGAAATTAAGTCCAAACGGCACTGAAAAACATAATGCTGGGAAGGGCACAGCACAGATTGGAGGCACCTTCCCTAGACATTCTGGTCACTGTGTCAAGTAACATCTCAAAATGGTAACTTTTTAATGAGAACCCCAGCAGTATAGATATAGCATGCAGCCTTGGGAGAAATAAAGAGGAATTGGTCATTGTAAAATGTTACGCATGTTTAGTGCAAATTCAACTCTTATTAAATTTGTAGGTGACTCCCACATGATAGGATTAGCAAACAGTAAAGGGAGAACCAAATAACAAATGAGTTTGGAGCTTGGAGTTAGATTGCTGCAGGCCCCAGTGCGAGGCTCAATCTTAATGTTAACTCTGGTAGCTGGGGAGGGAATGAGAAATGTGGATGGACAGCTCCACCCATTACCTTAAAGTGAGTTACCGTAATCTTCCTTGAGTCTCCTTTCTATGCATGCTTTTAACCAGGCTCTGCTACAGGCAAGTCAGGAGGATAGAAGATGGTGCATGAGTCTAGAGGGGACAAATGAGAGTTCTCAAGGCCTTAACACCTCTGATCTGGGGAGGCTGGCTGGCCCCCAGGGCTGTAATTATACATATCTATAGCAATTTATCAATGCCTTTTAGAAGCCTTTTCTGTTAATCTGACTAAGTGTTGGAACAATGTCTCTCTTCTCTACAAGTGGAGGAAGGGGGAGGGTAGCACATATTAAGCAGTGAATTAGTCATTGAGCAAAGTGCTTCAGGTCATATTCACTTTGTCTTGTGAGAGTTTATTCTTTAAAGCCACCCTCTGAATATCCAGGCTTGGCACATCTAGTGTGCTAGCTATACTAGAGGGGGAGGAGTTGGGACTGTGCATTGTCACTTCATTTAAGCTGTCCTGGAGTGAGGACCATTTGCAGCAGAGTAGAGAAGGGAAGAGATGGGTACAGCATGGCACCAGTGTACCCATGTACCATGGCAGTGCTGGCTCCCATCTTCTCTCTTAGTGGGACAAATGGGCTATGTCCCAGAAGGAAGAGAAGCTGACTGCTCATTAATGTTGACATGAGGCCTAGTGGAAGACAGATCTGAACAGAGATACATTCCCAACTTCTGTGCTGGCATGGAGATCACTCAAGCAAGTGTCTTCTAGTCTCCAGTGTGTCCTTGGTTGTTACTTTAATTCAGCTGAAGAATTCAGGGAGAGCCCCAAGCAATACTTTAATTCCTCACTCCTACCCACTTCTACTCTGTTTGGTTTGGGGGAGTAGGAAATTCATACAGGGAGACGAGAGTCTGAAAAAAACCTTCTCAACTTTCCTGGCCTGTTTTTCAAATCCTGAAAAATATGTGATGTAAATAATGATACTATAAATGTTGAGGATGGAGCTGCAGAAGGCTCTGCATGTACAAGGACTGCTGATGAGACACAAATGAGAAGATATTTACTTGACGGAACCAAGCCCCTTTGGGTAATTTGTTTAAACAGTGAACTTTGATTTTGTAGCAGTCGTGTGTAACTATACCTGGTCTTGATCCATTAGAAGGGCTTATACAGAAGAGTCTTGTTAAGGTTTGATTTGAGCAATCATGGGTTTCACTGTTAAGTGAGAAAATATTGTTCAGTGGTTAAAACACAAGACAGACTGATAACAGATCTGTTCCTAGTTCTGCCACTGATGATTGTGTGTGTCCTTTGACAAAGTCTGTTACTTACCTCTGAGCTTAATTTTCCTCATCTGCAATATAACATGGATAATACTGTTGTGGGTGGTTTGGCCTCTGTTCATTAACATTTGTAAAACACTTGGAGAGCTTTGGATGATAAAAGGTCTCAAGGATTACTCTTTACATATGATTGGTCATTAGGATCCTTAAAATGGTGACCACCCCAAATGAGCATGTACATAAGTCAAACCTCCATATTGTAAATCCAGAACAAGTCCTCATGGGTATCTCCATGACAAGGCAAGTCAGCTGGATAAAAGGTGGCATTACCTGGCATTTCCAGGAACTAAGACACTCACTTGTAGCTGAGTTGCAATCCAAAATTGTGGGAATTATTTTCTATCTTTGGAAATCTTGTCTCTGCTTTCTGTCTTATCCATGCAACTGAATGCCTTGCAGAACAGGAGGATGTGCCTAGCTAAATACAGTAGCAATGATAAGAATATTATTTTGGAAAGTGACTTTTCATCTATGTGAGTAACAGAATGATGGCTGGTCATGATCACTAAAATCTAATTCCACTTAGATCTTGCAGCTGCAGAAACGGATAGAGTAGCTATTGGGGCACTGCTTTGTATTGATTTTAATAAAGAATTCAGTACTACAAAAGTGGATTAATTCTCCATTTGAAATGCCTTAAAGATATAGATGCAGGATGTAGATATTGGAGGGCATGGTGGAAAATTGAGGCCACTTTTTGTGCTGTAGAATTTTAATGAACCAAGTTGCTGTTCCTGGATTGTCCAGCATGCCTTGGTGCATGGATCACTCCTGGCCTCTGCTTGTCAAACTTCTGGCAGACTTTTCCCTGTTAATAGCAGTAACCGAAGATCTATTCATTATTATTCATGTCTGTGATCTTAAGAGGTACATCTACACAGCAACCAGAAACTTGCAGCAGCAAGTCTCAGAGCCTAGGTCTGCAGATTAGGGCACTAAAAACAGCTGTGTAGGTGTTTTGTTTTGGGGGCTGGAGCTTGGCCTCTGAAGCTCATCACCCCTCCCTGGGTTTCAGGGGTCAAGCCTGAACAACTACACAGTTATTTTTAGGGCCATAGCTCCAGCCTGAAGACTCAAGCTCTGGTCTCTCTGCTGCTTGCCAGATAGATATATGGTAGCAGTACAGTCATCTCAAAGCAGGGAGACCCAAAGTGATGGCTGGATGTTGGCCTGTGGAGTTGTTACAGTGAGGCCTGTAGCTGTATTTAGCTTTGTTACAGAGCTGTTGCCCAAAGAGATGACATTAGACTCCAGCCGGCAATGTTCTTTCTTGATAGACGCAAAACTGTTAATCAAGATGGAGCATGCTGGAGCCTGTAGTGCCTCTGTGGTCTGCATCTCCGTAGTAAAGATGATTGTGACTGAAATCCGCTCTGCTTTGTGCAAATAAGGAGTTTGAAACTCTGAGCTACACTTGCCATGTGGCCTTTGTTTTGTCAGTCCTGTATGTGTCCCTGTTCCAAACCTCTGTGATAATTTGACTGCCAATGAGCCCTCATACTTTATCTTCCCCTTTCAGGATTTCCTGATCATGTTTGTCCATCACTTGGCTACAATTGGACTCATTACGTTCTCCTATATGAATAACATGGTGCGGGTGGGAACTCTGGTGTTGTGTCTACATGATGCCTCAGACTTCCTCTTAGAGGTGAGTGCCTGCTGCTTCCCACTTCAGCTTTTCATCCCTACTGATAAAGGAGCACATTCTGACAGCAAGAGAATAAAACCGGTCCTCTTCCCTCCCTCCCCACCACGCCCAGCACACAATTTAGTAGTAATCCAAGCTGGATGTGTCCCCCCCCACACACACACACACTGCTGACTCTACTCTGTTGGCTTTCCCCCATGACATCTCCCAAGTTGGTAATAGTCCTTAAATGTTTGGACTCCTTAGTGATGGAATGGCTTGAGTGCTCCAGAATGGTTTTCCATATGATCAAATGATTGTGTTTGGTGTCTGACATTTTAACACTTTGTGTTTTTCTCAGGCTGCAAAGCTGGCCAATTATGCTAAGTACCAGCGCCTATGTGACGCCTTCTTCATGCTCTTTGGTGTCGTGTTCATAGTCACTCGACTGGGTATTTACCCTCTCTGGTACGTACCTGGGTCTTTCTCAGTAAGGTCAAGGATTTGTCTCTTCCCTTCTCTAAAGGCAGCCTTTGTATTCCGGCTCATATCACTGACTAGAGCCAATCCCACAGAGCACGAAGCAACAGCCCTCCCAAGTGTTGCTCAGGAGCAGCGTTTTGAGTGGTTATGTCACGTATCTAGGATGGGGCAGTCCAAGTCGGACCACAGAATTGTAAAATGCAGCTGAACTCTGCCCCAAACTGCAGGGTGAGGACAGTGCCTCTCAGTTGCAGCCTATTCTACCTGCCAGTATCTCCCAGAATGAGGACAAATACAGCTTGTCTACACAGGGAACTAAGATGAATGAACTAAAGGGGTGAAGTTAAACCCTTTGTGAACTTGAAGGATTAAGTAAAGACCACTTCACTTGTGAATGGGAGCATTCACACAGCAATCTAGTGCGCATTAACTTCATACCATTATTAAATTTGTCTGAACTTTCCTGAGTGTGCCCGTGTAGACAAACTCAGAACAAAGGTGGTTTGTATCTTCTGAGTTTAAGATCTTGTAAAAGTTGAGATACCAATGAGGCACATCTTCCCCGAGGCAGGTTTTGTGACCGTCTGGTTTATGATCATCCCAAGTAGTTGGCTTAGAAGTCCCCAAACTGGAGGGTGCAGCAGGGCCTGGAACACCTCCCATGAGGGGTGGGAGGGGAGTGCCACGCGGTCCCACTCTGCCCCAAGCTCTGCTCTAGCCCCACCCCACAGCTTTGGCCTCGGCTTAGCCTGAGACCCTGACCCATGCGATGCCCCCCAGCTGCCATGGACCTGCTCACAGCCTCGGGCCCCAACTATGACCATGCTTCCAATTCCAGCTGGGAGGGTGGAGTAAAAGGTTCAGGGACCACTGATTTAGCGCCTCTCACTGCCTTATCTCCTGGTTTCAGAAGATTAGCTGCCCTGACTCCATGTTTTAGCTGCATAGAGCCTGAAATAGGTGTGTGTGTGTGGGGGGGGGGGGGGGATTTTTGGATTTAGAAACCTTAGCTAAAATGTTTGCAATTGAAATCATTTCATAATGAGATTCCCCTCTCATCACCACACATGTGGACAAGCTCAGGCTTGGTGGGATATTTTTGCTGCTGATCATATTTATCCATGTCTTGTTTTCCTTGGGAAGGTGTCTCATAAGTTCTGCTGCTCCTGGAGGTTACTCTGCTGGTTCTGTCTTTGTCCTGCATCTGCATCCTCATTTTGTAAATAGCATAGGCCTAGTTTCATATTTTTGAGAGCAGGATAAACTTCTATTTAGTTTTTAAGTTTGTCCCTGTGACAGAGGCACCAAGAATCTTGGATAAGCATTCCTATTTATTTTTGTGCAACTCCACACAACTATAAAGGGATCTTGACAGGGAAAATCTCAAGCACTTCTGCCTGCCACAAATGATGCTCCCTTCAGCGGAATGGGTGCTGTTGCTCTCCGCAGAACAACGTGGCACCCGTCTCTACTCTTCACCCTGTTGTCTTCCATGATGTGATGTGTTCTCTGGCACCATCCTGTCACTCAACATGTCTTCTAAATCTTTAATGTGGTTTCCACTTGCTGTAACATAATTCTTCAGCCTTGTAGGCAGCCCTTATGGGTCTCCAGTTGCATTTCAAGGTGCTATGCTATTCCACTCAGTACATGTTCCCTTCACTGATCAGTGGTGTCATCTCATTACATACCCATGAAACGGCACACTGACTCGGTCACAAGCTGGTGCCTAGGTAATCATTTTTTAAACTGCAGCTAAGGCTCTGGATTCTCTCCCTGAAAGGTCCTTTCTCACTTTCAATAAATGCTGAAAACAAAGTGTGATCTTTAAAAAATCTCTGCAATCCTTCTTAGTGATTGCTTTATGAACACTGTCATCAAAGAGGTTTATTAAGGAATTAAAGTAGTGCCAATAAATCCCAGTGAGTCGCCATCATCAAGGAAGCACCAAGCTTTGTCCTACTACTTGGTTTTCAGTTCCTTTGACTTGGGAGAAGCAACAGAGAAAAAGGCTAGGGGCAAGGGAACAGCAGCTTCACTGTCAAAATTGCTCCAAAGCCCCTGGGGTAAAATTCCTTCCTGATCTTTACATGTCGTGAAGTTCCCCCATGCACGTAACTAAGGTTTGTCTCTCCACTCAGCACCCTGTATAAATTCCAACCAGCACTGGCCATCCAAGCAATTACCATCTCTCTCTTTGAACCCTTGTGAATGCTGATTGGACTCTGGGGAATGGATCTTTATATTTAACCCTAGTCCAGCTTCACGCCCCTTGCTACTGTGCAAGGAACAGTAGATCATTATGAAAAGTGCAAAGCAATAGAAGCTTAAATGGGACAAACGTATTGCTCAGTTCAGAGCTAGAACCTGGAAATTCTAGTCCATCAGTAAAGCACCCAATCTTACCAACTCCCTGATTTTCTTTAAGGATTTTGAATACCACCCTGTTTGAGAGCTGGGAGCTGATTGGCCCTTATCCTTCCTGGTGGCTCTTCAATGGACTGTTAGTAACCCTGCAGATGCTGCATGTCGTCTGGTCCTATCTCATCATTCGCATTGCCTACAAGGCCCTGGTGCGAGGCAAGGTAAGGGTGTCCGTGGCTGGGCTGGGCTGGCTTCCCTCTCACGCAAGTGCTGAGGGGACCAGGGCATCTGTTCAAAAACCCAAGCCAGCCTTGTGCATTATTGACTGAGGCCAGTGCTGGCTCCAAGGTAACCGTAGTAGATTTGCTGCTTGGGTGAGTAACTCCCTTCATCCTGGCCTGTCCTGGTTTGTTAGGTGTGGCAGGCTTTAGCACCCAGCTGTGCCAGCTGTATACAGAGGGAGGCGCACAATTCTTTATGGTCTGGCTGTACAAATGACTCGTGCTGTTGTTTGGCCTGCTCAATTGCTTTTTCCATTTAGTTTATGCATTATGCTGCTTGATCTGATAACTTGATCAAGGCTTCTGCCTTCCGTCTTATGGCAGCTTGAAGACCAATCACTCTGCATGCAATACAAGGAGGGGAAAATAACACTGCCTGGTTTAATCTGGATCTGTGATTAGAAGCCTCTAATCATGCTGGTGAAATTGTCCATGTTACAAATCCAACCGTAGTGACTTCTAGAGCTCACTGTACAGCAAGGTAAACCAAGTGAAGTTGGCAAGGGAAACTCCTGGAACTGTAGTGGGAGCTGCTGACAGACAGTGGGACTCTGTAGTGTCTGGTTTCGATGTGCAGAATGTTCTCTTTATAAAGAATTCCTGATGGTTGATGGCTACGGGGCATGGATGGCAGATCTCGCTGTAAGAGTGAAAGATGCTCTCTGCTAAAGGGCCAGTTGCCCCAGGAAGGAGGTATGTTTAAGTGTAGTTCAGTTAGTCTTTCTCCTAGAGGCAGACTGTGCCCTCCCATTTGGAGCTCATGCTTGTCCTGTGTCGCCACTCCACTCAAAAGGTGAGCAATTCTTCATCTGTCTGCTGGCCATGTCAACTGCTGGAGTCAAAGGCCTTGGAGGGGGCTACTGTCCTTTGCCCGGCCAGCACATCCAAGCCTAGATGAGCTGCTACTGGGCTGACTCTGATGGTGATTTGTTGGGTTAAACACATTCTGGCCAGCTCTGCATAGGGAGGCAGGGTTCTGGTTCATCCAAAACATGATCCTTTTGAACAGAGTGCAGCAAAGTCCTTCCATTCCCCTTCAGAGACTTGACAGTCAGACACCCTGACTGAGTCTGATGTGACAGCCAAGAAATTTCAAACTCTGGCTTGCCATTAAATGCTCTGAGAAAAGGGCTGCGTATTCCAGATACAATCCATGGGTGTCGAGCAGTTTCTTTCCCCAGGTGACTGTATTTGAGACTTGCCCTGCAGTAGGGTGGCGGGAAGAGACAAATCCACAGACCCTGAGCAGCTTGCTACATTTCTCCCAATGGAGGAAGTGCTGTTGATAGGTTGTTTTTAGGCCAGTGGCTGCAGGCTGGAGTATTTTGGTTATCTTGGATCCTGCTCTCCATTTTTACCGATTAATCATGGCTGGAAGCAGCCCTCTTCAGAGCCAGGTAGCTAGACAGTAACACAGCCGTTGGTGCCACCCTAGTCATTTAGGACCCAAGACTACATGCTGATTGTGACTGCATTCTCGCTCCCTTTGGACTTGCCTGTTTGTAGTGAACTTAGTCCTCTGGCAGTGTATTGGAGGAAGGGTCTTCTGAGGGGTGGGGAAAGAGCATGTTAGCAGGGGTGCTTGTGTGATCATGATCTCTTATCATTTGTTGTTGTCTTCCATGGCTGCTGCTAGCATATATCTGTCTGTGCAGCTGTCCCCACACCTGGAAGTCTATATCTCTCTCCTCTCCTTGCTTTTCTCTCCTGACCAGGTGACCTAGCCAGGGAAGGCCTAGACCCTGCCTCTGTACTCTCCACTCTTTTCTCACTCCTTTTCTCTGTGCCAGATTGGAGCGGGACAGTTTCCTCCCTTGCATGTAAGTGTAATCTGTGCTGTTGCTTGTAGAGTGGTCCATATCTGTGTCTTTCTTCTCTGCCCTTCGAGACATAATATAAAACTGAGTCTGGAAGAGGCTCTTCAGCTTCAGATAGGCTGCGTGCCTCACTCTGGGTGTGGTTACAGATCATGGGAATCTAAGATGCTGATTTCTTGAGCAGCCAGAGGAAGGGACTGAGAACCTGTTCCCAACTCTGCCATAGATTGGCTGTGTGACTGTCATCTCTCTGGCTCAGTTGCCCAGTGTGATCTATGGGTGGGAGGGGGGCTATAGCAATACAAAGTATTGTCTTGCGTTCTCACTTAGGAAAAATCACATGGTGGAAATAATATCTTCTGAAATAACTGAGACTAAAGCAGAATATCATCTCTGGGCATCTGCTTCTTTTCTTTGGCCAGCTGAACTCCTAAAATGAGACTTGGCAGGGGAGATAGGCGACCTCCAGCAGCAGAGCCGACTCCACCTTCTAGAAACTCAGGCATGCAGCCGACCCAGCCTGGAAATTATTAACTGGAATTGGCTTCCTGCCAAATCTTTTCATGTCAGGAAACTCCCTCTGTGCCCGATTCAGAGCCTGTGGGCCTGATTCTGTTCTTCATTAGGATTTGTTAGCGACTAAAACTGCTTGCCTGTCGTGTACCTGGGGGGTGTTAGTTCCAGACTCACAGGTACAGGGACTTGGCCTTGGGCTGTGTGAGGGAGGAAATAGGGAGACAGCTCACCTCTTTCAGCACCTGTGGCTTTATGGCACTGGCATTTAGCCAGTTACTGTTGGTCTTGTTTGTAGTTAAATTTGAGTTGAACTTTTCACATTGTTGTTTGCAGTGTTGTAGGCGTGTTGGTCCTAGGATGCAAGACACAAGATAGATAAGGTAATCTTTTATTGAACCGATTTCTGTTGGTGAAAGAGAGACGCCCTTGAGCACCAAAGAGGTGCTCTTCAGGTCTGGTCAGCTCTGTGGAAATCAAAAGCTTGTCTTTCGCCAACAGAAGGTGGTCCAAATAAAAGACATTTCTTGATCCACGTTGTCCCACATCATTTGACACTGATGGTGATACACTACCCCCTTGTGGGAAACTTTAGGGAGAAAATAACATGAAATTGTGCAGCTGACTTCTCTAGGCCAGCGGTTTTCAACCACTGGGTCGGGATGCATTACTGTGTCACCACACAGCAATAAGTGTGTTGTGGAGAGCCAGGAAGATGGCTGGATTAAGCCTGGAGGGATGGGGAGGTGTGTGCTGGTGTGTCCTGTAGGGTCGCGGCGTGCTGCCAAGTGTGTCATGACCCACAACAGGTCTAGTCTGCAGACTTTTTTCTTAAATTGTACATCACTGTCTCCCTGGCCAATACCCTGTAAAGTACAGAGAGAAATTATGGAGGATTCACATGCAACCAAAGCATGTCCTGTGATCGCAAGACCCAAGAGGGAATTTCTAAATTATAGGAGCTCTCTGAAATGCTTTCTTAATTCCTAGAATGTCATTTGCAGAACAGTAAATTAACCTTTCCTTCCTACAGACCACCATTGAAATGTACCTTTGCTCACAAATGAAGGATTTGATGTATAGAGGGGTTCCCAGAATGTGGTGAAGCTACCACTGGTGATATGTGAGCTTTACCTTCCATCAATGCACTTCAGTCATTTTTTACAAAAGTAGTATCTGAAACAAGTGGAGGAACTGGAGCCTCCACTAACCCAACCTATAGTGCTCCATAAGCAGAGGCTCTAAACAGGGAGGCATCTTATGCAAATGGTGACGTGCTAAATGTGGCCAGTTTCTTTTGGAAATAAAACAAAGTTAAGGAAACTCTTTTCCAAGTAAATCCTACAAAAACAAACAAAAAAAACCCACCATCCCTTTAGAGACTAAAATTGTGATGTCTTCCCCCTCCTGCTGATGAACAAAGGATGGTAACTTGTAACATGTAGTGTTAAAACAAGTGTTTCTAATGTGCCATTTAGAAAGGCATCCTTTATAATCTGTGCTATTATTTAACTACTGGAAGGAGCAAACAGCAGTATATTGCTATGGGCTTCTTCCATGGATCTTGGAGCACTTCACTAACGCACTTGCGTGAGGAAAGCAAGAATGCTAAAATAGATGTGCAAGTTAGCTTGCTGGAAAACAGAAGGTAGATCTCCTGATTTAGTCCCATGTTCTGAATGCCATACCTTGCTCCCTATACATCAGGGATGCACAACCTTTTTTGGCCAAGGGCCAAATTGCATTTTCTAAGGCCACTCGAGGGCCACAAATGCAATGTGTGTGTGTGTGTGGGGGGGGGGTGTTATCATGTTGTGTGATTCCCCCCACTCGCTCAGCTCTCAGAGGGCTGCACAGAACATGTTCGCAGGCCACATGCAGGTTGTGCACCTCTGCTATATATGGTTAGAAGTTCCCATTTGTGAAGTTCAACTTTAAAGGATTCAAAGATTCTAATGCAGGGGGCAGCCCAGCATTGGCTGATCAGATAGAGAAGTCCTCTCTAACTGCAGTTTCCTGTGAATTTGTAATCTTCCCTCCACCCCTGCATTTGATTTGAAACCTTCAGGTATCAAAAGATGATCGCAGTGATGTAGAGAGCAGCTCTGAAGAGGAGGACTTGGCTTCAAATAGCACAAAAGAAATCTTCAGCACTTCAAGCAATGGTGCCAATCGGATTAATGGTCATGTGGTCAGTGGTCAATGGGCAGAAGAGGAGTAAGGCCAAGGGAAGGCCCCCAGCAAACATGGACTTGTCTTGAAATATCTGGATGTGTTGCACTCCACATTTCCAAGTGATCTTTAATCAAGATGCCCCTTCCCTCCAAAACCGTCCATCAAATCTGGAATGGGCACACTCCAGACCAGTCTAAGGGGTCACACCACAGAAGGGATCGAGCCAATTACTAGTGCAAAAACAAAGATGAAAATTTAATTTTTTAAAGAAAATGTCATTTTGTATTTAAAAGTCTCCACGTCCCATTTCTAATATTATTTGCTGAAATATTTTTGAGAGAAAAACTGGTTTTTATTAAAATCAACTCAGACTTGATGGACTGAGTTTAGGCTGGATGGACATTGACTGGACTGCCATTAAAAAAAAAATCTTGGCCCAGTGCAAGTTCATTGTTTTCCTGATGCACTCCAGGATCCATTTAGATCGTATTGTCTAGTATCGCTCAGATACTGCATGTTGTAAGATGCCCCGGCTGTAACACAGAGGCTCTTTAAATCAGTTATAAATTCAGTCCTGCTGTGTGCTTGTGTTACAGCCAAGCATTGAATCACTGTGATGGACAAAGCATATTGTAACTTGCCATTGGGATGCTATGTGCTAAGGAGGTTATAGTTAATCTCTGCTGACAAGATGGACCAAGTTGGTATTTGCTGCCTATTGTGGTGCTGAAATGCCCATTCACAGTCTTAAATAAAAATCTAAGAAATTTTACTTTCCTGAACTTAACTTCAGAAACTATCAGAGCACCTGCATACCTGCAACTCACATGAATTTAAAGACTTATGAGTTACAGATATGGTTGGTTAGATTTATAAAACAGAACATTAGTCAAAGCTGGAGCAATGCTGATGGGTTATATTAACTTTCTACAGAGGCAGAAGTTACAACTGTGCCTGTGTGTTTTTTCGAGACTGAAGAAAGCATTGCTGTCCTGATTTCCAAAGTCAGTGGGCTGGAAAAACAGCCACTGCAGAGGCGTTGCTTCTTTCTTTACTCAATGGTACTTCAGGGGCAATGAAAGACACCTCAGTGTGTCAATCAGGAGCAGGACTTTTGAAACTTCTTACCGTTTTATACAATTGTTTACTCTTATCTCCGATTAAAAAAAACATGCTTCAGAAACTTGACTTTTTTTCCCTGCATTTGTCTGAGAAGGCAGCTGCCCCTGGTTTGTAAACTGGTTAAATTTTCTGTATAGCACTTGATTTGCCTAAGAGTTAGAGGCCCGTGTCCTATAGTCCTGAGTGTTCTTCTCACAACTTGAAGTATTCAGCAAGCTGTTTGTAGTGGTAGCAGATAGAATGAAAGGGGAACCAGTTTCATCACAAGGCATCTCATCTTGAATTGAATTGTTCCATCAGGGAATGTTGTGACCTGACAAAAGTGTCCATACTGGTGATAATGGCCCATTCCACAAGAGCCCAGGCATCCTCTGCAGCTTTTCTGATGCAGAAGCTGCTTCAGGACACTTGCAAGGTGGCAATACAACACACTATGCTGTTACCCGGCAGGCTAGGAGTGATGCTGGCATTTGAGTTCTGTCCTCCTCCTAGGGTAGGTTTGAGAGTCACCTACTTGGATTTGACACAAGCAAACATTCAAAGAAAAAAAAAATTCCATAATTATTTGTGGAGAAAGGTGGCTCATGTCCTTTCCAAAACCCATGTACCTCTCCCAGTGGAAATTATTTGGCACAAATCAATGCAGCCACACCAATCATACCCTTGCTTAGACAGCAGTAGGTTGAAGGGAAAATTCTCTTGTCTGTGTAGCTAGTGCTTCTCCTGTAGGCAATTTACCTATGTGGCTTAGCGAACCATTCCCAGAAGGCATAGGTAATCTCTGTGCTGAAGCATCAGAGGGGCAGAGCTACAGTGTTAAGGGTAGAAAAATCCCTCAACATGAAGCTGTTCAGTTTGCTTTCTTGGGAGAGGAGAATGTTAGACTGGACCCATGTGGACATCCCCCCAGGGAAGGGCTTGGAGTACAACAGTGTATGCATGGTTATTGAAGTGACTGATGCTGCCACACAGGTGGTTGTAGTTACTTATTGACAAGAGGCGAAATAAGTGAAATGTTTACTGCATTGAAAACAGAAGCTTACAAAGTTGCTCAGTGATTTCTCCATGATGTCCAAACCCTCGGCTGCTGATGGGGAGGGAAGAAATCCCCCCATTACGGCCAGCTTCCCCCCGTGGGTGACCGGTCAGGGCTGCACCGACTGCTCGAGTGCTGCGGCAAGAGTCATCTCAGCCGCTGCCCGCCCGGGAGCAGGATTCACTCCTTCACGGTCTTCGGGCCAGCCTCCTTCAGGGCTCTCTGCCGCTGGAGGTAGGAGTAGGTCCAGGCGCTGCACAGGTAGCCCCCGTAGATGGTCAGCAGCATCATGGAGCCGGAGAAGGCCTTATAGCCGAAGTCGGCCACCTGCTTGGCGGAGACCATTCCTGCCGCTGAAAAACGGGGCACGGGTCAGCCGCCGGCCTCCCCGTGCCCGCCGGGGGGCGGCTGCCCTGGCGCGGGAGCGGGGCAGAGCCGGGCACCCAACACGGACAGGCCCGAGGCCGGGCTCCCCCCCCACCCACGCCCACCGGATAGACACCGGCCGCGCCCCTCACCTGCAGCCGCGTCCGGGCGAGGAATCTGAGCGGATTGCACTTCCGGGTCGCGCACTAGCCCTGCGAGTAACCTTCCCTAAGGGGAGAGCTCCTTCCGGTCACATGTCTCCCAGCGGGGCTGCGGAAGGCCAATGAGTGGACGGTCGCCGCGTCCGTCATTGCGCGCAGGAGCGAATCCCCGGAGTGGGCGGGGCGTAATAAGGGGGCGGGGCGGTACCTCTCCTGCGCGCTGCCCGCGGGGCGGGGCGGGGCGGGGCGCTGCTTTCGTCAGGCGGCGTGTGCCGGCAGCGAGCGAACGTCGTACGTCAGTCACGCCTGCGTAAGCATCGGTCGAGCGCGGCGACGCGTCCCTCCCTCCCGGGCGCCGTACAGCCTCAGTCAGCGCTAATGGGCGGTCCCCAGGCTCGCGCTGCCCGGCTCGCGGGTGCTCCGGGGACCCTGTGCCGACCAGGCTGCGAACACACCCGCACTTCGCTGCGCTGGTCCCGGTTTGTGTTGCCATAGCTACCGTCGGGCTCTCCCCGCAGTCCTGGGGGGACGGTGCAGTTAGGGACCTGCCTCTAGGCAGGATGCGGCCTTGTCGTGTGCTCTCCGCAGGGAGCCGGGATCC
>ML685866.1:6218473-6302891 GCA_007922175.1 Pelusios castaneus
GGCACTGTGTATACGGGGGCTCCCCAGGATCGCTCAGCCTTGCGAAAGTTGCTCTGTAAGAGGCACAGAGAACCCAGTGCCCGGGGGGCAGCCGAGCAATGCACACCAAAGCGCTGTGCCGTAAATCCTCCCTGTGCCCGCAGCAGGTGTGAACTAAAAAGTTCCTGCTTGTTTGCAGGGGCGAGATAAGTGCAACTGTTTGGTTTATGGCCATCAAGGGAGGGTAGCTCCAGTGCAGCACATTGCTATTCACACACCCCTAATCTACACCAGTGGTTCCTCACCCTGGGGCCATCAGGCCTGAGCAGGTGCACCAGGGAAATTTTTGAAAAACTACTCGGAGTTCTGGATTGGTTCACGAATATTCCTGTGTTCATTTGGAGACTATATGGTGGTGTGCCTCCAAGCAATTAAAGATATCCAGGTGTGTCATGGCAGAGAAAGGGTTGGGAACCACTAGACTACACAATAGAGCACTGGAAATGCTCTCAGACATACCCAGATATGATGAAGGCTTCTGGAGAAGCTTGTCTTTTTCACCAATAAAAGTTGATCCTCTGAAAAGACATTACTTGATCCATCTTGTCTCTCTAATACCCTAAAGACTAATTCTGAGCACTGGTATTTTACTGCTATGTAGAAGAAAGCACATTGTTTCTGATAAAACTTTTAATATTTTCCTTCATTATGAGCCTGAAGTAATGAAAAATGGTGATGGAGGATAAGAAGGGGAAAAAAATTCTCTGGGGTAGGACAAATACTCATAAAACTCAACAGGAACAGTGTAATATTTTGTCTGCTTGAAAGGTCACAAATTTGGGTATCTCTTCTGAATCAGGAGAAAAAATAAGATTCACTGGCCTAAGGTATTGTAATACTGTCTTTTTTCATCTGATTACCTCTCAGTGCCTCACATATATTGATATCAACACTTCTAAAAATAGCCACCAAGTACGAGTGCCTTAATTTTTTAAGTACCCCATTTCAGGCATCTTTGGCCTTGGTTTTCAGAAGACCCAGGCTCTAGCTGAAGTCAGTAGAAACTGAAGTCTCAACACCTCTGAAAATGTGCGCTAAATGGATGAAATTGTGCATCCAATAAAGGCCTGACAACTCCAATGGATGCCAACGGGAGTATTGCTAGTGCCTTTGGTAGGAGCTGGGCCTGACTAGTTGAGGCACTTAAAATCATTGCCAACTCATGAAAATGTTAGCTTTCTCAATCAGCGTTTAGATGGCACAGGACCAAACACTCTATAAAACAAAGATTAATTAGATAATTAATTCAGATTCGCTGGACGTTTAGCTTAGGCTACATGTTCCACATCTGTAAAAACAATGCTAATGAGAGATACAGGTAAAGTAAGTTGCTGAAAGCCTAACTGTCTATTTAGATACTTTATAAGGCCTTACCCCAATCAAATTAGTAGCTGAGTTACTTCCCGTCAGTTAAAAACAACAGTAGCAATCTCTTTCCCTTTCCAGTTTGTCAGAGAAATTTAGTTTTACCGGTTTATAAATTTGTGTGTGTAAAAGTAGATTGTGTGTCTGTGACTTGTGAAGAAATTATGAGGGATAGAACTCAAGTCTTGACTCTTAACTCAGCACCTCAGCTTTTATAGAGGTAAACTGGATAATCTAATAGAATCAAGAGATGGAAAATAATTTATTATTTTAATCACTGGATAAAACTGCCTACCAGAGATCTTTAACACATAAATTAGACCATGTAAGGGCTCCAAGTTCAGAACAATGATATCTGAAGAGATTTTCCCTTGAAACCTTGATCTGAAAAACAGTTTTAAGATCCTACAACAGATTGACTTTCATAGTTCCACACTAACCATCCCTGCGACAATAAACCAGTGGATGCAGGACTGTCTTCACGACTACCTTTTCAAAAATAAAGCGGTAAAGGCAACCTACAACAAACTAGTGTGTATTCCACTGCACCTATGAGTAACCTCATGAAAACAGTGGAGGAAGAGAGATTTTTCAGATCATATCCTCAATGGATTATTATTACAAACCCCAGAACAAAAAACAGATTTAAAATTATGAGGCTCAATTGGGAGGAGCTCGCTGGTTTCAGCCTGTACCACTTTTGCCTGCTTGGAAGTTTAATTAACCTCTTTCTTACTGGGATGATTTCTGTCACAGACCATGAGGTGGCACCACAGTCCTTGGTAAGAAGTCTTGATTCCTGCATCAGTGGTTCTAATCTAAACCAAGGGTCCACTTTACAGGTACGCAGAGGTATTCCAAGGGGTACATTAACTCCTCTAGATACTTGCCTAGTTTTACAAGAGTCTACATAAGCACTAGCAAACTAAAGTAACATTTCATACAGTGATTTTTTTACTGCTCTATACACAGTACACACTAAAATGTAAAACAAACAAGGAGTCCTGTGGCACTTTCAAAGACTAACAAATTTATTTATCATGAGCTTTTGTGGGAGTAAATCCCACTTTGTCATGACGGTTGAATTGCTGGCCTGCAGCTCTCTCCCAGGTTTTGTAACTTCTCACTCAAAGAGAGGAGGCTTGGAAGGTTGCTTTCTGCCACTGTTAACCAAAGCCTGAAAGAGAAACCAGCTCTCTGGTCCAGGAGGACTCCTTAAACCTCCTTCCAAAATACTTCTTCAAAACTGGGGGAGAAAGGAGGAGGTATCAATCCTGGAAGCCAATCAGAATACAGGGAAGATCAACACAGGGACTGATTCTCCCCTGCCTTAGAGACTGTGCAGAGTAAGAGCCCTGCATAGATACAAATTTTGTATCTGCGTCTGAGCCACACAAATGGCCTGTGGATATAAAATAGATACCCATGGATTTGCAGGGCTCTGTGCATAGTCATTTAGAGCTGTGCCAGTCACACTGATATCTGTTTATTCCCACCCCACACCACCCAGCTGTGAATTACAACATAACTTGCAGTACCATGAGGGAGTAAGATGCTGTGTGTCCTCTGCTCTCAATGAAGACAATAGCAATTGAGAGCATTGAGTGCCATACAGGATTAGGCCCTACACTGGGATTATCAAACACACACCAAAATTTGACACAGCCTAAATTATCAAATCACTACAACCCGAAGTTCACACTTTAAACAAATGTCCCCAGTTTCATAGAAACTGGAAGGGACCAGGAGAGGTCATCGAGTCCAGTCCCCTGCACTCACGGCAGGACCAAGTCCCCTCTTAAACCGTCCCTGACAAGTGCTTGTCCAACCTGCTCTTAACCTCCACTGATGGAGATTCCACAGCCTGCCCAGGCCACTTATTCCAGGGGTTAATCACCCTGACCGTTAAGATTTTTTTCTTAATGTCCAACCTAAGCGTCCCTTGCTGTGATCTAAGCCCATTGCTTCTTGTCCTCTCATCGGCGGTGATGGGGTGTTTGGTGATGCAAGTGCTGGGTTTTGGTGGTCCTGAGAGATGGCGGTGGATGCTGAATACTGACGGTGGGTGGTGGGTGGTTGGTGTTCAGTAGAGATAATGGGTGCTGGATTTTAATGGGGGTGCGGAGGTGACTTTTCCAGATCTCCCAAAACCAGCATGCTGTTGTCCAAAAATAGGGTCACCCTCCACAGCATCTTGAAGTTACCCTGGACTTTGTTCATTTATTGAGGTGAGTTATTGCCCTCTGCAATATTCAAATGACTGTGGGTGCACTGGAATACATACTATTGGGCTTTATCACATGCTTCAGCCCGTTGGAGAAGTGACAAAGAATAACATCAAACTTATTTTTTAACCCTACTGTACTTGGTTTGATGAATCAGTTTCCGGCTGGCTGGTGTAGGTTGGTATTTGCCTCTAAAACATTAAATACTATCTGTCAAAAAAGGGTTCCCTGCACAGCCTTACAGGGTGCCGTTAAATCCCACCCCACATCATTGATGCTGTTTGCTTGTCTTTCCAAATGCCATTTCAACACCTCCCATGTCCACATGGTGGAATTCAGTAAAGTAGCTCTGCAGCCAGAATGAAAACAAGTTAAAAATGGGACTAAAGTAAATCCATTTATTTTGGTATTAATGGGTCTCAGTTTCCTCTCTCACACACTTGTGTAAATCCAGAGGAACTCTGTTGATATCAATGGGGCATGCTGGTGTAAGTGAGAGGAGAATCAGCCCTCCATATGGGGCAGACCCCCAGGTGATGTAAATCAGTTTCATGTTGACTTCAGTGGAGCTGTGCTGATTTAGAACAGCTGATGATCTGACACTATCTTAATCAAGCTATGTAC
Source organism: Pelusios castaneus (assembly GCA_007922175.1). NCBI lineage: Eukaryota > Metazoa > Chordata > Testudines > Pelomedusidae > Pelusios > Pelusios castaneus. The sequence continues at coordinate 6,222,727 of ML685866.1, forward strand.
AAATATCTTGCTTCAGATGCCTGTGAACAAGGCTCTTTTTCTCTAGTGCTGTTGTCTCTTTCCATCCCACTTTCTTATATCCCTTCCAATGACATACGCAAATAGTAAAAACCTGCATAAGTGATGACGTAACAACAGAGATCAAAGGTTCTTTGTCTTCGCTTTGAAGTTTGAGCAAATGAATTTTTCAGAGGTATCCCAGGACCTGATTTACCACTGCCTGGCATCTCAGGGAGAGACAAAGGGAGTGCAAGATGCTCTCACAGGATGAGTGAGTGGGGAATTCTGACTGGTTAAATGAGGATAAGATCCCAGGGTGGGGAGACCTGGGACTCAGCAGTTGAGAAGCCAAGCCAGCAACAATTTGCTTTAGTAGGAACATGCTCCTTTTACATCAGTAGGGACAGACCGATTTTAGTTCAAGCAGCTGCTGTCACATTAACGCTTATTTCATACATGTTAGGCATATGAATCTTCTGCTCCCACCCCAGTCTTACACATTGCCATGCAGAAAACTCCTGTCATCTAGCGCTTCCCACCCACTTTCCTCACCTGTTCAGTCTATGCTGAGAGGGAAGCATTCGCACCCATAGGATAAGCGGCTGGATTTGACTACAAAGGCTGTATGTTAACTCCTGATCCTACAGTCCTTATATGGATGAATTTTTTTACATAAGAAACCCATTGAAAGTGCCTCGCTTCAGGCCACCTCACTGTCCCTCAGCCTCAGTGATGGGCAAATGCATGGCTCAAACAGTACAGCACCACCAGGAAGGTGCTGGTGCCTGCCCTGCAGCCAGATGGTATTTTCCATGGCTGAGGCCTTTGTCCCTCTCTCCTCATAGAGAGTCAAGTTCAGAGAAGGTGGATCCTGCTGGAAAGCCAGGACTAAAAATTCACATTTTGCATCGATTAGAAGCTGCAAAAATGACTAATTATGACCTGGAGCTTTCAGTGCATCACTGGTAGTGTTTCTTCCCCATCTTCAAAGCGTCTGATGAAGAGGGATTTTCTCCCACTAAAGCTCATGCGATAAATAAATTTGTTAGTCTTTAAAAGTGCCCCAGGACTCCTTGTTTATTTTACAGTAAATGCAACTCTGCTGGGAAAAGCCTGAAACTGACAGAAAAAGAATTAGCTTTAATGAACAAGGGAATTTGTCAACTCTGTGTCTTGTGCACCCACACCAGTATGTATATTTGGGGTCCTAAGTATGTTTGGTGTATCTGTGTTGTGTGGCTGTTGTGTACTGTACATGTGCACACACACATGTGTACATGTTATGTTAAGTATGTGGACTGCACATGGATGGTAGGTATGTGGGAGGTTGCTGTGCTGACATGGATGTGATAAGTATACATGAGATGAGAGTCTAAGGCATGACTTGTATATTGTGTGTGACCACCGTGACTGTGCATGCACAAATGCCGACTAAGATTTACATATATGAAAGAACAGGGAAGTCCTTCAATGTGGCAGTAGACACAGATCATTGTATCCACACAAGGATGTGTGTTAACAAGCCATCTATTCTGTTTGCATATTAAAGGCTCACTGACATCTTCTGACAGAGCTCTCTCAAAATGTGGTATTTGAAATTAAAAAAGCCCTTTACGAATGAAATATTTTATAAGGATTATTTGCCCTTCTGTTGTTGTTCATAACAGTATTTTCAGTAAGGGACAAACTGACAGCAGAAAAATGCCCTCAACTGCCTAAAAGAAAAAGTGAGATATTTTTGTCCTTTAGTCTGTCTTGGTTTTAGTCGTTGCAGGGATTGTGTGTAACAACAATTGGTCACACTTTTGCAGACAGATACAACTATACTTACCATTTATATATTTGCTTAACTCCTCCCTGACCCTCCCAAGCACCCCTGTGAGCTCAGTGGCTGAGCCCCATTGCTTCCACTTTATAACTAGAGAAGCTGAAGTGAATTCCCTGGGGCCCCGTGGCCGTAAGCGGATGCACCAGGTTAGCATTCAGGACTTGCTGATTTCTAGCTGCAAATCTCCCTTTTGGTCTGTGATTTTTAAGTTGATGATGTCCCTTTAGCACTCCCTTTCTCCTCTCTAGAATGGGGATGAGACTGCCAGTGGGCGAGGGCTTTGAGATTTAATCAAGTTTAATGAAATGCACCGATCTCCAGGAGACTTGTGGTTAAAGCCGTGGTTCAGAACTCAAATCTAGGTTAAATTGCTAACTCTGCTGCAGGCCTCCCAAACCTTGGGCAAATAATGTCTCCAGGTGTAAAAAACTTCAAGTCCTTAGGGTGTGAACCCTTGAATGTAAGGCCTCTCAAACACACAATGCAAGTGAATAGTGGATGAAGCCACCAGGTGCTCCTAATATTAATAATCCCTGGCCCTTGTCCATCATTAATTGCACTGCACTCGATCTTGGGGTGGGGGCGGGAGGGGAAGAGAGGCATAATTTTCCACACTGACAGTATTTAATTTTTTGGTACATCATTTATACTGGACATTACAAATAGATTAAAACCAATTCAAAGCCTCCTAAAATAAATGTTTTGTTGTAACAAATCTGTGGAAGCTCAGACTTCAGAGCGACACCACATTGTATTCCATAGCCACTAGGGTCTTCATTACAGCATAGGAGAAAGAGAACACCCACCCTCCTTGAGCTAAGAGAGCCTGCGCAAAGTAAGGCACTTTGGAAAGATAATTCCAGCTGGACATATAAAATAATGGGGTCTGAATTAGCCGTTAGCATTCAATACAAAGACCTTGAAATCATTGTGGATAGTTCTCTGAAAACATCTGCTCAGGATGCAGCAGCAGTCAAAAAACCTAACAGAATGTTAGCAACCATTAGGAAAGGGATAGATTATAAGACAATAAATATCATAATGCCACTATTTAAATCCATGATATGCCCCATGTCTTGGATACTGTGTGTGGTTATAGTCGCCCCATCTCGTTAGCAATGGAAAAGGTACAGAGAAGGGCAGCAAAAATTATTAAGGGTTTGAAACAAATCCATATGGGGAGAGATTTAGAAAATTAAGACTTCAAAAAAGCGATGATTTAGGGGGATATCTGGTAGAGATATCAAATCATGAAGGGTGGTGGAGAAAAAGAATTGGAAGGTCAACCAATGAAATTAATAGAGAGCAGGTTTAAAACAAAAGAAAGGAAATACTGTTTTACACAGCATGTTGTCAGCCTGTGGAACTCGTTGCCAGGGAATGTTGTGAAGGCCCAAACTATGGCTGGGTTCAAAAAAGAATGAAAAGTTCTTGAAGGCTAGGTCCATCAGTGGCTATTAGCCCAGAGGTTTAGGGATGCTCTGGCTGTCCCTAAGCATTTGATTGCCAGAAGCTGAGACTTCATGATAGGGGGAGGATCAGCTGACAATTGTTCTGTTCTAGTCACTGGCATTGGCCTCTGCTGGAAGATACAGTACTGGGCTGGATGAACCACAGGTCTGAGCCCATTTGGCCATTCTGATGAGACACAAATCAGCAGTTCAATTTGTATCCATTAGGAAGCAGTAGCATACATACGCGGCCATGCAGGTGCAGTCATGGACACACCATTTCATTACACAAGTAATAATACATTTTGTTAAAGCTCTTTCTAAAAGACAAGCCAAGGTCATGATTGTTCTACTATATTCCCTGTGACGTCAAGGCCAAGAGAGGGAAAATGACCCAATCACTTTCAAAAGTGAGCAGCTTATGCCGAAGTCACAGCATCCAAACTGTAGGAGTGGTAATTTGCAGCATTTTTAATCAACCACAGCCGGGTCAACAGCAGAGTTTGTACCTAGAAATCTGCACTAATAGCATGAGCCTCTAGCACCTGAGTTAGAAGAGCAACTCTAAGCGGGTGGCTGTAATAAGCATGTGTCCTTTTAGGAGGACCAGGCACCAGAGGGGGGAACTAAGTTCCACACAGGCACTTAGTGACGTGGAAGTACCCAGCTCATAAGTGATCTGCGAAAGGAAAGCAGCAGAAGGAATGCAGCAATGACCCTGCGAAGTACCTGGTCTGGAGTGTCTCTGGTGTTCGGCTTGTCTGCATATAAACGTTGGCTTGGTGCCATCCAGCAGGCTAGTGCCAGGGTCAAAAACCACTTCCCAAACCGTTACATTGACTTTGATATTTTTCTCTTGTTAATGTTGATAGAATTTTGCCTTTTTCTCGTGCAGTGCTTGTCTGAGGATTAAGCAGCTGGGAGTCTGGAGTGAGTAAGAATCCCCCATCCCCTCCCCTTTGCCATGCAAATAGAGAAAATTAATCTTTCAGCCTCCTCTGATATTTGTGCTGAATTACAAGCTGGGAATGGAGATAAAGTGTGAGCGAAGGGAAAGTACAGGTACGGCAGACAGCCTAGCTGCCTGGCACAGGCCTTTGTCCGCACAGATAAAGGCTTTCCTGTGTCATGCATAATTCACCAGCCATCATCTCCTCCCATTTCTGCATCGGCTTATTTCTGTGTCCCAGAGTCTGAATCACTCGTCTCTTTGTTTTAACTGCTTGACTCCTGCAGTTATTTAAAACCCTCAGCAGGTATATTTCTATCTCTTGATGGAAGGATGTGTGGGAATCCTGAGGTGTGCTAGCATGGTAATGCATATGTTCCTGCTTGCTGGAGGGTGGTGGGTTGTGGTTGCGTGCATGCACATCATGTCCATACTGGTGTGGTTCTGGCTGTGTCAGAATGTTTACTGGTGCTGCTGTCTTTGTGCATACAGCCAGGTGCATGTTTACAGGTTTCTGTACCTGGATCTAAAAACGTAAGAGCAGAGTTATCACTTGAGCTCTGCCATGGACTCATATGAAGTTGATTGCTTTTACCTGATACTGGCATCTCCTGGGATTATTGTATCCATCAGCAATGGACAGTGATAAAGACTTTTGACTGTATTCATACCACAGGTGAGCTGTAACATGGACCACCTTCTTCTTTGGGATAATCATTTTGTTCCAACACTTTGCTAACATCAGAAGCCGCGATCCATTACATCCAACCACAGATCCAGTGCTGGATCAGGTCCCAACCAAAGCCACTTCACCCAACAGCCGTGCTGGGTCAGCCCTGTGCATTGCAAATGCCCACGGTAGGGGGCATTGTGAGAAATGGTGTTTTAGTGCCACCGTAATATGAAGTAGTAGGGCCAAAAGAACCCCTTCAGATAGACTTCCTGGGAGTTTCTCATGCCAGCACTTCTGGAGATACCCATGGAGCTTACGGTGAGCAAGGTACAAAGATACTGCACTGATGAGGAAAGGAGGTGGAGTGTACAATGTACAGCCTCACATCATGATTGACAGGTTTTTAATTCTGTGCGCATTACAAATGACATCTCGTGGCTCCAGCCTGGCCGGATCCCTGGTCAGTTTGCTTAAGTGAAGCCAGAGTGATCTATAAATAATTTTCTGATTTTAGTTCACCTACAAGCAAATGAATGAATACTGCTGTAGGGTTTTGTAAAAATCTACAACTCTTCTGAAGCATGAAGGATTTCGATCTGTTTACATAGGAAGGTTTCATTGGGGTTGGGAGGGGGGGATGTTGAATTTTGTCTCTCTCTCCCCATTGTTTTTCTCCTGTCTCTGTTCCCAGGGATGTCATCAACAAAGCCTCCCCACATGAATGGAGACAACACATTGACACCACAAATCATAGGAGGTGACACAATGAAGATAAGCCTTCTGTACCCACACAGACAGTAAAAGGAGCAGAAAAGTCCTCCTTGTGGCTCCAGTAGAGGGGAATGCATTTAAACCATTTACAAAGAAAATAAATTGTGTAAAAACTACAGAACGTGGACTCCAGAGACCAGGGGATGATAATAGGAGAAAAGACACAGTAACGGGTGTCCAGGGCTATTGGATGATGCTCCTGTTCAAGATATGGCAAAGGAGTGGGACGTGCATTCAGGAGTATTTGCTCACAATTCCCTTTTATATACCTGCTGAGCAAATCTCTTTGTTGCTTCATCTCATTCTGCCTGTTGTCATAATGGACTTGCAAATTTTTGTAACTCCCTGCTCTGCTGTCTGCATGGCGGTGGGATTCGTAGGCTGGTGTGCAACCAACGAGTGAGTTTGACTTGGGGATGCTGCTGTGGTGAATGTAGTATAAATGCCTAGATAAAGAGAAATACATAAATAGGGCAGATTAGATCTGATAGGAAAACAATAACTGGATGGATGAACAGATTAGACTTGATTCAACAGCAGTTCAAGTACCAGAGACCGTGAAATAAATACATACAGTTCCTCATGCCTTGTACCAATTAAGACTAATTAAATGTCATGCTAACTCAGCTTAAGCCACATGATTATGATCTGTGATTCTAGTGTCTATAAACATTATGGTGCTCTTTGGGAGGCACTATAAAACAGTTAATCCCTTTCATGCCAGTTTTGCAAGAAAAAAAAACTAGTGTTCCCAGAAGGAACATCCATGGTGTCCAGCACGCAATCCTACTGGAAGTTGTTGTGTTTTTACCAGGTACATAGAAAGTTATTTGCCTCTTCTCTAGAAATGGAAGGACTTTTATGGAGCGGGGTGCTGTGGAAGAGCTACATGACACTTGTGGTGGATTCTATTGCAAATGAGTTTTCCTTGGCCCAAATAACTTCCTTTCCCCAGGGCATGAAGCATGGAATAACCTTGGTCACATGCCTATCATAGGCACCTGCTTAATTATTTCTACTTTGTAAACTGAAGTGCTGCTGAGACTTTTATAATTGCTGCTTGGGACTAATTGGGGTGCTGATTATATGGCCCAGAGGAACTGTCACAGCTTGTTTTCTTTGGAGAGTAACACTGAGATCATTGATAATCAGAGGATGGCGGTTTTCATACCTTTAAAGTGATTGTGATTTAGCCACGTTCCAGAATTTGGCAGCAGCCCACCATATAGGCTGTCAGGATTCCATCATGACAGGTTAGTGTTGGGCCAAATTCTGTTGCAACCTTCCTTCTTTCAGGGTAAACCGCACTCACATCACAGTTGGCCATGGGTCCTAGATCTTCAAAGCACTTTACACATTGATTAATTAAGCCTCATAATCCCTCTGGGTGCGCCTACATTTACAAATTAAGTTGATTTAATTTAATCTGCGTCCACACTACATTTTCCTTAAATCGACTTAAGCAGCTGCTTAAATTGACTTAAGGAAAATTTAAGTCGACTTTACTAAACCTGGTTTTAATTCGACTTTGATGGCTAAGGCAACTTTATTAAGTCAACTTAGCCAGTGTGGACTCAGAGTAGCCCTAAGTCGACTTTAAGTCGACTTAGGGGGCTTTAGGGCTTCCCCACTGCCCTCCCTGCCAGGGTGGCTGGCATAGCCAGAGCCTGGCGTGCCCCCCCACAAGGCAGGACACAGCCCTGCCCACCCTGCCCCTATGCTCTGCCAGGGTCCCTGTCAGGCTCAGCCCCAATTGTGCCCAGATACAATGGGGCAAAGGCTGACTCCCCTGGCACTTGGCAAGGGGTGCCCCCCCTGCCACCGTGGACCTGTCCCAGGTCCACCTAGCCCCTACAAGTCAACCTAGGCGTCCAGTGTGAATGCTCTAGATCGATTTGGCAGGGTCCCCTCTAAGTCGACTTAATTTTTGAGTGTGGACATAGCCTCTGTGAGTAGGTCTGCTTCCTTTACTCCATCTTTCAACGAGAGAAGGAGGCACAGTAGGGGCAGGAACTCACCCATGGTCATACGGAAAAGTCAGGGAGAGAGCTAAGTTTAGGACTGAAGTGCTCCTGACTCCCAGTCCCATGTTCTAAATTCTCTTTTTCTGAAGTCCCTGGACGTAGCCTGGGATGGGAGAATGTTTGCAGTGAGTAAATGATGCAATATAGACACCCAAAATTCAGTTTGTCTGTCTGTACATCCCCTAAGGTGCTCCATCATCAGGCAGTGGTAGTTTAGGACAGAAAGCAAGCAGATTTTTAACAAAGCCTAATAACAGGGTTATTAGAAAGACTAGATTCCAAGCAGAGGTGAGGAGAATCCCTTCTTCATGAGACCCAAAGCAGCTTAGCTAAGCAGACCTTGATTGCTGTCAACTGGCCTAGCTCACCCAAGCGCTACGGTGGGGGAGCATGCCCCCAAGTGGTACTAATCCCCTTACTGAAATATTTGTATTATCGTTTGTTCTAGTGCTTTTTAATCTTGCAGTTGTTTCATCATGGACGAGTCAAACATTCTTGCCCATTTCATTATCAGCAAATGGCAATTCAGAGATTCCCTTTTAAGTGACCGTCAGTTATGTCCCTTTAAGCATCCATTCCTTTCACAGAGCCGGGTACCCCAGTTTGCTATTTTAAAACCAACCCCCCCCCCAAAAAAAACCCAACCAAACCCCACCAAAACAGCAAACAGGTAAGGTCCCAACCTTGCACCCACTGAAGTTTTGCTACTGAATTCATTAGCAACAGAATTGGGCTCTTAGATTTCAGTGTTTTCTCAGGTATAACTACTGTGCTATACCTGGGACTGTCACAAGACATTGTTTCTTCTGTCTTCTCCAGCCAGCCCCCACCCAGTCACCTGATCGGGACGTGGCAATATGCTGGAGCCAGCCAAGAAGAATTTCCGCATCGAGGGTAAGAAACGCACATTTGACCAATACTCAAGGCAACAATTGGAGGAGGATCCATCACATAGGGGTTGGAGTAGACGACAGCAGGCAGAAGCTACTGGGTTCTAATCCTAGCTCTTGATGGGAATGTGGTCCATTGGTTAGTGCAGGGAGCTATTTCTATGGTACTGCTAGGTTTATTGCTAGATTTGAGAGAAAATGAGATTTAGATTTTCACCACTGGATCTAACTTGCTATGTGAGCTGGGAAAGAAATTGCACTCTGTGCTTTGGATTCTGCCCTTTTAAAATGGAGATAGTTCTGACCTACTTCACCTATTTGCTTTCATTTAGCCAATAGGTGGTGCATGTGTGTCTTAGAGGGCTACAGGCAGGGTGATTACACCTGGGCATTACACAGAGACCCCCTCATCCTTTCACAGACAGTTCCACTCTGGTCCTTCTGTGACTCAGGTTAGGCAAAACTCATCACTGTCCCCTAGCAGCCAATCTCAAGCTGCCTCCCACAGAAGAGCAGCAGCAGCATTTGCACCGTCTATAACACATGACTTGTATCAAGGAATCCCAAGAAACAATCTTTACTCCCTTTGCCAACTGGAATTTTGCAAGGCAGAGATCTCCAAGTTCTATAGGGCCAGTCCCTGGAGCTCCAGTGCAGCTTTCTCTTCTTTAGGAGACCAGCAAACAAGATGTGACCATTCTTAGACCCTGAGCCCACATCAGGGTGTGCTGTCAGACTAACATTAACCCTTTACTCCTAGATTAAGGCCAGCCACATGCACAAACTGAGAGCGTATATCTGTGTGCCATGCCAGCTACGCTCTTGTAAATGCTGCTTCCCAGGCACCACAGACCTGCAGCCAGTAACAGAGATGGAATCCCTCTTTACTTCTGCCGCATCCCAGGCCAAGCTCTACTCACTCAAGTGTAGTTCATTTCTGGGACGTAAATGTAACCCTATACCTGAACTCAGCTTTTTGGGCTGGAGTCAGAGTTGCAGCCTCTCTTTCTCTGCACTCCTCTGTGTTGGGGCTGCAGGAGTGGCACAGGTACAGAAATCGCCTGGGGGACGCTATGTCCTTGTGCCAGCAGCAGACTACGATACTTAGGTTTGAAGGCTTACACTTAGTTACAGTTAGTCTTTTAAGTGGTTTTAATTTGTTCTATTCATTACTGGAGTCAGAGTACTATGGGAATTGGTGTGCACCCTCGCTTCACCATGGAGGACTTTGGAGTGATGTGACCAATTGGCATCTTCTTGCATCTTTTATTGTTCATCAGTGCTGGTTGCAAAGAGGCCCTCATAGCCAAAAGCGGGGATTATGATGGTACCATGAAAAGACAGGGCCAGGTTAGTGTTAGTTTTGCCTTTGGGAAAAATGTTAGCTCATCTGCACAGAATTGCCTCGAAGATTCATTTCAGATAAAAGACCACAGCCTGGGGCAATGCGGGGTTTTTAACCAGGAGATGAGGCAAGGGGGGTCGGGGGGAAATGTATTTCTACTTATTACCCACATTCACAAAAACAGCATAGTAAGTTACAATGGAGAGGGTTCTCCATCTATCAGAGGGTCCACTCATCACACATGGGCACCTCCTCCTGGCCCCTCTGGGGATTAGTTCCTTCCAGCTCCTTCCTACCACCACTCCCTCTCTCAGGCACTGCAATTCCAGGCACTTCCTCTTTAGGACTTGGGCCTTCTTCCCTAGCGGTCTTCCCAATCATTACTTCATAGAGCCACTACCTCAGTGGCTCACAGGGAAACCAGGCCCACCCTCTACTAGGGGTTCCAGCTCAGGACCCTCTAATTAGCAGTGAATGTCTGTTCCCTCCGGGACCGTACTGCTTTCCCCAGAGTCCTTTCCTTAGCTTCTGGTTATACCCACCTCACCAGGTTTGCTTGCCTTACAACTTCCTACTCCCAGCAATAATTTTCTGACATCAATACAGCAGCCTGGAGAATAGATCAGGAAGCCTGGATGGTCTGGGGACTCCCCCAGGTAGTGCTAGAGAACTGGTGGCATCTGAGGGACAAAGCCTTTAACCATTTAATCCGGACTGGGTGGTAATAACCAAACCCTAGTGGCTTTTATGGAAAGAGTTGGTGGGTCTTAGCTCAGTAGAGATTCTCAGTTCCCCGTTACACTATGTTCTGCACTGGCCCTAAGGCGGCCCCTTTGTTGGCCTTCTTACCAGGGAGACGGAGGGTAGGCTGAGCCCTGCCGCTACACGTATTGTATCTGGACCTTCAGTCCAAGCTAAATTACTTCTGAAGCGTTACCCTGCCTCCTTCCAGCAGGCCTCCCTGGAGGGTCCCACCTCTAAGAGGAAAGGGGAGGAGTAGGTTCCCTATTACCTATTCATCTCTTTCTGATGGGGCTGCCATTTAGGTGATGTGCATTGTGCGATGCCAACATCTAGCCCAGGGGTCAACAACCTTTGCCGGCCCCGGTGCCAGCCCTGCCCACCGCACCCTCAGCAGGTGCCGGGAGAGGGGCCAGGGACGACTTCTCCCTGCTGGCTCTGCCCCCATGCGCAGGGCTTCTGCCTGTGCTCCCCAGCGGGGGGACAGGGCCAGCAGGGGACAGGAACCCTGTGCACCACGGTGCCATTTCCCTGCTGGCCACGCTCCCCAGCGGCTTCTTTTTCCCTGCTGGGGAAGCGTGGCCAGCAGGGGAAACATGGCTCTTCTGGGGGGTGGGGCCAGCGGGGGGAACCTGAGCAGCGCCACGTGCCGCTCAGGATCAGCACAGGTGCTGGGGGTTGCCAACCCCTGGTCTAGCCCTTAGAAAGTGGGTGGAGCTCAGCTCCCCTGGTCATCGGGTTAGTGTGGAGATGTGCACCTGATACCCCTCCTCTTCATCCTCTCCACAGAAAGGAGAGAGAGCATTAGTATGCTCTGACAAGACCTTCAGATGCACTCTCCCCCTCTTGCTCCGGTCTCCAGTCAACCTGAACACGTTCACACCAACTGGTCTTGTAGCAACAGCGTTCTGCTCTTCATATTCTCCCCAGGCCATGTATAGCCTAGCTAATAAACCTCTTCTGTAGGAGTGATTAAACAAGCAAGGCACCAGCCGCAGAATGAGCCGGACAAGGTGGGTTTTATGAGCTGAGGAAATGTGTAAAGTGGATCCTGGGGAACTATTGAAGGAAATCCACGGCCTCGCAGCCATCGATTCTGTTTTCCTTCAAGTTCGTTATAGTGGGAGCTTTCCTTGCTAAATAAGAGATTGTTTGGGTTCACCTGCCTACTGAATCTTCCGCCTGGCCCTGGGTATGAGCGTGGGGAGAGCTTGGTACTCATTTTATGCATGTCGAGATGGAGGCCTTCACAGGTATGTGTGCTAAGCTGCAAAACATGAATGCCAGCGAGGAAATGGAGAGACAGAATGAGGGACTGACTTGCCTAGGCCACACAGAAGAGAATTCTATACAATGCTAACTATTAGCTAAGCAGAAGTGAACCCTGGAATCTTGGCTTCTAATTCTGTAGCCTGCTGCATCCCCAGGTGCTTACAAATGAGCTTGAGAAATTTCTGAGCCACAGAGCTAGGGCGGGGATTACTTGAACATCTAAATCACAGAAGTGTGAGAAGCCAGGAGTCCTGATTGCCAGTCTGCCTTTCTAAACTGCGTATTTCCTTCCTAACTACATACAGTTTGTCCTGCTGCTCTCCCAACCCAGGCTCCAGGCTCAGGGGAAGTAACTCTTACCAGCTGAAGACAAAATCTGGTTGTGTTTAAAGACTAACCTTCCATGCAGATTCCAGGTCTGCCCACAGACTGAAGGGAACAGGGGGGATGAATTCAGCCAGCGCCCTGAGTCTAACTGGCACACACAATATCAGGGCTTTCTGAGGAAGCTACTGTGGAGCCTAGGACCCACCTCTCTGGATGCATACTATTGAGTAGTCTCTTTTCATCTGGTCTGGAGCTGGCATCTCTATGCCCAGAGCAACAAATTCTTAGGCTGCTCTGAGGCTAGTCATGGCGTGAGCCTGGAATCCTTCAGCCAGCGCCCCACACAAATTCCGTTTAGGCCTTGGGGAGCATTTGTATCTGTTGGTACACTGGCATCTGAGGGTTCTCTTAGATGGCTTTGTTTTCCTTTTGTGATATGTCTAAGGGGCAAATTGCTCTAGATAAGCAGATCCCCAGGGGAGATCCCAGGCCTGATTCTGCACCGTGGAGGCAGGACCTCTGGCAGGTAAGTGACCTGTATTGATTCAGAAATATCATCCCTGGAAGTCCCAGCTAACTGTTGTTCTGTCCCCACTGCCTCCCCCCAAGATGGAGTTTCCCACCAACAGTGCTCTGGAACCACCTGGGACACAGCCAGTCTGGACTCTAGTGTTTCGGAGTCTGCCCCCTCAGGTCTCCACACCCCAGTGCACTGCCTCTTGAATCTGGCCTCAGAGGATTCAGCACCTCGGTTTCACCTGAACTCCACTTATGAGTCCCCCTGGATGGGACCTTGGGGTGCTCTTCCATGTACTCAGAGGCCTGCATCTGGCCATGCAACCAGAAGCAATTGACAGCCACATGGATGTCAGAAGGGTTTATTAGTTCTTCGGATCACAGCACAGAAAGGCTTTGTTAGCAGCTTAATTAGAAGTTATAGCAGCTAACAACTGGAGATCCCATATTCTGGGACCCTACACTCCCTGCCCCCCAGGGGGGACCTGACTTTTCTTGCCAGCCGCCACCCAGGTGTGACCCTTGCCCTTCCCCACTTCTGTCTCCTTCCTTGGCAAAGTGGATGCTCCTGGTCTCCACCTGTCACAGTCTGTTGCATCTGGCTGAAGAAGGGCAGGGGGTCCTGGCAAGTCTGCATGTGGCTGGCGTATCAGCCCTCTAGTGGCCTCTGGAATGATCACACATCTGAGTCCCATCCCTAAAATACAGGAGTCACATCTGGGGGAAACTAAGTCACATTCACAGCACTTAGAGAAAAACCTCCACTTCGTCACACCCCGATCCCCAGGGGTTAGTGGCATCAGAGCACAGTAGCCTTGAAACTGCAAACGTCCCCCCACTTTCTGTCTAGCCTTCCAGGCTGCAAGACCTTTAGCAAACACAGGCGATGCCGTGGTTGGAGGGGCCTGGAAGCCAAGACTTCTCAGTTCCATTCCTTGCCTGCAGAAGTTACGTAGCCTAGTGTTTGAGGCAGGGAGCTGGTCCCCCTGGGCTCTACCTTACAGAAGTCACTAGCCCTTTCCAGGAAGATGGGACTAAGGGTGACACTCACCCCAGCCTGGCAATGTGGTGAGGCAAAGTTACTATTTTAAAGTCCTTTGCTCAAAAGGGACTTGAGAAGGGCAGAGGATTGTAAAGCTTGGAGTATCATGCATCACTCATAGCAACCCCTGTGGAACAATGGCTGAGGGTTCAAAATCTTACTTGCCCTTAGCTAGAGAAATGGTGATTGCAAAGTCTTGTGAATGGGATTATACAGTAGAAGGAGAAAAAATCAGAAAATGAGGTGTTGCATGCTCATAAGGGGTTCAATTAACCCTCTCGAAACTTCTGTTCTTCCTTCCCCACATCCTGCTTGCACCATTGAAGTCTAGTTATTGTGATTGAAATTAGACAAAAATTTCATTTCTATTGACTAGACCAAGTCAGTATTGAACAAATGTCATTCCCATTTCATGCCTCAGTGATGGACTGTGTAAAGTGAGCTGGGGGGTGCGTGTGGGAGGGCGGATCTTGGCCTTGCTAGTGGACAGATATCCCCATCACAATTGGCACTAACCTGGGCCCTTTGGGGGTAGCAGAATCCAAGGAATGAATGGACCACGTAGACTGAATCCCCTTACACAAGAGGGTTGTCCGTGAAATAAGGTGCTCTTTTCCTGATTAGTCCCAAGATAACTTAGTGCTTCTCTTTCCTTCCCCCAATACTCTGTCAGAGAGCAGCATGCCCTGAAGTCTCTGCAGCAGGTGAGGGGTGGGGACTATTTGTTCCCTGATCCTTGGGGAAGGATTGGTAATTAAGCCAGCTTCTTCCCTTTATCATTCTCTGTCTCTCTCTGTTATCCCCAGCTGGCCCAGCAAGGGACTTGGTTATTAAGAGATCCTGAAAGAGGTTCTGCAGACTTAAATAGAAAGATATCAAAATAAAAGATAATTGTTGAGAAAGATGAATAAGGGGGAAAAAACGTCAGCACAGAGAAACTCTTGTCTCATTTCCCCACCCACTCAGAGTGATATTGCTGCCTTTAACAGCAGCTGATAAAAGCTTTCATGGCATTATTACAAGCTCCCCAAACAGTTTGTCTATTTAATAAGCAGAGGTTTCTGGATAGCAGATGTGCCTTGCACAATTCCTTAGGGACTCGGTTAATGGCATGAAACGGAATGTTCATTTCATGTGGCAGGAGCTAGGCTTAGGGCTTATGGCACACCAAGGTACAGTTGCAAGCTCCCAACTCAGAACTAGTTGGATGAGGCACTTCAATGATGCAGATTCTGCCCTTGTTTGATCCCGTAACAGGGTGGCTTGCCCCACGGGCCAAGCCAGCCTGATCACAGGATGAACCACACTTGGGCTGAATCAGGCGCTCTCTGGATAAAAAGAACAGGAAAAAGCCAGAAAAGGGGGAAGTTTAGAGGTTGATGGGGGTAAGAAGATGGTGTCTGAGTCAGCAGGGGACAAGCCAAAGAAGCAAGAGAGAACTCTCCAGGTAGGGAGGCCTGTGGGAGCCGGTAAAGGACAGTTGGGGTGATGACTGAGTTTGTGTTTGATATTATTCTGGATTAAGCAGGAGAAAGACACTGAATTGCTTGAGGGCTAGTATGTACTGGGGGACTCAACAAACAGGAGCCCTTAGAGGGGACTGGTTTGAACTACCCTTTGCATTGAGTGAGGCCATAAGAGGCCTTGAGGGGAGGGAATTAGGGCTGTGCTATGGTGGGGGGGTGACTGCATGGTATGTGAGACCGGATGGGAGGCCTGACTATTTAAAGTAGATTATCCAACCCACAGCTCTGGCCTGCCAAAGGCTGCTCTCCAGCCTGCTGGGTGCAATAGTTCCTACACACAACAGTCAGAGCCCTGCAGCAGCCGCCTCACCCCAGCCAGCCAGCCAGAGCAGAAAAGAAGCCCCTCTCCTTTAGTTGAGTCCTCTGTGTGCACCAGGCAGGACGGAGAAGCAGAGATGGATATGTGGAAGAACAGCCACTTCTGGCTGGGTGTGTCCTCCTCTTCCCTGCCTCCAAAAGTGCCCCCCCCATCACGAATAAAAATTGGCACCTGCCCCCCCCTTCAGTCCTGTGCCAGCCAGCTGGGTGCAGCAGCATCCTCCCCCCCCCCCCCCACCTTCAAAGCTTGCTCTCCACCCCCCTGAATGAGTGAAAATTGCAATGTGGCCCCTATGGATCTAAATTTTTGTTATGCCCTTCCACACACGTGCAGCGAGAAAAGTGATGATCAGTAGAGTCTAACAAATCTGTGGATATTCACAGCTGTGGATGTGGGTGCCGTTGTATTGCTTACCATCTTTGTGGAGCAGGTGAAGATCCAAAATTTTGGATTCATGAAAGGCTCTAGCAATTAGGATGTGGGAACCTAGGGCCATGACATGCTAGCTGGGCCACACCCAGGTAGCATGGCTAAAGGCCTCAAGAAGTTAAGGGATCATCTGGAAATTCTTGAAGACCTGTGTCTGAGAACCCTGTGCTCTTTCATTTCTGAAATCAGACAAAGGTTTCTTGTGATCCAAATCTTCTGTGAGCGTAAAGGGATTATGAGATCAGGTGGGGGCATTGCTGGTGTTGGGCACACGGGGAATGGGCCCTAAATGTGCCAGCCAGGATTGCAACAAGCAACCACAGGTTGTCTTGGAGATGAAAGAAATTGAGACCCAAGATGTCTAGAGCTCTCTGCAGAGAGAGCTGTGGAACTGTAGCCCCAATCTGCATCCACAAGAAATGGTCCACAGATATGCGCATTGCATCTGCGGCTGCAGATATAATGTGGGTATCTGCAGATTTGCAGGGTTCTACACATCTGAGTAGCTGGGGGGGAGGCAGGGCCAGCAGGAGCAAACGGCTGTGCGTCTGGCTCGTGCGGCACCTGCTGGCCCTGTTCTTGGTGCCTGCTGAGGGGGGGGCGTGGCACTAGCATGGGGGCTTGCAAAGGTTGCTGATCCCTGCCCTAGAGCAACCCCCTCGAAGGGTTGGTCTTATCCTGAAATCCTTGCGTTGATTTCCAGGGATCGACGCAATGGGCTCGACTGAGTAGCCAGTGGAGACCTGCTCAATTATTGATCCTGGAAATGCTCTCAGTTTGATGCAGTAACTCCCCCTCTGCCCAGAAAGAAGTAATGTTGCATCGAATGGAGAGCGTTTCCCGTCAGCGCAGCCCAGTGAGAACGCTGCGGTAAGGGAGGGTAAGTAAGTGGATGGGAGATCTGCAGATTGGGTCAATGGGAGATACACAATGTGGCAGTATAGACTAGGCGTAAGTGGAAGAGAGGTGCTCAGTCTCCATCCTCTGCCTCTGCTGAAGCTGCCAGTGTGGAGGTCCGTCAATGCTGTTTGATGGAAGTTTGGGGATGTGGAAAACCAAAGCTCATGTCAGCCAGACTAGGCTGAACAGCCATCAGATGGCAAAAAAATCCTGGTAGCTGCTGAACCAGAGCTCTGGAGTTGAACTGATGGCCTACAGGTGTAAGGTTCTGTATCCCAAGCCTTCCATCTAACTCTGCAACAAGAGGGAAATGATGGGGTATGGACATAAATGTGAGGCCCATTATGAATGCAAAGTGAATTTATTTACAGTGGGAGTGGAGCAGGATGTGAAATGGGGCAATGAGGATGCATTAGGAATGGGGGGCAGTGGAGAAAGGGGCCATTAAAAGTACAAGGGGGACAGCAGGGAAGGAGGACGGGTGCCGTTGGGTTACCCAAAGGATGCCATTTTACTAAAGATTCTCGCAGGCTGGATTCCCAGTCGCTACCACAGGAGCCCCACTCGTGATGAGCACAGGTGTTCCTTACGGTATCTCATGTGGCTCACCCTGCATCTGACCGCCATCTAATGACTGGTTCTACTTCCCCTGGTGGAATTAAACACCACTGGGAGTGAGTTGCTATGTAATAAGGACTGGGGCATTACATATGCCGTGACAGATGGCCAGGTTAATGCTAGTGCAGAGGTGATGTGACATAACTCACCCTCATGGCACTCCCTGCTGGGGAGAGGAGCAGCAAACAGCTGATTGATTTAGTGAACTGCATTTACTCCAGATGAGCCTGGTTAATTCACCAGAGTGTGCTGCACTGAACAAGGGTAAAGTGAAAGCAGCTGCCCAGCCAGGATCATGTCCTTTCTGCAGCCCTCTCACCTCTGGTCTTATTGACTGCGCTTCTCTTCCATTCAGCAGGGATCCCTCTCTTTCACAAAGATGTTCTCTGTGCTGCCACCTCAGCCACTACGCAGCTTGATTCTATTCTCTTGACCCTCATATCGCAGGCCCCAGTGACTGAAAGTCGTCTTTAGCTCAAGCACCAGGGTCCTGGGCTGGGGGAGCAGAGGTCTTTCCCTTCTGCAACTTGCTTTGCAGCATCTGTGTGTTGGGCTCTTTTGCTCTCGGCCTGAGAGAAACGAAGGGTCACGGAAGAGAGTCTGAGGGGTGTGGCTTCACTTGGAGCTAATGGCAATTTTCCACTTACAGTAGATTGTTTATTTGCATTACTGAAGTGTTGAGGAGCCTCCGTATGGTCCCTGCAGGGCTCTCACATGGTGAAGCTGTACCAATGCCATTCCGCAGAGGGCAGTGCTGGACACATACCATTGGTTAATTACGGTATGATATTATCATTCTTGTTTAGATGAGGAAACTGAGGTACAGAGACATGACATGCCTGCAGTTACAGTAACTCAGCCAGGGGTCCTGGCTCCCACTCCTGCTCTGGTTCACCCTCTTGTGTTCCTGACCTGTCACATAAGGTTACCCTGATAGAGATCTTGCAGCATCAGGGACTTGAATCCTTTCCTGTAGAGTTTTAAGAAATACAAACAGTCTGAGGCATTTCTAACTCCCCATTGCCAACTACTCCTGCCCCAGAGATGCTGTTACCATCTCCTGGAGGAGTGTGTACCAGATATTCTGCATGCCTTCGAACAGCTGGGGACTCCCTAGCCTCATTGGCACCAAACACTAATGGGGCTGGAGGGTGAGGAATGCACTGAATGGGGATCTATAATGTGTACCCCGTTGAGGCCAAGGAGAGGGCTGGCTCCAGAGGAACAGTTACTGGAAATTGAATGGTGGCCTAGTTTGGAGACTAGTTCTAGCAGGGGATGATTATTGGGGCACAGGGACCCCATGGTCTCTGAATTCAGGCTGCAGGTGTGACCAGCTGCAATGGCTCCATAAGAAGTATGCATTTTTCCCTATTTGCGTCTGGCTTAGGGAGGGCTACACCACAACCCGTGGCTGGCTGGGGCTGTGCAGAAGCAGAGCTAACAGGCTCCTCCAAGAGAAATTAGAAGATATGTGGCTTTGTGGGGTTTAGTAGCATTTGCTAAAAATGTACATTTACAAGGAAAAACTGAATTAGAGGAACTTGACTTCTGTGCTAATGGCTGAACCTCTGCTTTGTGATCCTATCAGTGCTCTCCAACTCAATAGGATCAGGCCATAACTGGGTTGGAGACAGTTTAGGAACATTGTCTGGGTGCTGCAGGAAGAAATGTTGGCCACCCAGTAGCAGATGCTCTCTCTGACTTCGTGCTAGGCTCAGTGTACCTTCTGCCCCCCAAACACTGTGGTCACCACGTGTAACATGCAGTAGCAAGTCTCAGAGCACAAGACTATAGACTCGGGTTTGCATGGCTTGTACTACAGTGCTAAAAACAGCTATGTGCCAGCTCCCTTCTTTGGGCTTCAGAGCCCCCCCTCCTGCTGGAGTGTCTACACAGCTGTTTCTCCTGCCCTAGCACAACCCAAACTCAGGCTGCAGACCTGGGCTTTGAGACTTGCTGCTGTGGGCAGACACACCCCTTAGAGCCTGGGGCATCTCCCCATAATGTTAAAGGGACATTTGCCAGGCCAGATTCCAGCTCATTCTGCCTACCTTAAATCCCTCCTCTGGCTCCCCTGGGGAAGCTGAGTTTGTATTTCAAGGATTTGAGATTTTCTCAGAAAAGCTGCCTTAAAGCACTTTAAATGATTGTTGTGATTTAAGCCACTGAAAGCAGCTCATTCTAGCTCATCCAATTCCCATTCCAGCTTTCCTTGCCTTGGGATCTGCAGCCTCTTCCCAGCAGTGAAGACCCTAGGGGAGTTTCAGCTGAAAGGGGGGTACCTGGGATGGGGGAAGAGTTAGGTCTCCTTTTCAGGATTTCATCATCCTGCCATACTATCTTGCAAACTTGCAAATCCCTTCATTTGTGAACAGACTTTGGAGCTTGCTTTTAAAATACTAAAGACCCCAGCTGCAGCACAGCCCATTCCACTTTGCAAACATGTGTGTAATAGGGCCCTTGGGCCCATTTGTTTGTTGCTGTTTGTTAAGAGTTTTTCCCTTCACTTCACACCCTGAGATCACATATTCGTGTGGTAAGCCAAAAACTAGCTGCACGCTAGTCGGTGTCTCAGACTCCAGGTGAAGGGCTGATGCTGTATATCTTGCTCTGGATTAACGGCCGGGATACCATCACCTTTGGAACTGCCATTGTTTCCTTTATGGCAGGAGATGCTGCAAATTACAGATCCATCCGCTCTGTTTCCCTCCCTGAGGATGCTGGATGTGTTTGCTGTTTAGGCACCTCACACTCGTGGGATGGCTGTTGACTTCTAAAGTTAAATGTTGCTTCTGGTGGCAGGTACTGCCGGCTAGATGGCCCCAGAATCTGAAGCCCTGTCTTTATCTGTAACCTGGGAGCAGTATGGATAGCTGCCGAGCAAGTTTACCCTCAACACCAGCCTCTCAGACTTGCCAGGGATGCCTTGCTGCAATTGTGTGTGGGGGATTTTGTTCGTAGCTCATTTTGTAATGTGGGCACCTGGCTCACCTGGAGCCAGACTGAGACCCACCCAACTTGTTTCACACAGGGGCCACTGACCTGGTGTTGGGCAGGAATGGCTTTCAGTTGCTATTGGTCTGGTCTAAATGAGAATGGGTGATGAAATGAAATCCTCTGTATCCCAAAGGGCTTGTCTGAACAGTTTTTGTAGTGCTGTATTAGAACAGAAGCCCATAGTTAGGGTGGCGCAACCCACAGGATTACAAAGTTACATTCGTATTAAGATTTTTATACCGCTTCCCCTAAATGGAGGGGAATAAGCTGTACTTTACACTGACTCATTTGTGGTCACTCTTTGGGGCTGTACCACCTCAGCTAGATCTGGTCACTGGTTTGCAGTGGTATAGAAACTGTGTGGCCCCCCTGCCTGTTCTCAGTGAAGCCCAGGAGGTTTTGGATAAGCTCCACAGCGGTCTGGCTATCAGGTTGCTCTTTCTCCTGCATGCTCATCCCTCCTTCTCTTTTGCATCCTGGCTGGAACGAGCAACTGGAACCTCTTTCCAGTCTGGTTGTGGGGAGCGCTAGCAGCTGGTGCAGGCAGATAGAATTATCTGTGTCTGCTCAGTGTGCTCTTCTTCATGCTGGAATCCCAGAGCCCGACTCCCCGTTCCCTCCTTTGGGCCTGTTCTTAAGCTTTCCTACTTACAGTAACAAGTATAAAATATTTACACAAGCTATAAAGGGATTTCCAGCCCCTGTTGGAGCACAGATATTAAATAATAGTGTATAATAAAGCAATAACAGGTTCACTA
This sequence comes from Pelusios castaneus, assembly GCA_007922175.1. NCBI lineage: Eukaryota > Metazoa > Chordata > Testudines > Pelomedusidae > Pelusios > Pelusios castaneus. The sequence continues at coordinate 6,244,106 of ML685866.1, forward strand.
ACCATTTGGACTGTGTCCCATCTCTACCCAAACTCTTGCACCCTGGGGTTAATAAAACAGGCATTTTTGACAGTTCCTCAAGTAAGGAAGGCTGGGGATGGAACAAAGCCAGTTTTCCTGTTTTTGACAATGTCCATTTATCAGTTCATTAGGGATTTTACATCTCCATGCCTCTTGATTTCTGTCAAATGGGCCAGAATCAGAACTCATGGTTCAAAGTCTCCAACTTCTGAAACACTGAGGCACTCTGAATCTTAGTGGGAAGGTGGCCATTGGGCCCATCTATGGTTTTGTGCCTTCTCTTTCTGGACTGAGGCTAAAACCAATAAAAGGTATTCCAAAGGGTGCCTAGATTCAGGCACCCTCTGGGTCATTCCAGCCTTGTTGGCTTCAGAAATGTTGACAAGCCTGGGACAAGTTCAGGTGGTAGAAGGAGATGCTAAGGAATATGGATCTGACTCTGGAGTTTAGATTTCTTTAGAAGTCCAGGATGCCTGAGCTGGTGCTTTTAATTTAATTTTGGGGGCTGGCCAAACTCAAGATCTTGGCTGCTGAAGCCATGTTGCACTTAAATCACTAAAACGTCCTTTGGAGACCTCCAGCCAACCAGCTCCCACTGTTGCCTTTGTAACTACTTTCATATCCTGCCCATGCATCTTTTAGATGCAACCTGACAGCTGAATTAATACCCTAATGTTCCTCCCATCAAGAACCTAATTTCCATCTGGTCTCCCCAGCTTGCACAGCTCCTGATGGGGAATATTCAGGCTCTAAAAGCTTCTGCTCTCAAGAAGTGACTTGTTTGGGGATTTTTGCTGATTGGGCTCAGTGTGCAACCAACCAGAGCATTCCTTTCCTTGTTAATACGGAGATTGGGGGCGAACGATGGTAGCGGTAGTGATTTGTGTGAATACAATGCACATGTTCATTCTAGTACTAGCAACTCTCATTTGCTTTTCATGAAGATTTATGTTAGGTAAGAGCAGGTCTTCACTGACAACAGCAAATTCACTGCCATCAGATCGAACTTCCCAATCGACTGAGCAGAGCTGTGTAGACCAGCTCAGTCAATCAGGAAGTTGATTATCTCCGGGGGGGGGGGCCGCCCCCCGCTGCGGTAGTGCTGAGTCATCAGGAAGCCATTTCCCATTGACTCAGGGCTCTGAGGGTGCTGCAGTAAGTAGGTGTTAGGCAGTTTGAAGAGAGATACTTAAGTGGTTTTAAGTAACTTAGATAGCTCCCTTCTACTGTCCTTGAAATCCCCCTGCAGGGTAGACCAGGGCTCAGTCTAGAAGATCACGGTTGGGAGGGACCTTAGGAGGTCATGTAGTCCAACCCCGTGGTCGAAGCAGGACCAACCTCAACAAACCTTGTTGCACAAATTCTCTTATGAATACATATTTACATGAGAACTCATGTTGGAAGCATTTTTGCGACCCTCTTGAAAACTCGACGTGAAATCATGCAGTCGGAGGAGAAATCCTGTGCTATGACAAAGGGGAGTGAAAGAGCCAGGTAGTGTCAACCCTCTGCGCCATTAGCTGCTGGGAAAGAGCTAAGTGGCTACTGCTGACGCACTGATGCAAATAGGTGGTTTCTGCACTTGGAAGAGTAAGGAGCCTCACTTTCCCCTGAAAAGATTGTCGGGAAATAACAACCATCTTGCTGAGGAGAGTGTGACGTGAGAGATGGTGGCCATTTTGGACAAGGGCAAACCTGTGAATCTGAAAATAGAAATCAGAAAAGCCCTGTGAACCTTATTTAAAAAAAATTGTAAAATTCAAAATAAAATTGCAATGGTTAGCAATAGTGCTGCTGTCAGACCATGCAAAGTCAGTTTCATGAGAAGATGAGAAGTGATGTGGAAGAAACACACAAAGGATGTTCCCTTCATCTGACTTCCTTTTTTGTATGGCCTTTGAGAAAGTGACTGTTTCCACCTGTCTCTGGGAAACCACCACATTCCAAACATTAAAACTTACACATAAGCACAAGGCCTTCCTTGCTTTTAAGGTCCTAGCCTGGGACGCAGGTAACCTGCAGTCAATTCCCGGCTCTGCGAAAAATACCCTATGTGACAAAATCACTGAAACTCTCTCTGCCTCAGTTGTTAATATCTTGTTTATCTGAATTGCAAGCTCTACAGAGCAGGTCCATTTCTTTGTGTATGTATGGCACCTAGCCCAATGGGTGCCTGACAGGAGTGGGAGGAAGTAGGTGCAACCATAATTCAAATGATATTAGCAGTCAGCCCTGCAGCTCTTTTGACCTGTTGTGTCTATTGTCATGTGACCCTTGCTGATTCCAGAAGATATTATTAAATAAAAAACAACCTTAAATCTTTTATATTATTATTATTATTTCCTCTCTCCATCCCCATTTAATATTTAGATTGAAAAGAAATGCCCCAAAATGAAGGACTCCAAGATTTGGAAAACACATTGAAAGAGAAAGTAGTTAAGGATATCAAGGTTAATGTAACTGGGTTACATTCCAGAGGAGGAGCCGTGTTAGTCTAGTTCAGCAAACCGAACGAGCCCTGGGGCACTTTTAAAGACTAACAGATTTATTTATCGCATGAGCTTTCGTGGGTAAAATCACACTTCATCAGACGCATGAAAAGGAAATTACAGTATGGAAGGGAATATATGAATGGAAAGAAGGGTAAGTCACAAGGTCAGTTCAGATTTTTTCAGCAAACCAAGCAATCTGTTTTGATAACGTAGCTTTACAAAAGGTAGATCATTCCAGATCAACCCCATGTCCTTTTCTGAGAAGATAACAGGGAACGCAGTGGATCTAATTTACCAAGGCCTTTGATACAGTTCCTCACAGGGAATTATTACTTAAATTGGAAAAGAAGGGGGTTAATAGGAAAATAGGAAGGTGGATAAGGAACTGGTTAAAGGGGAGACTACAGCGGGTCATACTGAAAGGTGAACTGTCAGGCTGGAAGGTTAGTAGTGGAGTTCTTCAGAGATTGGTCTTAGGACCAGTCTTATTTAACCTTTTAATTACTGACCTTGGCACAAAAAGTGGCAATGTGCTAATAGAAGTTTGTGGATGACACCAAGTTGGGAGGTGCTGCCAATACAGAGTAGGATCGGGATATCATACAGGAAGATCAGGATGTCCTTGTAAACTGGGGTAATAGGAATAGGATGACATTTAATAGTGGGAAGTAGAAGGTCATGCATTTAGAGACTCATCTGATTTTTTGCTACACGTTGAGGCTGCATCAGTTGGAAGTGACGGAGGAGAAGGACCTGGGTGTTCTGGTTGATCACAGGATGACTGAGAGCTGCCAGCGTGATGTGACCATGAAAAAAGCTAATGCGGCCTTAGAATGCATCAGCCCAGGTCTATCCAGTAGAGATAGGGAGGTGCCAGTACCATTTTACACGGTGCTGGTGAGACCTCAACTGGAATATTGCATGCAGTTCTGGTCTCCCCGTTTAGGAAAGATGAAGTCGAACTGGAACAGGTGCAGAGAAGGGCTACAAGGAGGATCCGAGGAATGGAAAACCGGCTTTGAGGGTTCCAGAGGAGTGGCCGTGTTAGTCTAGTCACCTCTAGACCAGCGAAACAAACAAGGCGTTTGATGGCACTTCGTCTCAGTGAGCCTGGGAGAGGGGGTGGGTTGCAGGGGTGTGGGACAGAGGATGTAGTCCCACCCCACCTCCAGGGCTGCTCAGGGGCTGGGCAAGCAGGATGCGGAAAGGCAGCAGCAGCCTGCCACTCAGGCCTGCAGAGGGGGGGTTCACATGGTGAGGGGGCAGGACATGAGACAGAAATGTGACTCTGTACACGACTGCAGCCCGCTGGCATGGGAGCGGCATGGGGGCCTATGCGATTGCCCCCGAGGCTGCGCCGCCTTTGGTAGAATCCAAATGCTAAGGGCAGGGCGGGAGCACGGAGCCCAGCCTTTGGGTGGGGGGCACGGCCCCCCAGGCCGATTGGCCCCCATCAAGTGACCTGCCCTCCCACGTGTCCCTTCACACCGAATGAGTTGAACACCCCTGGGTTGGAGATTTGTTGCAGGAGTGGGTGGGTGAGGTTCTGTGGCCTGCACTGTGATCATATTGGTGCCTTCTGACCCCAGAGTCTGAGTCTATAAATGGTCAGGAACTGCTTTTTGTGAAAATAATAGCAAGTGCAAGTACGCTTGCTGTGAGGGTCTCTAGGACTGAGATCATAACAAATACCCCACCTGGGTCAGAACCAGCAACTGCAAGAAATATCTCTTTGCAAATAGCTTTGATATTCTCAACAAGATGCATTCACTCTGGCTCCAGCAGATAACTCGTCATATTCTCCTCCACAAGCTCTGCTAGCCAAACTCGTGCTCTAACCATTCCCGTTTCTGCCTTCCCTGTTCCAAGAACTGCTCCGCCCTGAGTGTCAGGCACGTCTCCCCTTTCTCTGGGGTGGGGGCAGCCAGGGCAAGTTAGATGGAAGCTGAGTGTCTGTCACTTGGGCAGGGAATCGCATTGCTAGCGCTATTTTTATAGAACATCAGCACAGTATCAAGAAGGGCAGGTTCTTCATTGGAGTCAAGACCAGGAAATGGTCTGAACTCCTGCTGTCAGTTGTTGCCGGCGGTATTTTCTTTTTCTCCTTCCAGATGCAGAGATGCCCATCAGCCTGTGTGAAGTGTGGGGGAAATTTAACAAGGCCCCTGCTTATCTCCAAGAAGCCAAACCTCTTAAGTATGCTGCAGATGCATTCTTACCTCCTGTAGCTTAGACTCCACAAGAGAGGTGAGCTCTGCTTCCTGGTACAAAGACAAGCCATTGCATTGTGGGATTGCATTACGGGCTTATGCTCTGGTTCGTGTGGTACACATCCATGTTGGGAAGAAAGCACGAGTTCAGCTTAGTCTGAGTTCAAGACCTTTTCCCAAGTATTGCAACCAACCATGATGGCCAGTACATCCAGAACATCTGTGTGCTTGAGAGAGATGGTAGACATTGCATGTTCAGGGGGGCCATCTAGTGGTCTGTAAGTACAGACGAGGTCTTCATCTCTGCCTTTCTCCTGCATCCTTGCCCTTCTGATTGTCTCTACTTGCTGACTAGATTTATTTGTTCTTGAATGATCTAACTATTTCTACTTGTCAGCCATTTAGGAACAAAATACCTATGTATCAAGGCTGCTGTGCCCAACTTGCCTGTTACTAGAAAGTAATAGATCTATTAAACCACAGACCTTTAACCCTCTTCAAGGACCTCTTGCCTGACATGACAAAGGCAGGTGGTTAATCACAGCCCTTCTATTCTGCATGGACCCAATGCCCTATTCTGCCCCTGTGGTGGAAAGCAGGCAGGCAATGTGATGCAACAGAAATCCAAATCTTCCCTCTCTGCCCTCTTAGCAACAGCAGTGTGAGATTTGAAAAGTGCCATCACCTGATTATATGGGATGATGTTTTCTCTCAGTCCACCAGAGCTGCTTTTGTTACATTTACTATGGAATTATGCAGCTGTCACAGCAATTAGCTTTGTAATCTGTAACCAATATCCGAGCCCAGTATTTCAGTGAGTGTGTGTGTGTGTGAGTCCAATAGAAGCCTCTGGCTGGTGTTGAAGGGGATGTGTATAAAGCCCCAGCAAGGCTGGTGTCAGTGATTCATTTGCATACAATTTACTATTGCTACTATTCTGCTGCTTATTTCCCCAAGTGGGGAAGCACATTTGGCCCCTGGAACGGGCTTTGTTCAGCAAGTTCAAATGAGCACTCGGTAATATCGGAGCTGATTGAAGCAATTTGCAACCCATTAGCAAGGAGCATCTTCAGATGAGATGTTTCACATGTCAGTCAGCCTTAGCATGAGGGGCCATTTTTTTTCCCCATCAGCTTTAATTGGCACTAAGATTATTACTTTAAATGCCAGGGGAAAGATGAAGGAGCCCTTCTCAAATCAGGGGTATAGGGTGGACACGTGAAAAGGGGAATGGCATGAAGGGGAAACAACCCTGGAAAGAGTGCATGAGGGGCCGTAGAACATGTACTGCAAAACAGGGAGCTGGGGGATGGATAGGTAGAAAATGGTAACAGGAGGGGTTGGAGTGTCCACCCAGAAAAACTTTTCCTCAGTACCATGGAACACACACCCCAGAGCACCAACCCCAAATACAGACATGAGACAAAGGGATCTCCACCGTAGCCAGCTCTGCAGCACAGATACATCTGGGGTTGTGTGCATCATGCTGGTACAATCCGTGAGCCATGGACTGCCAGGGTTACATGTCTGACATCAGAAATGCTGACTTCTGTCATTAATATGCGGCAGCCAGAGCTTTCTGGGGAGCTTCATAGGTGTGGTTTCCAAGCGGTGTGCACCTGTGCATGTGTGTGCAGTCGGGGCCTGCCCCAGGCCCATTCAACTAACTGGACAAACCCATTGACTTCAGGCTTGGATCAGGCTGTTAGTGTGTACACATCCTTGTATCCTGCAACTAAGGGCATGTATATGGCTGGGTGGGTTCAAGCAGATGCTCTCTGATCTTATCCTCTGTTTGCCAAGGGAGTGTTTATTTTAATAGAGATTAAATCAATAAGCGTCGACAGCCAAAACTCAGGTTTTTATTATGTAGTAAATCCTTTGTGTAGGTGATCTAACCCTCCTATGGCATTCTAGAAAAGGGATAGGGTTCTCTACTAAATTCTACAGAGTGCTCAAGAAAATCCATTGCCAGATTCTCCTTTGCCCTCCAGTTCTCTAGTGTTTTACCTCCTCTGGCGGCATTTCTGGCAGATCCTAAAACCCAAAAAAGACCTAAAAAACCCTAAAAAAGACACAACATCTTGCCAAGCATATAGGAAAGATGCACTTGGCAACCACAGCTACCTCAGAATCTCACAACAGTTGGGGATCCATCACAACCCCTCGTGGCTGATGTTAGAAACAGGTGGTGGTGATTCCTCTTTGCACTGACAGCACATCTCAAATCTGTCCTCACCAGGGCACCTCTTTTCGGTTTCATAGAGATGCACACATGTGAGGGCAATTGCTCCACCCCTCACCTGTGGGTGGGGATGGGCATGTCTTTCTCACAGGCTGGCAGTCACCTTCTGGCCATGGATGCTTGACTGTCTCTGTCTCATCTCCTCTTGGCAACCCCCATGATGCCACCAAACAGACCAAAGTCTGCAAAAGGGGTTAAATAAAAGAAAATCAGTAAGCTGTTCTCTTCAGCGTAGGGGCTTGTTTGACTTAAGAGGAGCCCTGGGAATACCCGTGTCCCCTGGCTTCCAGGTAAGTTTCAGTTCTTTTCCCTTCAACTGAGAGATTCTGGACCCTCCTTCTGTGAGGGTGGTGCTCTGTAGGCTGACAGTCCTCCCTCCAGGGCTGCAGTAGCTCAAAACTCTGTTCTCTGCCCAGGCTTGTCCCCACCTGAGTGGACTTTCCTCTCTAACTCTTGGCATGCTTTGCAGGTGGGGGTTGAGGTGGGCCCACAGCCATTTCTGCCCAAATCAGCTCATTACTCCCTGCTATGCTGGTGTGGGGTTTATCTCCCTCATCCCACTTGGTGGCTGCAGTTCCTTATATCAGCTCAGTCTTACCTGGGCTGAGCCCTTGCCTAAATCCCAGTCTCTTAAGACTTTCCAGCTCTTCTGGGAGGAGACGGAAATGTAGAGCTGGTGCCATCAGCATAAGAAAAGATATGGAAACCCCTGCTTCTTCCCAAACACCATCCCCCAGGAACCTCCTGTAGACTCTCAACTAGACGGAGTGACAAAATGGAACCCTGTAATCCCAAACACACCCCACAAGCTCCAGCAAATGCCGTGGTCTGAAATCCAAGCAGGGAAGACTTAGTGTTTGTTCCCAGCTCCCCCCCAACCCCCACTCAGCAAACTGATCCTGCTGGCATGGTGTGTGTTCAACCCAGGTCTGAATGAACTTTGTGAAGGAATATGTAGAACTCTACTCAGCAAGGAGCACTCGATTCTTGCTGCTGGGCGTATACAAGGTTGTTCACCACTCTAAACCATCCTTTGCCTCATGCTGCAAAAGGGCGGGTTCAGCTGGCTTCTGCCATTGAAATTTAGTGCTGCTCCCATAGCAGGTTATCTAAATACTGTTATAGGCTATCCTGGGGTATTATGGGAGTTTCCTAGGGGCTATGGGAGTTACTTCCTTAGGTGGCTTTTAACAGTCTCCTGGAGTGTGCTCCTGGGAACTGGGCCCTGAATTGTACAACAGGTACTAGAGGGTAATGCAGCTGAGTCCATCTAGCGAAGTAACAGAGCTGTTCAGGGCAGTGCCTCAGCTGATCTGAACATACTGTCGTCATTAAGGTAAGCAGGATGCCGAATCTTCTGTGCTTCAGCCTATGCCAAGCGACCAATTTGGTCACAGACAGTGAGATTTCTAGGGAGATTAGGCAGTCTGGATGGGTCCATACCCATAGTCAACCCTGGCGTCACTTCCACAGTAGGAAGGGATTGGACACGTCACCTAGCCAGACTTCAGTTTTGTTCCTGACAAACTGCCTGAGCGTGGGTGATTCTGCTTCTTTTCTGGTACCAAACTTGACCAGCCACTCCTGCCATTTGCAACCCCCACTGCAGCGAAGACTCAATGTTCTAGCAGTGAACAAGGAGGGCTCTGTGTTTTGTGCTGAATAGCTGGCATTTAAGTGACCCTCCATCTTCAGCCCTGTGCAGCCATAGGGGGTTGCACAGTTTATGGGAATGCTTAAGGATGCGTCTGAGACTGTTGTGGAAGAAACAGCCCCATAAAAATTTGAGCTTTTACTGAGGAATTATCGAGCTGCATTGCATGGCACCACCCAAGCACCTCCAGCAACTGCACTACTTAATAGACCACTACAAATTAAATTGCCTCCGATACTACTGTGGTTCCAGATAAAGAAGCAATTTGCAAGCAGGGGGCTGCCTAGTGTAAGGAAATGATGGGGGGTCATGGTTTATGGGCTGCTAAGAAAAGTTGTTCCCTGAATTGGTTGCTCACTCTGCTTCGCTGCTGCAGTATCACACCCTCAAGACCCAGTGCTGAGATAATGCCGCGCGGATGGCTCCATGCTGCAATGTGTTATAAAGCAGCCACAGGAGCTCTGAAGATATGTGGAGTTGCTGTTTAGGCTTCCGGGACAGTCTCCCTCCAAACTGAGATGAACCCATTTAAAAGAGGATATGTGGCACCCTGAAGAACCACCCTACAGCAGGAAGCAGAGAATTGACTGAGGGTGTGAAAGGGGCAGAGCGAACGGCTCAAAGAGTTAGGTAATAGAACAGGGATCCTTTCAGCACTGGGGCAACTGAGTGAATCCAGCCAGGTTTATAGAACTAGTGATGGATCGTCCTCTCAGCCCTGTGTAAGGTCAGTGGGGTGAGGCCCAAGAATCCCACCGGCAGGAGACGGAGAGCCAGGCTGTAAAAGCTGTCACCAGTCACCATCTGTTGGTGGTTCGCTGGTCCCACATATGGAACAAATGGGAGGATCTCAGCCATTTGCTGGCAGAGTGACATCCCTGACAGTTGTTACCTTTGCTGGACATCTCTCCAGGGAGAGAAAGGAGTGAGTGGCCACACAGACCTAGTGGGAGCCTGTGCCTGTTAGGGTGGAGGAGGCCCTGGACCACAACAAGCCACCTTTTATCAGACCGCTGGCCCCTAACACAACAGACGCCTGCACTGCACAGCTGGTTCTGTCTCGTTGATTGTGCCCGTTGTGGTATCCAGTGCTGAGGGATTTGGGCCCTGCAGCAGGGGGGAAGAGCCTGTGTTGTCCCCATATTCAGGAGGTGAGTTATATTGACCCTGGGTGAAAGGGGGGGAGGTTGGGTGTGCTCCCTGTCCCTGTCCCTGTAATGTAGTGCTCTCCTGTTTGGGCTCCCACCTGCTGGCTGCCCAAAGTAACTTGGCTTCCCTGCTCTAATGTTCTTCCTTCGACACAGGGATCTCAAACTCAAATCTCTACAAGGGCCACCTGAGGACTAGGATATTGGCCCAAGGGTCACTGAAACCTTTTCATGCAGAGATACAACAGTATAGTCAAAAAATGAAGAGTAATATAATCTAGTACGCTATTAAAAGTCAAGATGGTGGTACCATCAGAAAGACAAAGAGTAAGCAAATAGACACACTTACAATTTTACATTATAAATTATAATTATTTTACAAATTCCAGGTGGTTGTGTGGGCCATAGGAAGCTGCATGTTTGAGACCCCTGCTTTGATATAAGGGAACTAATCAAGGGCTTGACCCAGCTCCACAGAACTTCATTAGGAATTGAGGGCATGCAGGATTGAGCACCCAGCAGATAACACTAAAACATTGACTCCTTAACAGTTGGGCAATACTAACACCAGGTATAGATACACCGTAATCATCTGTTGCAATATTGTGGTGTTGCTCAGCTCTGGTTCCTACGATCCTGCAATTCGTAGAGATGTCAAACACAGGATCTGCAGCTATTATATGCACAGCAGGCCTGGCATGTGATGAGTGCATGCATCTGGGGCACTCGGCACACACAACACACAGGCTGGAGACTCAGCTTCCTTTGTTCCAGCTCTCTGGAGGCTCGGGGGAATCCTGCATTTTAACATTGCTCAGAGATCTTTCCCCAGGCTGCTTAGCTTTGCAGAGTTGTCCATGAAGGAAGCACACTTGGGAGTCCCTCTCTCTGGAAGGAGCTAAATCTACAGAGAGGTTTGGATGATTGGATGGGTTGCATGGAAGGGTTACTGCTTCAGTCTCTGCAATGGCACAGCAGCAGCACAGGCTCTATGCAAGGCAGTACAAGAGCAGGCCCCAGAGTGGAGTTATGTTCCCCCAGCCTCTCGTTATTCTGTGGATAATCTCCTTCAATTTGGCTGATCAAAGTGTTTATAAAAGGGGTGCATGGAGATGGGCAGAATCGTAGGCTTATAAGGGACTACAAGGGTCAACTAGTCCAACCCCCTGCCAAGATGCAAGATTTGTTGGTTTTAGCCCATCCAAGACAGGTGGCAATCCAACCTCCTTTGATGAAAACCTCCAGTGAAGGAGCTTCCACAACCTCCCAAGGCAGTGTGTGGCATTGCCCTACTCTTCTTACAATTAGGAAGTTTTTCCTGAGATTTAATCTAAATCCCGGATCCCCAGTTGGTTTGTCCTTGTTACATGGACAATAGGCATCTGACCCATGTGCTCTGCCTGGGCCAGTCACTGAGCTGCAGAGAGGAAGATTTGTGACTCTGGAGTGTGACTCATGAGACCCAGAAGTGATGGGGCGGTGGTATGAGCGAAGCAAGTTGCCCATGGGGCTGGCACTTCAGGAGCCCAGATAATTTATATGTCTGTGGATGGTGCCAATCACCGCTGACAAATTGTCCTCTCTACTGCAAGGAAACAATCCCTCCCTCTCTCTTTCTTTCTGTCACTTTCAGTCTTCCATTCTTCCTTGTCATCTCTCACCTGCTCAGGCTCTGTCTCTCACCTTTCTCTCCTTGCCAGCGTTCTTTTTCTGTCCTTTGCATTTTCTCAGCTCCACTCTCTTCTTTCTGATTTCCTAGTTCTCACTAGTGTCTGTCCTTCTTTTTCCTTTCCCTCTGTATCTTGACCATTCTTTCTCATTCCCTCAGTCACTCCTTGTTCTCTCTGCTTTCGCTCATCCTTTTTCTCTCTCTCTTGACCCTAATGCGTGCTGACTGCAACTGAGTGACCCAGACATTCCCAGTGTGGACAGTGTCCCTGCCAGTACTTCCTCCAGGAAATATTTTCCAGGCTGTTAGCATAGCATGTGGACAGCTTGCCTGGTCTCTTACCCATCAGTGGTGAGCTGTCACCGCTCAGAAGACAGAAGTCACATCTCAGCCTCTCTGGAAACTGAAACCATTTTTTCCTCCTGTGGTGAAAACTCTAGTGCTGTTTGATTAAACAGGAGGCTGAAAGAAAACTGGGCTCATGTTTCTTAAGTCAGACTCAGCAGGTACTCTGTTTCTGCGTACTGGAAGCAGAGCATCGCATCCTAGGGGGTTCCTGTACACGAAGCCATTTTGCAATTGTATGTAGTTCTTTGGATACTCAGCCTAACTGACAGCCTAAATTTCACTGCTGACTTGTTAACAACCAGGGTTCCTCATTAAGGATTGAACCTTTCTTCAGTGTGAAAAGCAAGGGACCCCACTTGTGAACGAAAGGAGTGACAGTGTTAAATACTTGCAGTCGGAGACTCTTACAAGCTTATGGGGAACATGAACCATTGTGTTACTCTTGGGTAAGTCAAGTGAACCTGCCTTGGCCTTCAGTATACTAGACTGGGAGAGTTACTAAAAAACAGAGCAAACTGGCTCTGGGAGATCAAGTGTAGAGAGCCCCATATTGTGTTTCCCGTTCTGCGTTAGGCCCTGCTACCGCTCTCCCTGGCACAGTGGCCCTGGGGCAATAAACCAATGGGAGAATTCACTTCTGTAGCATCTCCCTTCCAGGGATTCTCTTGGCTTCTGTAGTCCCAACAGTTCCCAGAATCGGAGAGGCTTCCCAGCACAGGTGGAATCTGTCCAGGACATGGTATGGGCTGCTGGGCCCCACAAGTGTGTTGCCAACATTTCAACACAGATAATGTCTTCTCTTTGCAGTCTATGTCCCAGGGGCCGTGTTGTTGCAGAGAGGAGGACTGTTCCCCTTTGAACAATCAGTAAGTACTGAGGATGATGACAACAACCCTTGGCAATCAAGTTTCTATTAAGTGCTTTTGCTGGAAATGCTTATACTTTTGTTTTGGAAAAATATAGATCTGATTGTCGGCCAACGAGGGTTGGGGCTACAGCTGGATATTAAGAGAATGAGGAGTGGGGCAAAGCGCTGGATCAGGGTAGGTGGGAGCTTGTTAGGCAAATGGATGTAGTGACATGTCTAAGGCCTCAGGGCTTCAAGTCATATTGTAAGGTTAGCATCTCAGCTTTCTTCCTTTTAAAATTCTGTTTCTGTCCCTCACTGCTGAAGACGTGATTTGGGTGCAGCGGATGCAGCGGTTTCTGCCTGCGAGTTCAGACAGATGTCACAATCACTCGGAGAGGTGTGTACTGGCTGGGTCACAGAGGAGTGGAGGTTGTCGTACGAATGGCCCTTGGCATTCCCATTGAAAGCAGGGGAAGCCCATGATGTGAGAGCAGGGACAGACAAGTCCCCTTGCCTTAATCTGGTGCTATTGGGGAGCAGTTGCGCACGGAGGACAGCACTTTGCTTTTGAAGTGAGCAATGAAGGGATTGTGTAGGATCTGCACTCAAGCTGCTCTTTAGGGTCATTAACTGTTAAGCAAAGCCATGTTAGCACATAGTCACTATGGGCACGTGTAGGATCTTGGAATCATGTGATGGTGACATGACTAAGCATTCCTTTAAAAACAATTTGTTCCTAGCCCTCCCGGTTGGGAACGACACCTTGTAAATGTGTCTTGAGGGTAACTGATGCAGTTAGATCTGCTTGATTCTGCAGAGAGCCTGAGACAATAGCTCAGACCCACTGCTTTGGGGCACCCCTGCTGATACCATCCTAGGAAAGGCTTTTGGGGGAGGGAGGGCACCTTACTGTTGTTACCTCATTGCGGCCCTTCTGGAACACTGCCCCATCCCCTACAGAGTTCTGCTAGGATGGGCTGCTGACCTGAGACCTCCATCTTTTGTGACAGATCCCAGCCCACATAAAGGTGGAGAGGGCTGGTCTGGGAGGCTTCAGCCTGCCTACAGAGGAACTGTGCTGGGCACCAGCAGACAGCTTATGTATATGGGGCCTTGTTTCAGCATCAGTCCCACGATGGGATGGGCACAAGAGCCAATTGCCATGGGGCCCAAGCAGATGGGAGGGTAGATACATCTCCTCCTCTCCTCACCACTCCCCTTTCCCATGCTCTCTGCCACTCCCCTGAGCCAAGCTTATTTATTATGTGGCATGTAGGTTCCTAGGTAGCTGAGGAGGTGGCATCTGTTACTTAGCTTTCTCAGGTTCATCAGTAATCTTCCTGGGGAGTTCAAGGTACCAAGGAAGCTGAATCGCAGATACCACTGTTTCAGCTGCCCAGGAACCTGTGTGGCACATAATATATAAGTAAAAATACCCGGTGGAAGGCCACTCTGACCTCAGCCATCTCTTTCTAGAGGGGCCATTGACTGCTCTGCCCTGGGGCCTGGAATAGTTATTGGTGGGCCTGCTCAGGGTAGCTGATCTGAGATAGACTAGGCCCAGCACCCCTGAACCAGGGCATGTGAGTCCAGTCCAGCCAGTTAGAGGGCCTGGGCTACACCAGGGCCTAAAAAGGGCTGCTGGTGGGCTGGAGGAGAAGAAATTGATTAGGATGGGCTGTCTCTGAGCTGGGAAGGCCACCATGGAGTGGAGTTAATGCCTGTAGTGGGTCCCCTGGAGCAAGGGGCTCAGTGCATAGGGAGAGAGAGAGGCAGCTCTGAAGCTGTGGTCCCAGAGAAGGAGCTGAGCTTCAGACCCCCTTTCCCTGACAAGTGCATACACGCACACACTTCCTAAGAACAGTGCGAAGAGCCCTAATCACTGGTTTGCACATTAACACCTTTTTTTTATTACTCTTTTCCTGTTAATTGGATCGGCTCTGCATGCCTGTGGCAGTGAGTCTGAAGAGAATTCTATTCTGTTCCAGTCTAGGCACGTTTCCTATACTGTGCTCCTCACCGTAGTATCTGAGCCTCTTGTAGAAGCCTAACAAGTCTCACAACTCCACATCCGTCACATATCATCTCTTCTCTCTCTTCACATCTCTTCTCTCCACATCCGTCACATATCATTTGTTCTCTCTTCCTCTCCCCAGAGGAAGCAGCGTGTGCAGTGAATGTCTTGTTTTGGCAGTGTGTGATTCCACCTGTTGCAATGTGTTTATAGTAGAGAAGGTTGGGCCAAAGAAATGTGCCTTGCACTTGGGGGATGAGATTTGTAACGGTCCTTAGTTCTAGTCTCTGATCACCCCCAGAGAGGGTCTGTCACATGCACAGATGAGCTTTAATCTTGTTGGGTTGAGAGATCCATAATGAAGAGGACTGTAGTTATTGATCACCATCTTTATCTTGGAGCTTTAAATAATCTTATAGCCATCTTGAGCCCAAGCTATGGAGCACTTTAAAAGATAAGGACTGATATTTGAAGGCAGCAGAGCAAGGGGAAGGTGGAGGGAAGATGGCCCAATTAACCCTGCTCCACTCTGCTGCGTAGTAGCAGAGGAAGGCCTAGATCTCTCCACTTCTTTCTCTGCTGTTCTCCTCCGGGATTGTATTCTCTGCAAATGGCGGATGCCCTTCGGGAAGCTTCTGTTCCTTCCTTTAGGGAAAAGCCCGAATTGACCTTCTCCTTAGTTAGGGAAAACCAGTTTTGAGGAGCTGTGCAGAGTTATTCCATGTCATTAAAGTCACCCTTACTGTGTGTGTCAGTCTGTAGGACAGTCAGGGGCTGATGGAAGGACCCATGGCTTCCAAGTGTAGACATGTTTGTAAAAAGTTGTGATTTTAGAGACACTCCCCAGCATGGGACAGTGCTGTGTGAATTGGGAGGTGTGCCCTATAGGTGATCTAAGATGGCTGCTCCTACCTGTACACCTGGGAATCCCTCTTGTTTGTGTTATTACAGTTCTCTTCCTCACTCAGTCAATAGCGTGGTCTTTAATGAACCCTCAAGATTGTTACACGTGTCACTGTGGCCTCTGGAAGTTCATAGCAGCAGTGGGGAGAGAACTTGGATTCTCTTGCTCCAAAATAAGAAGCACTGCCCTCTTGATGTGAAGAAGACAGTGGTTTTCAAACTTTTTTTTCTGGGGAATCAGTTGGAAAAAATCATTTTTGTCTGCAGCCCAAGAATTAAATCTTGAGCAGTGTATCCCAGTCTTTTGGTGGTAGCAGCAGGGGGGCACCGCAGCCCAGTACCTAGAGTCTGTGACCCAGTACTGGGTCCTGACCCTGTGTTTGAAAAGCACTGCACTAGAGGGCCTATGCCACACAGATAAGTGGTGGGTAAGAGCATATATGCATTGCACGTGCACACGTGCCTGAAACAACATATATCTAAGTTCTACAACTTCTATTCCTTCCAACCATTGTCAGTAAAATACGGCAGAGGCTGAACCTTTTGTAAAAAATAAATGTGACAGTCAAACGAGAATGAGCATAGAGGAGAAAACGGTTTCTCCTAGTGGTACATTCTCCTTTGAAAAGCTATTCCAGAGACAACTGTCAGTCATCGCTCTCTCTGCTTAGGCTTCCTGTGCAAAATGGAGCAGGGGAAGGGATGGCTTATGCCATCTGTATACAATGATACCACCTTCCACCAGACCTCGAAAAGAGTGGTTTGAAAACTGCTTTGAAATCTTAAATGTCTAGATTAGGGGCCAAATGTTCAGATAGCGTAAATCAAGGTAGTCCCATTAACCTCATTGGAATAATACTGATTTACTCCAGCCAGGGATCTGACCCAGAAGAATATGATTTTTCTTGTGATTTTTGCACTGATTTACAACCTTGGAGCCTGACTCCTCTGTGGCAGTTGTACATGCAACATGGGCATTGGAACGGAAAGCTTGCCCTTGTCACTTCTGAGTCTGAGGCGAGAGACGTTTCTAGGACCCATTTAGCACTTGGCATCTCCACTGAAGCTGCACCCCCCAGGAGGCCAGTTAGCACCCCACTGAGGTCCCTGTCCTGAAAACAGGGCGCATGTGAAGGGTGGAGGAGAGAGGCTGCTGCAATGGCGGTACATCTCCAGAATGCTCAATCCTGCTCAGTTCACCAGCTATTAGCTGGCAAGTTCTGTGGAGGCAGTAAGAAAGAGGGTGGTCTTGGGGTGGTGACTTGAAGGAGGGAGGGAGAGCAGTGCCTGCCTAGTTCAGCTTAGCAAGGCATTTCATGGGTGCTGGGGTGGTATGGGAGAGACAATGGTAGGTGGGAGAAGAAGGGAGGCAGAGCTGGGTAGGCAAAGGGAATGGAGGGATCTGCCTGTGGTCAGAGCAGGAGGCAATAATAGGATCTCAGTAGCTGAGTTTTGAATGGGCTGAAGGAGGTGTGAAGGAAGCTGAAGAGCAGGAGATTACAGTTACTGATCCGGGGGAGAGCTGAGCACCTGGCTGAGAGACTTGGCACAGAGAAACTCTACAGAAGAAGGCACAGGACCAGTCTGTACGAAGTGGTATGCTTGCACACATCCTGGTGTTTCATACATGCAAAGAAGATTAGATAGAACACACCCTGGTTTATAGCTCTTTTCACTGTACCCACTGATTTCAGCAGAGAACAGACTAAGATTCATATAATAAAAGTTTCAATGCTTCTGCATCCCCAAATAGAGTTTTTAAAATCCTCAATTCCTGTAGCTTGTCCAGAAGCATCTTTCTTCTGCACACTTCTGCATTTCAGCAGCTGATCTCAGCTGTTGCTGGGAGAGTTGTCTGCATTTTTTTTTCATCTTGACTTAAAGACTAAAGATTTTCCAGATCACAAAGCAGGGTCTAGGGGTTAGGGGAAGGACTGGGAAGCAGGACACTTGGGTTCTGTTCATAGCTTTGACACTGGTTTGCATATGACCTTTGGGGAAATGGTATAACATTACCATGTGCCAATTTGTAAAATGAGATGATGCTTCCCTGGCATGTGGAACCTGTCAAGGGTAGTGAGATTTTTGATTGGAAGATGCAAGACATCCAAGAAGTTGTATTGTAAATGTAAGTTTCAACAATAAACTCCCCAGCCCACCCACAGCTGAGACCCTTGCTCCTCAACTGACTCCCTATAAAAAGCCTGAGCAAAGGCTTGCAGCATGCCTGGACACTGAGCAAACTCAGGCTTTGTCAGATGAAGGAGGAGGAGCAAATATCCAGAGCTGAGGAACCTGGCTAATGGATAAAGTTAGTGATTGTTAATTTGTGTTCTGGCTGCTCCCATGCACTGGTTAGAATTCGAGGAGAAAGAATGGATCTGATTCCTGAGTTTACACCATTTAAGTACCATGGAAAACTATCCAAATCTTCCTGTTTTCCAGAGGTCAGAGAGGAAAATCTAGCCTTAGACCCCAAAATTCCCAGCACCCAAACTGCAAAGGGCTTAATAAATCCAACTGTAGTAGACCGTGAGTTGCACCCTAACAGAACTTCAAGGCGGTGGAGATCCTGTAGCACTATTATGACACGCATCACCTGACAGCCAGATGCACTGTGCAGCACCTGAAGTTTCTGAGTGATGACCCCAGCAGCCAGCTATACTGAGTGTTCTGCACTGATCTAGCCTGGAGATTGCAAAGTCCAGGACCACAATAGGGAAGTCCACAACTGAGAGAGGGTTGCCACCTCTTACGTGTAATTAGAGAGAAACCTCCAGCCAGAATCGGCCAAGGGGCCACAAGTCATTCCATGGAGCCTGTACATGGCCCAGGACTATGAAACAGGGTTCCCAGGGACAGCAATGGGTGCTCTTTTATGGTTCCTATGTTGAAATAAAACCAAAGACCTTAATCCATGAAGCTATGTTAGTGACCCTTGTTGTAGCCCAGAGACCCAGTGTTCCAAATGGCCATTGGTTTGTTGCTGACCCGATTGAAACATCTTCTTGGGTTTGTTCTTTCAAGGTGCTAAGTGTTATGAGCTGGAATTGAGATGTCTCCCGTTTGGGGTGTCGCTCCTCTAAGCTCTCTTCAGGGTGGTGTGTACACCTGGCCTGTGTCCTAGCCTCTGCCTACAAGAGGCCATCATTAGAAGGTTAATCCACTTTCATTTCCTTTAATCTGCGTCAGTCTGTTGCTCGGTCCCATTTCTATGATTGATATTCCAGGGAACTAGCCCAAGTGCCTTGTCCCCACATCGTTCAGTTACAGTTGTGTGAACGAAGACCTTACAAAGCCACATCTGGAATGAGACCATCTGTGGGATGGAACAACAGGTAACCTGACTTGTAGGTCATTTTGTGCTGCCAGCTCACTAAAGGAGCCGGGCTACCACCCTTTGGGACTTAAGGATGAGGACGTGCTTTAAATGTAGAGCATAAAGACTGCATAACACAGCATGTGTAGCTTTTCACTTGCATGTACAGGGTTTTTGCATCTTTGATGTCTGTATGGGGGAAGCTTATATTATTTCTGAGGGAGGGATTGAAAAATGGAATTGTATAGGGGCAGATTTTCACCACTACAAGTGTAAAAGTATGTGTGCCATTGCGTGCCACTGCATGTACAAATGGGGGATTTGTATTCACATATACCTTACTGCCCACATCAGGCAGCATGGGACTCTTACAGTGCCCCTATCTCCCCTCCCACCCATTGTCTGCCTACTAGACTGCAGTGGGGAGCTTGGAGCCTCTTCCCCGTGGCAGCGTGGTGGGGCTAGAGGGTTCTGCCCAGCAGAAAGAAGGGAGTAGTGGGTCAGGAAGTTTGGCTACGTGGCATACACTCATGTGGTATCTGTGTTTTCAAACTCTGCGTGCAGTTGCATACACATGTGAACCCGAGATCACACACACAGATCTCCTGTGTTACACAAGCTGTTATGAAAACAATGTCCAGAAAGTTGCGATTGTGGTTGTCTCTTTCTATTTCCTCCTGTCTGTGCTGCCTCTCCAGGCATTGCCATGAAACCAGTGCTGCTGCAGCCTCTTGTTTCTCGTTAAAAGGGGTGGGAATTGAGATCGGTACCAGAAGCTGGAACTGGACAAGCCCTCTGAGGGCCCTTTTCCCCCCAGCACATGACTGTCCCTATTAGAGAAATCCTGTCATGACAGCCCTGACTCAGAGAGGGAGGGGGAGAGAGAAAACCTGTTGGAGATCATCTGTGGTTCTCAGCATGAAAAGGAATCAACTCCCTCCCATACTGGTCTCATTACTCATTAACACCTGCTAACCAGTGAAACCAGACAGGCTCAACTGTCTAAGATTCAGGGTGTTCTCTTACCTCACAGCTGCTAACATGGGGGGAAATCCTCATGAAGATAAAGGTCATTTGTGGTTTTCATGTGTGTTAGCAGGTTGAGGGGAACCTAGCATTTACCTTGATCTGCAAACAGGTGTTAAAACTACTGATGGCTTCTCTACACTGGGATTTTACCACATTAGGTACAGTGGGTAAAAATGCACCTTTTTTTCCTTGGGTGGTTATGCCCCGAAAAAGCATGCTAAAGAAAGGATAAAAATCAGGTCTCCCCGAGAGAGCACAGTATGTGTACCTTCTCAGTAACAGTCTGAAACAACCTGGAGACATCAGTACAAGGAGAGAGAACTTAAAAATCTGAAGGTGCAGCACTTGGAAAGCAAAAGGGATCACAATTTTATGGCCATGTATATGGAAATGTTAACCTAGGAGGACCCCCAGACACCTTCATTAGTGCATACAGAACCTAGGAACCTTGACCACCAGCCCTGCTGCTCTAACCACTGGACCACTCTGCCTTCTTTGCAGAATTCCATCTGGAGCGAGTCTAATGTGTTATTTTTTATGACCAAGTAAAGCTGTCTTTGGGTTTTTATTGCTCTGTTGTCAGCTTCATGGTCAGGGCAGAGAAGCGGGTTTTAGAGCAGGGGAAGGAATCTTCATGACTATTTTGCAGAACTCTGCAAACTAAAGAAAAATGGGGCAGTGGGAAAGGACCAGGAAATTAGTGAACTTTTAGAGCTAGGGGGAAAAAGCGTTTGAGCCTGTATGCCTTGTACATCTGTAAGTGCAATGTGCACATTGATTCATTTGGATTCAGTAGCATTTTACATCCATTTTGCACTGGAGTAAATGACCCCACAAAGTGCAGAGGATAGAAAATAAGGCCTTGGAGAGTTTGGAAGAGTAGAAATAAATCACTGAGATTGACCATTGTTCTGCCAGCCTCGGGGAGAGAAAGGGACTTGGATAAGAAAGTAGTCAGCTCCTCTTTATTCTAGAGCCACAGATTCATCACCAAGACTGCACAGAGTGTGCAGAGTGTGACGACTGCTCTGGGCACAGCATTGCTGCTGTTCCAGACCAGCCTCGGCTGAGCTGGTAATATTGGGCTTGTAGAATTCTAAGAGGGATGGCAAAGATCAGCTCTTTCTAGGGTGACCAGATATCCGGATTTGATAGGGACTGTCCCAATCGTCAGCGCTTTGTCTTATGGAGGGGCCCCTTCCTCCCCACCCCACTCCCTATCTGGTCACCCTCACTTGTACATGCCCTGGCCGATGCAGGATTGTTCTCTGGCCAGGACGTGGTGTGTTTGTGGCAGGCAGTCACATCAACTGGGAGAGGAGCAGAGCATTGATTAAGACACAAGGGGGGATGGGAGATAATATTACACACACATTATCCACATGCACACAGCATCAGCATCAACAGCTTCTGCCAGCCAGTACAGCACAGCCGGACTGCAATCACTGCCTCTATAGCTCCCGAGCTGCTCCCCTCCTCCTCCTCTCCCCTGGTCTGTCTCTCATGCTCACTCACTGAGCTCCTCATCAGCTCCTGCAGGACCCATCCGCTCGCCATTTGGGCCCCAGCAGCATGGAGACAATGAATTCATGCGGATTATGCATCTGAAGGAATAACAAGCTTGTGAATAGCCACAAGGGGAGGTATCCATGTGTTTGGCAGGGAGACAAATGCCTGCTTGCTTGCTCGCTTTCTCAATCGCTCTTCTCTCCCTTCGGCTGCCTCCTTTCCAGCTATGATCTCCTTTGGTTTCCCTGAGCAGCTGCAGTGTATCCCCGATCCCACAGGATCACACCCTCTCTCCTAAGGTACTTGAGGGCTTAGAATTATTTTTATTTCTTCCCCTCTTTTTCCGGTTTTCCTCCATCTGCCAGTCTTTGTGACTCTCATATCCTTCCGTGCATGCGTCTCCCTCACCGCCTTCTTCTCATTCAGACGGCGAGAAGTGGAAAGAGGGCCACCCGAGTGCCAGGACCTGTCTCCTTAGCTGCTGGAACCAGCCCTACAGGAGCAGTGTAGACCAAGCTTTGGACACTGACCCAGAATTCAGGTTTGGATGATTGTCTTTTTGGTCTGTTTCTTGATATGCTAATGGTCTATGTGTGTGGTGGGGGGAGGTGTAGGAAAGGGGGAGGATCTGATAAGCCTGTGAAAGAGTTGTCTGGAGGAGAATGGTAACTAGCTTCGGGGCATGGGCATCATGGTAACAGAGCGGGTGGGAGAGATGTAGAAATACAAGGAGCTGTGTTAAAAACTCTGTTGGGATGGAACCTCTCAGAGGCAGCTGGGAGCATCTCTCCCCATATTCTAGATCCTCCCAGGATTCCTGTCATTCGTTTAATTTCCTGGAGTGTTAAGGCCACTGGGAACACATTTTTAATTACTGCCCCTCCTCTTTATGGCACCTTTGCTGTCCTTGACCTGGGAGGAGCAACAGCATCCAGCCTGGCCCATCCATGTGTCCAGCTAGGAGTAATGGGATCCTCTGTTCTTCATAGAGTGGCCAGCTCTGAGTCTCAGCCCTGACTATGATGGACCTGAAGGTGGATGAGGAGGAGGTGGAGAATGGCCATCCAGTCAGTATCCAGGCCTTCGCCAGTAGCTCCACTCTGCATGGCTTGTCCCACATCATCTCCTACGAGAAGCTCTCCTTCAAGCGTATCATCTGGGCTTTCTGTTTCCTGGGCTCTGTGGCCCTATTGGCCTATGTCTGCACAGAGAGGATCCAGTACTACTTCCTCTATCCCCATGTCACCAAGCTGGATGAAGTGGCCACAACCAGGTTGACCTTCCCTGCTGTCACTTTCTGCAACCTCAATGAATTCCGCTTCAGCCGGGTGACAAAGAATGACCTATACCATGCTGGGGAGCTCCTCGCTCTGCTCAATAACAGGTAGGTCCAGGGGAGCCATGCCCCAAGAGTACTGCGGGAGCTTAGCACTGCCCAGCTAGATGAGACAGTACAACACCATGCATCTGAATGTGCTGCCCTCTGTGTGCACACAACATAGAGGATAATGTGTGCATATCCACACCTAGGAATTCTACAGACACTAGATATACACCTGTGCACTTACCTAAGCTCCAAACGGCTCCATGCACCATGAAGACTTACCTATGCTGCAGGTGCATCTCCCTGCATGCATTCCTGCAAATAGGATGCCCCAAAAGTCAGGCCTAATTTAAAAATTCATGCCTAATGTGGTCCTGTACCCTGCATCTGCAGCCATGCCCTCTGCAGTTCATGTCTGCCTGCTCCTGATATGCCCTAGATAACACTCATGCCCAGCCCACTGCTGGTACTGAAACAAGCCAGTCCCTAGGGAAACAAAGAAGTGCCCCTGGTGTGATTGGCTGGGGAGGGGACATGGTGGCATACGAACTGTTGGCAGCCTCAGCAGCCCTGTGCTCTGGCTGCTAGAATAGGGACCTCCTTTGTGTGGATACGAGTGAAGGATGGGATGATGGGTGAGTACAGCCCTGGCATGGATGGAGCCAACCCCAATGAAGTCAACAGCCACAGTGAATTTGGCCTAGGGTCTTCCTGGCCCCTGCCAACAGAGGACAAGATTGAGAGTGGGGCCCAAACTGATCCTGTTAATACACTGCTCCTCAGGGCACGCGTTGCTTTCCTCACCCCCACATGGAGAGTTGGCTGGAGGAAAGCAAAGCAGCCCTGCACATATTGATAAGTCGCTTCTGTCACAGAATGAGTGTCACGTGAAGCCAGATCCAGGGCACCACCAGGGTGTGGCAGGGCAGATGGCGATAGTGTTTTGATCTGTAATTTAGGGAGATGTAAATGCCCCTGGTCAGTTGGGAATGTGATGGTGAGAAAGGGCCGATGATGTAATGCCTGGACACCCACACCGTATAGGGAAGGAGTCCATAGATGTCCTGAGAGCAATTAGAACTTTCCCCATATTAGCGTACAGTCCACGGGCCAGTGGATTTTCCCCATGTTGTTACAGAGCCCCTGGGTCACTATGGATTCTTCCCATACAGCACTTGCTTTCCACGTCCAGGCTTGCTAGTGTTACTCAGCATCTCTGCTGTTGGTAGCAGCTCTCAGTCCATTCCTTAGCCTTTGTCAGAGGCAGTGCTGGGCCATTCTAAGCTGGGAGCAGCACCTGCCCTTTGATTGTTCTGGCTGCTGTTGTAGCTGCCCTCTTTAACGTGCCTGAGAACATGAAAACTAATGATCTCTGCATATCGCTACAGAATGGGGCAGCCACTGGTGTGTGTGTGTGGACACGTGCACAGCTTTGCTCTCTGTTGGATACAATTAGAACTGCTAAGCCATGTGTCCTAGGCTCTGTTCTACTAAAAGCTGGTGGCAGGGGTCTTTGGTTTCAGACTAACATCCTGACTGTTGCTGTGAAGAACCTTATGGCCACTGTGTGCAACACAGGCACAAATATGAAACCCTGAAAGCTTGTCTACATAGCATGACAAGTGCTCTGCAAGGATCTATTTTGTAGGGCACTCTAATATGTTGTGCTCTAACTGCCCTGGGTAGGTCCTGCTGGCATTCTCTAAAAGGTTCACGTTAGTGTGCCAGCAGGATCTACATGGGGCAGTTTGAGTGCAACACATTAGAGCTCTCTACAAACAATACCCCTGTAGAGCACTTTGCTGCACTGGGTACAATTTCTAAGTGACAGCAGATTTGACACATTCTATTTTGTGAGCTCTGTCAGTATTCAAGCAGATCTTAGTACATGCAACTAAATGCCCCATTCTGCTCCCAGTAAAGTCAAGGGAGAAACTCACCCTGACATAAAAATTGGAGCAGAATCTAGCTCCAGAACAACAGAGGAAAGACCTTTACATCTGGTGAATAAAAGAGGCTGTGTGGTTAGGGTGAGTGAGTTAGAAGAGATGGGTGGGGTAAGGGGCAGGCAGGAAGAAGAGTGGGCGCGTGGACGGACACACACACGCATGACAGAGAGAGAGAGAGCTGGCAAAACCAGTGAAGCCCTGTTGGGCTGGCTCACACCACAGCTGCAGGGAGAGAGGCCAGTGATTCCACAGAGGGCAGCCTTTTCTCTGAGTTACTTAAGCCATGGTCTTAAGAAGGGTGTTGTACTGACTTGCTGGGATGAATGTAAAGATCCCATGCTGGTGTTTGTAAGACCTGTGGTTCAGCCTCCTGCCCTGGCCATTTATGTTTCTGATAGTGACTTTCGGAATCCTTAAATCTTTCTCCCTTCCTCCCATTCCCAGTTACATATAGTTTTCTGCCTCATTCTCTGTTCTAGCCTGTTGGGGAGCAAGGGTGTAGTTGGCAGCTGCTACATCTTGCCCAGAGGGAGGTGCAGTGTGACCAGAGAAGAATGGCCATGTTGGGTCAGACCAGTGTCCAGCTAGTCCAGTGTCCTGTCCTCCTATGGTGCATTACTGTGGTGACTGATGTGGTTCCTCCCTATTCTCATTCATTAGTGGCTGTAAAGCACTTTGAGATCCTTAGTGAAAAGGTGCTGTGCATGGCTGGGGCAGTCCTTACTGAGAGATCAGGCTAAAATTCCTTCCATTCCCCTTTATTTCTGGTCCCCTCATCTTCCCGTAGGAGAGCTCACACCCTGGAGGAGCCCAGCCGGGCACAGGGTTCTGCAATGCAAAGACCAGTCCCCTCTGCGGCAGGCACGCTCTGCCGGGCTAGCTGCAGCTCATTGCTCGGGCTAAGCTGCTGATGCTGGGCTGGAATGTGGAGGCGAGGACATGATCCTGTCTCAATAACTGAGGTTCCTTGGCAGAGGCGGCTTTTGGGGTAGGGCCCTGAACAGGAAGGGGCCCTTCGCCTGCCCCAAAAGTCACATCTACCTCCTGCCCTGCAGGAGACACGGTGGGAACCCAGGACTGGCCGGGGAGGGGCACCAGGGCCCTGGGGAGGGCCAACCTCGGGGAGTCGGGGGGGGGGGCATTAGGGCCCCTGCGGGAGGGCGGGGGGTATTTGCTTGCAGTTGCGTCTTCCTGCCACACGGGGCCACTGTGGCGGCTGCTGTGCTACCTTCGCCGGGCGGCTCAGCTGCCAGCCCTTGTCTTCCTGCGGGGGGGCGGGGCTGGGAGGAGCCATGTGGAGTGGCGGGGGGGCGGGGTTGGGAGGAGCCATGTGGAGTGGCGGGGGGGGATGGTGACGGAGTGACCCCCGCTCCCCAGTGCCCTCGCTTCCGCCTCGGCCCCCCCCCCGCAGCACAGCCAGGTCCCTGCATCAGCAGCCCGCTATTCCTCCCCCCCCCCCCCCCCAGCATGGACAGGACCGCCCCTGACCCCCAGTACAGCCAGGCCCGCCCCCTGCCCTCTGACCCCGCACGCATCCTCCAGCTGCCCCAGAGCAGACAGGCCTCCTTCCACCCTTCCCACCCCTCTCCGTTACCCTGGCACAGCCAGCGCTGGGGTCCCAGCAGCCATTCTGCCAGTGACTTCCCCACAGCCCCAGGACCACTCTGAGCTACCCCGCCATGGCCAGGCCTCCTGCCTGAGCTAGCCCAGCACCCGGCTCCCAGCACCAGCCCCTCCTCACAGGCACCCACTGACCCCTCCTGCCTGTCAGCATCGTGTCCAGCACCCTGGGCTCTCAAAGGCTCCTAGATTCTCAGGCCAGAAGGGAGACTCTGCTCACAGTCTGACCGCGGGTCTTTTAGAAAAGCATTGTGTCTTGAGTGACTCACTGCCGTGATGGACAATCCACAACACCGCTTGGAAGCTGTTACCCTATTTGGGGCAAGGTATGGTGTCGTGTGCTCATATTTATGATGATATGGAAATGATTCAATAATATTAAAAAGTCATGGTTGGAGCAGCACAAAACTTGGCATTTGTGTGTAGGCTCTTTACTGTCTTATAACAGAGGGGACACAGTCACATCTCAGTGCTGAAGATTCCAGAGGTCTGTGTTTTATATAGCAGGGAAGATACAGTCTTGGGTCAGTGCTGGAGGTGCCTGGATGCTGGGCATTGGTGCTGTTTCCTTGCTATTCTGTAGCCCAAGGTTACTTTCTGTCCTTCAGTGATAGACACAGCTCCCAACTAAGTTAATGGGCCAGTGCTGTGATCAGTGGCACCACCATCAATGTGGAAATAGCCATGCTGAGAGCAGAGCTTAGCTTGGTGGGAGTTGCACCTGTACATGCAAGGGCAGAATATGCTCCAAGCAGCAGTAAGAAGAGACTTTGTGCCCTGTGTGTCCCCAGATATGAGATCCCAGACACCCAGATGGCTGATGAGAAGCAGCTGGAGATCTTACAGGAAAAGGCCAACTTTCGAAACTTCAAGCCAAAACCCTTCAACATGCTGGAGTTTTATGATCGCGCTGGCCATGATATCCGGGAGATGCTGCTGTCCTGCTTCTTCCGTGGAGAAGAATGCAATCCAGAGGACTTCAAAGTGGTAAATGCTGTGTGCTTCCTCTACTCCTGATCCTTTGGATGATGTGTTTAAGGCAATCTGGCCTATGCCACTGCTTTTCTGATCTAGGTCTGTATCCTGAGATGAGGCTCTCTTGTGAGTTTACACTGAGTTTAGGGTCTGTGGCCGACATTGCTGTTATCACAACAGGGATTGACATGGGACGTTATGGGGATGGCCCGTGGCGGTGGTGCGTGGGCACCATCTGCAAACATCACATAGGCTCTCTGTGATAAATGTTTCTATGGACGCCATATAAGATGGGAATTACTGTGGACATGATGTAGTCTTGTGTCCCTGGTAAATATTTCTGTGATGGCAACATGCTGGAGCTCAAGCTTGAAAAGAGGGCCGAGATAATTTTTGTCGGTGACTATGCAGACCCTCTTAAGTGTCTGACAAGCACATCCTTTGTCTTTGACAAGAGCTGACTTGCACCAAGTAGCAGGTATTAAACAAAGAAAGGGTGTGTGTGTGTGTGTGTGTGAGAGAGAGAGAGAGAGAGAGAGAGAGAGAGAGAGAGAGAAAAAAAAGAGTGAGTTTTGCAAGGGAGGAAACACTAAGATATGCATCTACTCACATTCTCTGTGGACATTTGTACCTTCTGGCAGATATTTCTGTAGTTGAACAGTTGCAACCCCGGCCCCGATCCCCCCAGCAGAGGCCCCATCTCTGGCCGCAGTACCATCAGCAGCCCCAACTGTCCATAGCCCCAACGCCGGCTGGGCTTCTACCCTTGGCAGGCCAGGCCTGAGGTCCGGCAGCAGGAGCAAGCCCCAGCTCTCATTGTATCTTCCCTTGTCACCTCCTCCCTGTGGCCCTGAGTACCCCCTACCACCAAACTCACCTGGGGGAGTCAATGGGGGGGATCCCAAAGCCACAGGAGCCAGCTGCCTGGCCTGGCCTGGGACCACAGATCATTTTACTTTTCCTGCCCTGGGCCAGTGCCATGGCTGGCTAGAGTGGGAGATTTCAAAATGTCCTGTCCCTGCGTGGCCCCAGCTCCCAGGCATGCACATGTGAGCAGGGCAACCTGCCTGTGTTACACAGGCACGCTCCCTGCTGCTGCAGCTCTCTGGAGGCAGGAGGGGGTGCTTTCAGCCTGCCTGTGACACACTTGCTGCTGTGCCGTGACACACTTTTGTGTCACAACACATCAGTTGAGAACTGCTGACATAGGGAATAATAGGTAGGATGGGGCCTGCCATGGGAACCCAGAAGGAGCTGACACTGTGTTTGGTGAAGTAAAGAAATCTTATCTTGGCAAGGACATCCTGTCCAGTCAGAGAGCAGCAATGTGTCAGTGGAATCCAAGCTGTCCTCTATCCGGGAACCATGTGCGATGAGAGAATTGGGTAAAATATTTGCCATAAACTTAGACTGAAGCCAAGTTTTGGCACCTTTACTGCATTTCCAACCAACCAGCTAACTGTCCGTTCTTCTTTCTGGCCTCCCTCCCAAATGCCAGGAGAGCCTGCCTGTTGGAGACTTCCCAAGATAAATGTCAAACCTTTCAGGGTGCCCCTCCAACTGAATGGAGGTTCCTGGGTGGAGTTTGCTTTCTGCTTAACCACTGCCCTGCTGAGGAACTTAACTAAAGATGGCAAAGAACTGAGATCTAATGAGAGCACCTGGCTGGGGGAAGGGCTTCGAGTCAATAGGCAGCAGAATGTAAAGGTCTTTGACTCAGAATTCAGGTGCTGGGGCCAGTGCCAGCTCCATGGACCCTGATGGTGCACCATGCTCCGAGTAACTAATCTCAGATCATGTCTGGTTCGCTGTACTCTTTCTATTCATTTGTTTCTTGATCTGTGTGTCTCTTCTGTTCTCTCTCTCTCTCTCTCTCTCTCTCTCTCTTTCTTTCTAGCTCTAAATTTTAGAATTCTAGTCACCAACACATCTGCGGCACATGAACTATCCAGTTCATCTTCTGTGCTTTGGAGCAATCTCAGCAAGTGTCTGGCCAAGGAGTGCAGCCTCTTATGGCATAATAGGAAACCCATCTCCCCAGTTTCCAGCTCTCTGCCCCCTATTCTGTAGCCTCTTTCTGATGGAGTGGCCCTGTAATGAGATGTCACCAGCAGAAAATCTAGGGCGAGTGAGCGAGACAAATGACAAGGCTGAGAAACATAAATAGACACGCAGACGCTCCATGTATCAGTGGAATATAATTTCTAGTCACTCACTTGAGTTTTGTCATCTCCCGCTGTACCGTTCAGTGTTTGTTTCATGCTGACACATAGATCTGATGCACAATAGAGCCTCTGTGATAGGTGTCTCTCCCTCTCTCTCAGGTTCATCTGGAAATTATGCAGTACTGCAAATTGGAAAGTTGGCTAAAAATTTGATTGGGAGAGCTGGCACTGTTTTTTGAGAACAGGCTCAGTTGTGGTGCTGATAATGGAACATTCATGGTCCTACTTCTCTGGCTTTATGGTTTTTGGAAGAAATGCACATCTCGGCTAGGTTCCCTCCCATCTCCAAAGACTTCAGACAGCCCTCATGCTGTGATTCTCCACAAGCTGGGCAAGCTTGGAACCGTGCTATTACTTGATTGGGAAACCTACCTGGTGCTGCTTGTGAGATTGTAGGTGGCATTCTTGCTTCCTGAGTCTGTACCAAGTGGAGAGGGGGATCATTGAGAGGACTCCAAGGAGAGTAATGAGAGGAGGAGTCCCTGTCTCAGAAAGCTGAGATGCCAACTGCTTATCAGTCAGTAGCAGTCCCATGACACTTGGCTCAAGAGCGGATGTCCAGGTCACATTCCAGCCCAAGTTATTCCATTCTGCTTCATTACATTTCATTTAGAGTTTCAGCCAGACACAAGATGCCTTTTCATTAATTGCCATGTTGTTTGGTTTGTTAAACAGCAATCATGTTCCGTCCCAGAGGTGGCTGCATTTCAGTGGGGTGTGATGCCATCCCATTCTTTCCTCCCTGGGGATATTGGCCAAATCAATCCATGTTTGTAAAGAGCTTCATGTTCTCTGATGACAGGGACAAAAGAAGTGGAAAGTGGTGTCTGGTGATTTCTGGTTCCCCCTCTGTGGCAGCCTCAGTCTTGGGTCCTCAAATATAGGACATGGCTTGGGGTTTGTACAGCGTTAGCGGAGCAATACTTACAGCAGTGAGAGTTCAGATAGTCACTAACCTGGGTGTTATTCTTCACTTGTTTCTGGTCCACGCAAGGGTGGAACAGAGAACTGGGTGTCCAGATTACAGGGTTTTATTCCGGGCTCTGTCATCTAACCTGAGCTCTGAGTCCATGTGTGAGAGATCTAAATTGTCCAAAGTGACACTGGACTGGTTAATGATCATTAATGATCTGGATGATGGAATAGACTGCATGCTTAGTAAGTTCGCAGATGACACCAAGTTGGGGGAATGGTAGATACTCTGGAGGGCAGGGACAGGATCCAGGGAGATTTGGACAAATTGGAACACTGGGCCGAAAGAAACCTCATGAGGTTCATAGAATCATAGAATAATAGGGTTGGAAGGGACCTCACGAGGTCATCTAGTCCAACCCCCTGCTAAAAAGCAGGACCACTCCCCCTAAATTATCCCAGCCAGGGTTTTGTCTAACCGGGCCTTAAAAATCTCCAAAGATGAAGATTTTACCACCTCCCTAGATAGCCCATTCCAACAAGGACAAGTGCAAAGTCCTGCACTTAGGACGGAAAAATCCCATGCACTGCTACAGGCTGGGGACCGATCGGCTAAGTAGCAGCGCTGTAGAAAGGACCTGGGGGTTATGGTGGACGGGAAGATGAATATGAGCCAACAGTGTGCCCTTGTTACCAAAAAGGCCAATAGCATATTAGGCTGCATCAGTAGGAGTATTGCCAGCAGATCGAGGGATGTGATAATTCCCCTCTATTCGACACTGGTCAGGCCGCATCTGGAATACTGTGTCCAGTTTTGGGCTCCCCACTACAGAAAGGATGTGGACAAATTAGAAAGAGTCCAGCGGAGGGCAACAAAAATGATTAGGGGGCTGGGGCACATGACCTATGAGGAGAGACTGAAGGAACTAGGCTTATTTAGTCTACAGAAGAGAAGACTGAGGGGAGATTTGATAGCAACCTTCAACTGCTTGAAGGGGTTCTCCAAAGAGGAGGGAGCTAGGCTGTTCTCGAGGGTAACAGAGGACAGAACAAGGAGCAATGGTTTCAAATGACAGCTGGGGAGGTCAAGGTTGGATATTAGGAAAAACTTTCTCACTAGGAGAGTGGTGAAGCATTGGAATGGGCTATCTAGGGAGGTGGTAGAATCTCCATCTTTGGAGATTTTTAAGGCCCAGTTAGACAAACCCCTGGCTGGGGTGATTTAGTGGGAGTGGTCCTGCTTTTTAGCAGGGGTTGGACTAGATGACCTTGTGAGGTCCCTTCCAACCCTATTATTCTATGATTCTATGGTTCACTCTATGAGGCTCTAAACTGCTCAATGGGATGATGGATTAGTTCATTCTGTTTATGAGGGTTCTGCTCTAGAGCATTGATTTTCAAACTATGGCTTGGGACCCAGTGCTGAGTCACGGTACCTGCTGCTGCTCCCACTGAAAGACTGGAATGCATTGCTCAAAGATGGAATTGTTGGGTCCCGGGCATAAATGACTTTTTTTCACCTGGGACCTGAGAAAAAAGTTTGATAACCACAGCTTTAGAACATAGCCTGCTTTCATCTCTCACTCGAGAGGAAGAGCAACCAGCATATGTAGGTAGCTGTTTCATTATTAGCACCTGGATATTTCCTTGTGAGCAGGTTGAGATGATTTAATGGATTTGATTAGAAAAAGCTGGCTCTGTGCTATATTTATATTGCTCTTTGGATTTCTCTTGTAGCCTTGTACATGCAGGTTTTGTGCATTAATATGTTAGAAGAAGCTTTTGTTCTGTCTACAGATAAATAAACTCTCTTCCCTAGAGTCCCTACTTTTTGAAATAGTCATGAAATATTTGGCCATTTTTCCCTGTACATGGATTCCTGTGGCTTTGTCAGCGGTGTTTGTGTAAATGCAAAACATCATTTTACTTGAGGAAAATGATGTCACAAACTATTTCTCCCTTCCCATGTCTGCTAGGCGTGTGCGCTCTCTCTTTCTCTCATCCAGTCCAGAACCCCCTTTCATTCACTCATTCTTTTCCACACTCTCTCCTTTTTTCCCAGGGTCTCATGCATCAGCTTCTATCTCTTTCCTCCCCCTTCTCTCTCTCTCTGCCACCTCCCCCACACCTTTCATCTACCTCCTTCTGTCAATCCCTTTTGATCTCTCTCCGACTCTACTTCCTAGCTGATTCTCCAGGGATTTTGCTCAAGTAATGGCAGAGCTGTTCTGGGAAATACCCATCTGCACAAAAAAACCCTTTAAAGGCTGCAACAAATCACTGGAGACACTTTGAGGGGATTGTGGTGTCCCTGTGTTACTTACTGCTGCTTATCCAGTTTGTAATTCATATCCTATTATCTTGGAATGAGCCCTGGGGCAGGCTTTTCCCAGAGCATCACATCAGGATCCATCTCTGTGTAAAGAGCAGTAATTCAAGAAAAGAGCGAGAGGGTTTTTTGTGACAATGTGAGAAGCAGGAACGTCAAGAGGATTTTTTGAATGTGAAGGATGGGAAAACCTGCCAGAGGCTTTAAAAGAGGTTTTCTTAAAGGTTAATTTCTGCTGCTTCTGCCTCCCTCTTCCTAGCTGGGATCACTTCCACCAGTGTCCTGGACTGAGTTTGGTGCCACAGGCTTTTTTCTGCAGGGGCAGTTGAAGCCTCAACTGCATTAAAAGAAAAAGTTGTCTTGTGCTGGGGCCATCTAAGGAGCCTTTCCCAAATAGATCTAACACAGACGAGTACTGTGGTCACCAACACACTGCAAATTCAGTAACTTTCGGATGGTGTATGGTACGCTTACAGTAGCAGCATGGCTGTGAGCTGTGCACTGGGCTTTAGTTGATATTTGTGGTCCTGGCTCTTTAAGAGGAGTGGACTTATGGGAGGAGCAGGCGGGCTGCAGGAGGAGAAGAGAGAGAGAGGATGCTGGTAGCAGACACCCAAGGATCTGGTTGTGTGTGTTCTGCAGGGATGATGTGGGACTGGGGCTGTTAGATTTATTGCCATGTCTGAGCAGTTTGGTGACGTAATGTGATGTGTGCTAAGATATGGGTCTGAGTAATTAATTAGAGCAAGTCCCCTGTGGCAAACAACCCCCCATCCCACATACAGTCCTGCTTCCTCAGTGCATCTTTCTTGCACCTTGACTTTGGAGAATAATATATAAATCCTTTAACGGGTGCTTTTTATTTCTTCCTATAGATGAATTTGTCTCAGTTTTACAGTATATATTTTATCATTCCAATTTTTTTGCAGAAGAATTCTTTGCTAGTAACTCCTTGGTTATGAGCATATGATATCCAAGCAATGGATGATTGGGTATGCTGGTCACATGGTGTTGTATGGGGTGGACAAATGGTTGTGACTCTTACTGACCCAGCTTTCCTTTAAAACTAGCTGTGGCTGAGATTGTTCACAGAGATTTTCCTGGGAAAACAAATGCAAAAAGCACATGAATGCAGGCACAGAGCAAACTTGAATTTTTAAGCAAATTTGCTATCTGCTTGTGCCTATGATCCAAGTCCTGAGATTTGATAATGGGATCTGTATTTGTGAGCTGTATTAATCATATTTCACTGCATGAGTATCCACACAGCACTGGTTAAATTTCCAAACTCCTGCTCCAGCCTGCAGTGAACTCAGTCTGGATTCTTTGCAGTTAATCACGTCAATTCTGCAAACACATACGCATGTAACTTAACTCACATGAGTAGCTCTGTTGTCTTCAGTAGGGCTACTCTTGTGAACAAA
The DNA here is from genome assembly GCA_007922175.1 of Pelusios castaneus. NCBI lineage: Eukaryota > Metazoa > Chordata > Testudines > Pelomedusidae > Pelusios > Pelusios castaneus. The sequence goes on from ML685866.1 coordinate 6,278,275, forward strand.
GTTACACGTGTGGCTTAGTGTCTGCAGGAAATGGGTCTTTGGCTCTTTGAAATCCTGCGTCAGGAAATGGGCGGGGATTGGATCAGGTGTGAGTTACAGCGTTCTGTAGCAATGCTGTACATTTAACAGACTGGCTCAAAGGTGGCAAGAAATTCTCAACTGCATTCTTTGCAGCTACTTTTATGTCTTTGTTCTTGGCCCCCAGAAAGCTCCTTTCTCCCAGTTTCCATGGAATAGTGGATTGGCACATGTTTTCAAAGAGAGGATTTTTTCTTCCAAAAGGATTTTAAAAAATGAGTCCCTTGCTAGAAAATAGCAGTCTTCTCTTCCTGTTATTGCCCTGTTATCATCCCCAAATGTCCCTTTTCGTAAATAACAGTTGCAGCAGATGAGCCTGTAGTCCCATCTAGAACTGCAGGGAATGGGGCATCAAGCTCAGATCACTGTCGTCTCATCCAGGAGAGAGGCCTTGATTGTAATTTCTTCCAGACCAGATGAGAGATGAAGGAGAAGCTTAGCAGGCCTCTTCTGTGTCAGCCTGATCCTTACTGGCTGTGCGGGCAATCGTCTTGCTGTTCTCTAATTTTCCTGAGGGTCACAGCTTGGGACAAATGGTCTTTAGACACACACAGCCCAACCTGGATGCACACTTGGTGAGCAAACAATCCAGGGAAAGAAGACTGCTCTATGAGCTCTCAAAACTCCAGCTCTAACCAAAGTGTTGACAAGCTGCAGATGCCAGTGTGCGTGTCTAACAGGATTGCAAACACACAGTTAGCTCCTGGGCCCCTTCTCATGAGGCTGTGCACTCGTGTGAGTTGTCAGACAGTCCCAGATAGAAGCAAGAGGACAGAGCTAATGTAATAACAATGCTTAGCACTTACATGGAGCATTCTAAACACTTCATCCTTCTGGGAGATATCAACTACCTGCAAACTACATTTGTGGAAATTGAATCACAGAGAGGGGAAGGGACATGACCAAGGTCATACAGTAGGACAGTAATAGACTCAGGAGTTCTGGCTCCCAGTGCCCTCTGCCTTTAGCCCACTGGGCCCGCTCTCACTCTCTTCGCACGCACTTATTCAGTCTGAGCTCTCTTGCTCCTTGCGTGCTCACTCTCTCTGCCTCTGCTGTTTCACACTCATTTTCTCCACGCTTTTTCCCTCTCTCTGTCTTTTTCTGTCGAAATGCTTTGATAAGTCCTTCTTCAAGCTCGTTCTGCTGACTCAGTCCATCAGAATTAACAGTTGAGCAACTTCAGCAGCAGCAGAAAGATCTGAGCTTAAGGAAAGCAGGGAGTTCTCTCTGCTCCTTTGTCTGGACCCTGCTTCAGCTAGAGACCACATCCTCCTCTTCTGCAGGCTGAGTACCCTCTTTCCCTGGGGTTCCCTTTGTCTGGGAAGGAGGAGGCCGCGCTTTTTTCCCCATCACATTCAGCACTACCTGCAGCCCCTACTGCCTGTCCTGTGCCTGCTTTCCCCAGTACCAGATGCAGCTAGCTCCCACTTGCGTGCATGCTAGGTGCCAGACTCACCTGTGCTGCCAGCTGTTCTAAGGTGCTGTTACTCCTGAGGAGCAGCTTTTGGGACCTCTCAGGTCTCCTTTAATGTTATGCATTTTGAGGTACTCTTGTATCTGCTGGAAACAAATCCTTTACAGAATTGGCCTCCAGCTGTTGCTCCTGCACCCATAGTCCTCAAGAGCCATCAAGCACCTGCCTAAACCAGAGAAAAGATTTGATAGGCCGCTGCTTCTTTCCTCCCTCTCAGGGAACCATAGATTCTGCAGTGCTGTGGAGAAGGTCTGCAATCTCCAGGTTTGCATTGGCTAGGGCCACATACGTGCTCTGCTTTCTCTTTCCCATGATAGGAGCACAAGAGGGAGCAAGGAGCCCCTAAAAGACCTCAAACAAAGGAGAGTTAAAGGAAATTCTTCTTTCCACAATGTCTATGTAACCTGCAGCAGGATAATGTAGAGACGAATAGCTTAGCAAACTTCAGTCAAGGGTATGAAATGCTCCCCTACTTCACAGACCTTGGAATTAATGGGGGTCAGGGGCCTCAGTCTTGCCACATCAGCACAGAAATGGATCAACAGCTTGAGATCAGACAGCATTTTTTGCCTCGTGGGGTGGATTGCAGAGTGAGGTTAATTATAAGGGTCATGTGATGGGGAATAATCCCCCACTCCAGCACTTAGGGAGGTAAAAGGAGGCAGAGAACAAAGCTGGCAGAGATGCCACGACCAGTGGGGAGAGCTGGGTGGTTATTGGAAGGGAAAGGCTTCAGGCTAGAGCAGACACAAAGTGTGTTGCAGAGCAGGCTGCTGGGACAGAATAAGGAGGAGCTCTGAAGAGTTTGGGAGAGAGGTGAAGAGTATGCAGGTGGTGGACTGGGGGAAGGATGGAAGTAAACCAAACATGGAGTCCTGTGGCGCTTTTAAAGACTAACGCAGGACTCCTTGTTTGTTTTGCTGAACTAGACGAACACAGCTTCCCCTTTGAAACTTCTTCCTTTGAGTGCAGATGTTATTTTACTTTGGAAGGGGCAGACGATGGATTTAAATTGTGACCTGCCTGGAGGGCCGAGTCCTGGGAAGAAGCAGAGAGCCAGGGACCCTGCGGGAAGGAGAGCTGCTATGCCTTGCCTAGCCACGAGGAGGCACTCGGGGTGCGCTCCCTCCTCCATAGGAGGTTATTCTCCTCTCCTGGTATTGATTGGTGCTGGAGACAGAGTTCCAGACAAGATGGGCCAGTGGGGTGAATGAGTAACGTATCTGACACTGAGGGAGCAGAGCCATGTCTGGGTTAAACACCAGCGGTGAAGCATAATGCTCACATAGTGCGTTGTGCCGTCTCCTGCTTTGGGAGCATTGATTGGTTTATTCTCCAGAACCCTGAGAAGCTCTGTGGGTGAATATTATTGTTCCCATTTTACAGATGCGCAGGGGGAGTAGAAAGGCCTTGCCTAGCGTACTGAGGAGGTGATGTGAGACCTGGGATTAGGATGTGGTGGTTCCTGGTTCCTATTCCCATGCTTGTGGTGCTGTACCTCACTGGTCTGTAGAGCTAGGATTAGGACAAGGAACCCCTGGCTTCCAGGCCTGTGGTCAAAACAGTAACATCTCTTGGCTCCCAGAATAGGGCTACAGCTCTGGCGTTCTCAGACTGTGCTGTCTTGGGCACAAAGCTTCCTCATTCCTTGGCTGGTTTTGGTGGGAGGTGCTGCCCCTTCTGGGTTACCCATTTAGGATCAAGAGAAATTCCATCCAACCACATGCTGTAGAAGACGGAGCCAGATTGAGCCCCGTTTGCTCTAGGCAGGTGGGCACCGCAGGTGATTCCTCAGTTGCACAGACCTCTGCAGACAGTCTGGAAGCCTGAACACAAGCAGCCAGGAATGCTGGGCTTAGTTGCTGTGGCAACAGGGCCCGTTGCTTTTTAACATTGCTCCCCTTTGTTCCCAAGCAGGGAAAGTTGGAGATTTGGTGGGAGGAAGGACGGGGGAAGAGAGACAGCTGAGGCCAAATGGGAAAATGCTGGCGCTCTGCTGTCAAGGAGCAGCAGTTGGAGGGAGAAAGGAAGAGCCGTGACTTGGTAGTCAAGCACCACAGCCAGCCGTGCCATGCCTCCCAGCTGCTGTGTAATCTGTCCCTGGCAGAAGGGAGAGCATGGTGAGACACAAGGAATGCAAATGAGGCCTGTCATTACCGTAATAACCATGGAAGCTGATACGGTGGCAGCGGCTGCCTCCTACCTGTTGTCCCCAGGGGGCTGTTTCAGGGATACTGGCAGGTGGAACACCATCGGTTAGAGGAGTGAAGTACAGCGGCACCCATGCTGTGATTCCTGCCCTGTGACGCTCTCTGCAGCATCTCTTCTGCTGTCCTGGGGTGTTTGCTTCTTCCCTGAGGTGCTCAGCACCCGCGTTGTGGCACCAGCAGTACTTTGTGCCCATCCTGTGATGCTCTGCATCCAAATGGCTATATCCATGCTCCGATCCTGCCCTGCAGTGTTCTGCCCCTGTACCACAATGCCCTTTGTGTGGGACTGCATCCAGACTTTGATGCCTGGACTGCGATGTTCTGCATCTGCCTTTCGGTGCCTGGCCTGCAATGTTGTATACTAGCCCTGAAGGCTGCAGTTATTTTGTTGTGTTGTTGGGACGTGTTTGCTGTGCTGGATGAGGAGGGGGATCCTTCAGAAGGAGGCGTCTTCCAGATCAAATGTCCCATAATAGGATGGTCTGGGGGTATGTGATGAGGAGGGCACTCATGGCACATTCTTTCTCCACCCTCTTGCTGAGGAATCCATTAGCATCAATTTGGAGAGTGGCATAGGCATGTGCCAGGGAGACCCATTGGGCCGTGCAGGCCTACGGTGTTTCCGATTTGTCCTGCACACGCTCTGCACTGAACAGAGTTAATATCTCTGAATCCCACACACCTGATCTGACCTGGCATCTCTGCGGAGCTGTGTGGGGCCCATGCTGCATGTGTGGGGATTCTCTCAGAAGCTGACGCCATCTGTTCATATGGCTGCCGTCTGCTACAAGCCACACACCCTTCCGTCCCGGGAGATGAGGATTCCCCAGACCGCAGCAAAGCTACAGGATGGAAATGCTAGGCTTGCCAGGCTCTCTTGTGTGCCTCTACCTTGGCCACTCCGGGAATATTGGTCTTCCTTGAGTTCCCACACAGGACTTCCTTAGAGATGCATGGGCTCTTCCTTCCCTCACCCCCTGCCATGATACTGCCCTGGAGCTGCAGAATGCATTAGTGCCAATGTGGAGTTCTCTGTTCCTTCTGTCACTTGCATCCCTCCAAGCTAGCTTCATACGTCCCAGCCTCAGCCTACTGGGAGTGACATTGGCTCTGCTGTGAACACCCAACTTTCTAGCCTGCTCTGTTCTACCCCCCTCCTCCCCCCCAAGCTCTCCCTACTTTATTCTCTGCCCAGTGGGAATCAAACTGCATCCAGCGCCCTGCAGGTGCCAGAATTGCTGTGTGTCAGTGGCTTGGAGCCATATGCTTCTCTAATTGATTCTTATCTCTCCATTAATATAACAGGGAATTGATGTAAGTAACCTCCTGTCTCTGGAGGGAGAGGCTAAGGTAATGGAGCCAGTGAGCCCTTGACGCACTCGGCCTTAAAGGAATGCTGCAGCTGTGCTTTGATCCCTGTCCTGCTGGCTCTGCAGAGTGGGCCTGGCTGGTCATGGAGGTCTTCTCTGTTCCCAAGAACTCATGGTTCTGCTTTGGGTGTTTAATTTAGAGGCAGAAAAGGAACCTATGGCCTTTGCAAGGCTCAAGTTCATCCTCAACTTCAGCACAGGTCATGCGTCGGAAAGGACCCTCTGCCTAGCTTAGCCCCATAGGCGAAAAGCATCGTGGGGCAGAGAAAGCAGCTTCTGCTGAACTTTATCGTATTGGTCACTGCAGGAGAAGATGGGCACGTTCAGCATGGCAGGAGGCAGGATCTCATCTGGGATGGCAGGAGGTGACGTACTAGACTTGATGGCCCATTAGTTTGATGCGTTCTTGCCAGTCCTGCCCCTTTTCTGATCAGGGGCAGGCCAGGGCAGTGAGAGGGTGAAAATTCTGGGGATCCCCTTGCTCACGGCCACATTTCTAAGAGGCACAGGAGTTTCAGGAGGCTGTCAGGAATCCCCCCCCTTCACCATGGTGGTGGGTGCCTTTTTGCTGTTCTCACTCGTTTTGGAACTGGAAGGGAAATGGGAACCATGAGACCACGGGCCTGTCCAGCCTGGCATTCCTCCTTCCTCACTGATCCAGCCAGTCCATTGCACTCCCTCCACTCCAGCAGTGGCTGGGAGAGGAACGTTGCCACAGCCAAGGGACAGAGGGCTGCCCAAAACACCAGCCATGCCTGGCAGAAGTGGAGGGTTCTCTTCTTTCCCGGAGCAGCGCCAGTTGTGGCTGCTGCAAAGGGGATGTGTTTATCATCACATAAGGGTAATTGGGGCTCTCCGGGGATCCAGCCTCCGTCCTTCCCTTGGCTTGAGGAGACAAATCATTTCCTTGATCTTACTGGACGTCTCAGGCAGTCCAAGTGGTAAATTGATGACTCTCCAGTTGCAGTGGGAAAGCGGAGGGAGCCTCAGGGGACTGGATGGAGAAGCTGCCCCCAGCTCTATGCAGCGCAGAGGCTGTTGCTCATTTGCAGGCCTTGGGAGGGCTGGTTAATCAGCAGGCGTGTCTCTTTGGCTGGCAGTGTGATGCCACCTGTTGGGACAAATGGATCTGTGATGGCAGGAGATTGTGCTTACTGGCTGGCATGTGTGCACACAGAACAACAGTGGTTTCCAGGAGATGGAAGGATCTCTGGTGGGTACAGAGCACTGTCTAGCTGTGCCTCAGGCATGTGTAGGAGGGAGGAATCAAACTCCCATTGGAGATGGAGACCTCTGCTCTACAGTGGAGAGAAGAGAATTAACCTCCTTCATTCTTGGATGAGAGCTGTGGTGCCCCGTGCTGGGTTTGCACTGGCCTTTATTAAGCATTATTCTTGATACCTAATGCAGAGAATTAGTCTTTCTGCTGGAGTATCAGGCAGGCTGCAGACTGGGACAAGACTGGGCCCAGACTCACAATCCAAAAGGCAAAGCAGGAGCGATGTGAGCAGCCTCATAAGCAGGGAAAGCTTCCCTTTCCTATCCCCGCTGGCTGGTCTCCTGCCCACTTGGTGGGGGGCTGCCCAAATCAATTCTGCTTTGCCTGTTATGCTGCGAGTCTGGGCTCCGTTTTCTCCTCAGCTTGCAGCCTGCCTAATGTTCCCATGGAAAGGCTTGTTCTTTGCTGCAGGTATTAACAGGAATCATCTCCAGGTCACATGGGACCCAGGCTCCTCCAGGGGATCCTTTATCTTCTGGGGTTTTCTTTTTCAGAAAAGCTCTGATGAAACAGGGACCCAGCTCCTGAAAGTGCTGGCTCTGTGTCTGAAGCCAAGGTCCTGTTTTTGCAGCTGTAGTTCCTCCTGGGCCCAGGCAGCTCCCCACCCCTCCCTCCATCAGCCGGGGGAAAAGGCTGTGCCATCTTCACCTTCGATGTCTCTAGGGAGCTGATATTGAGCATGGGGATGGGTTGTACAGTGCAAGAGATGAACCCAGGGCTGGTGGAGGTGGGTTTGGGAACAGGTGAGATGGGGTAGGGGCCTGTCCTTGTTTTATGTAGGAGCAGGGGTGGATGTGATGTGTGCGGGTGTTAGGGAGGGATAAAGGAAGATGGAAAGGGCGTAAAGTGTTTCCAACCCCATGTTTTTAAGACTCATGAGTTAGGCTCCCAAAAGCCCGGAGCTGGATGTAAAGATACTGAGATTTTCAGACATAAAACACGTGGTTGGTTCTTTAGATTTGTCTTTTAGTGTCTGAGCCTCGTCGCACTCCGGTCATGTTTTAGCCTTTTCTGTGCAGCCCTCGGGGCTAGAGCCTTAAGACCAAGATTCGCTAATAATCCCATGACTCCGGAAGCTGGGCCCGTGAGAAAAACAGAAAATATCATGAAAGTTGCCATAGAACTGTAAGAGATGGCAACCTTGGCTTTGCGGGGGGCATTGTAGAGGTTCTAGGATGCTGGGGTGCAGTATCCACTGCTAACTCTGATCTGACTGTGCGCACATCACATCAAAGTGACATCTTTCTCTGAGGCAACAGCTTGACTCCTCTCCTCACTGCTCCATTCTTCATTTCCCAGAGACTGCCCCGGAGCTGGTGACTCATTCGCTTCACCAGGCAGGACCGGGCAAGACTGGCTTCCGCTGCTTGCTGGGGAGCCTTGCTAGCAGAGTGGACTGATCAGACGTTCAGACCAAGTCAGCCGATGTTGGCCAGCTGCAGGGATTGTACTCTAGGGGCCAGGTTCAGAGGGTTCTGCCCCACATGTTGTCATTTAACACAAGCACACAGGAGATACGAAACACTTAGCTCTGGCATGAATGAGGGTGAGGACAGGGCCTCTGCGTGCAGTAGTAGGAAGTGGGGTGTGTAGTCCAGGTTGTCCCTGCTTTGGGGTTAAAGAGAGAAGTGCACCCCTTCTCTGCCCTCAAACACTTCCATTAGCAGCTCAGATCAATACTGTTCCCTTGCTGCTTCATTATTCATAAGCTACAGCCCTGGCCCCTCTCTGCAGTAACCCAAGAGCCCTGCTGTGGAGAGATGAGCTGTCCCCCGAAGGGTGGGGTATGTGAAGCATTCTGCGTTCAAGGACAGACCGTGCTGGTGCGGAGAAGGAACTTGCCCTCAAAAGGTCAACAGCTGGATTTGAATCCACCTTCTCCATGTGGCTTCCTTACCAAGATCATTGTTATCCATGCAAATGCAGGAGGGAGGAGAGAAGAGAGGCAGTTTATTCTTCTCTTGTAGTGCGCTGATTCAAAGCTGGTGCTCCCTGGCGCTCATGTGCAGGGGGTGGACAGAGAGGCAGGCAATGTATGGGAGAGGGAGCCGGGCCAGCATTTGCCACAGGGAGAGGAGGATGTAGTGAGACTGTCTGGCACCTCAGCTCCTGTGAGTCAGCACAGAACATGGCTAGGACCCAGGATTCCTAACTCCCAGCCTCCCCTGCTCTAGCCACTAGACCCCCACTCTCTTCCCAGAGCTGAGGATAGGCTTGGCTCCCTGCCCCTCCTGCTCTGCCCCACTGCTCCCTGGTGCCCTTCTTTCTGACTCAAGAACTGGCAGGAATTTTCAGTTTACTATTCATGACCCAGATGCCAGGCCACTGCCCCTGATTTGCATACCTGACCTCTACCCCAGCCCACCATCCTGCCACCTGGCCCTGTACCCCCAACCCCAGTCCCCCCGATGAGGGGGAGATGGTTTCATGTCCTCCCTCTCGATCCAGATCCCAACATCCCCCAGAGTAGAAGGCTTGGACCCTGGAACTAGACCATCACTAGGTCATGGGTGGGTTGTGCCTCAAGCCCTGGCCCAGCTGGGACACTTCTAGCAGGAAGGAAACCATGGGGATGAGTTAGTCTTCAGTGCCTGGCTCTCAAGGCTCCAGTGGGGCAGCTGCCTCCCTCATTCCTGGATCCAAGGCAATGGGGGGAAAACGTTCCCGTCCTGCCGGACCCTGCAATGTCTTGTCAGTGCTGAACAGGAGGTGGCCAGCGTCCTGCAAGTCAGGCTCCTACAGTGTCCTGGTACCAAGTACTGCTGGCTGGCAGGTCACCACTTCAGCTGCAAGCTCTGTTGGAGCCAGAGGCCTCATGCTAGACTCAATTGGTCTGTGCCCTAGTCCAGGAGTTGGTGTGGGAGACGGACAGTAGCACTGAGCCACATAGGGACTGATGGGAGCAGCCGGGTGAGCCATGGCGAAAGGATCCAGGGGTTTGAACCCCATTCTCAGCTGGGACTCCCCCCTGCAGCCCCTGTCTACTGGGTGCCACCCACACTCAGACCACCTGACTCCCATGGGAGGGACAAACTGCAGATTACTGGCTACCATTCCCAGCTGTTAGAGCCTTTAATTGTCGCTTCTGGGAGCAGGTTAGTAGCTCCACAAAGGGAAGCAGAGATTCTGTCCACAGCGCTGGCTGTTGGGGGATCTGCTCCAGTCGCACTCTCTCAGCACAAGACGCTGTAGGGAGTGGGGGAGCCATCCTCTGGAAGCACTGTAGAAAAGGCGAGAATTGAGAGCCCTGTGCGGAGTGCAGGCAGTGCTGGAACAGCAGTGGAACTGCTGAGGACTGGTGAAAGGCCACAGCTCATTGCAGCCCCTAATTAGCCATGCCCACTGTCTTTTCCTGCTCTCAGTGGCATTCGTGACCTGCGTCGCAGGCTGGTTGTTGTGGATGACGAAGGGGTGAGGGTGAGGGCTGATGTGAAGCGCAGGCCAGTGGCTCCCAACGGTGCTAAAAACCACCCACACAGCTTCTGCGGACTGGGCCTTCTTGGCGGTGTCAGCAGAGGGGCAGAGAAGGGACAGAGTTCCTTAGGAAAATGTTTCCACAAAGAGGAGGTGAAGCCATGTCTGGAGTGGAGAAGACAAAGCCCTGGCTGGGATGATTTAGCTGGGGCTGGGCGTGCTTTGAGCACCAGGTGGGACGAGGTGAGGTCCCTTCCAGGAGTCTTCTATGATTCCTCTCCCTCTCCCTCCTCATGGCAAGGGAATAATTGATGCATGGCTCCCCCGGCATCCCTGCAAGCCAAGCCAGACTGAAACAGGTTGGCTAAGTGAGGGCACGGGTAAGCGCGGGCTGGGCTGTACTTTATTCTTCTGAGTTGTCAGGCTGATCCCACTGTCCAATGGGCCTACCCGAGACACGCAGAAGTGACTGCAGTGCTGGAAGCGCAGCTGGCGCATGGTGAGTGGCCAGGCATCTTACTCCCAAATATTGTGCATGGCTGTTATGCGACATGCATCCTCACTTTCTGTAAGAGCAGAGTGACTTCAGTTGGGGCCCTTGGGAACAGGCTGCTCTCAAGGACAGGGACCTGTTCCTGCTGGGTCCAAGGACACAGAGAAGGAAATCCAAGATGTTTGTTGTCTGTTCTTACATCATCAGACCCTAAGCCTGTTCACAGAGGCCGCATCAGCCCCTCCCACATCACGGGCACAGAGCGGAGTTTTACAATGCATCCTCTGGAGTTGTGGACATTTGTTACCTATCAGTCCCCCAGAAATGACTTGACAGAGTGTGCTGCGGTTGGAAGTTTGGAGGCTCAATATTTCATGAGGCCAGAAAATGCTGATGCACAAATCTGATATTTGAGACACTCAGAGGCATAAGGAAAAGTTGTGCTTTAAGGTTTTCTGTGACACAGCCTGCAACCTGGCTGTAGTTCATTAAAGTGTGTGTGTGTTTTCTTTTAATCCCACATGCTGTTCATCTCCCCTCCTCCCATCTGCAGCTGGCCCTTTTTTTGAGAATTTGTGAAGATGAAGGGACCTAGGTTTGCAGTAGCGGTTCCAGCGTAACTCTTGTTACTCTATTGATTGTTTGTCCTGTGGTGTGACCAGTTGGGTCGCTTGATGTCGTGTCCACATTGTGCTGGGCTCTGCACAAAGAATGGATCAAGTGTCCATGGGTTTTTTAAATCAATTATTACCTTAGATTAAAATTGAAGGTATTTACAAAATCAGATTCACCTGATGCCAATGATACTTTATTTTCTTTAAAATATACACAGCAGCATTGTACCATAATCCCCTCTCCCCATCCACCTCTAAAGAATGCTGCTCTGTGAAGGCACTGGTAGGGAATCAGGAAATCTGGGTTCAGTTCCCAGCTCTGCAGTTGACCCTTTGTAAAGTACAAATAGCAATACTTCCTTTCTCCCAGCCTTTGCCCCTCTCGCTGTAAACTCTAACTCTCTCTTCCTGTCTATGTGTGCAATGCCCAGTCCCAGCAGGACCTTTCTCCTTGGTTATAGTATGAAGAATAATTCCTGTCTGGTAAAGGGCAGGTTTTTGGACTATTATGGAGGACTGGAGCAATCCTGTGCCATGTAGCAGTGTCAGCAGGAGCCATTAAATGCCAGTTGTGGTTAATAGACTTTAACACACTCTTTATGCAGTGGGATTTTCTCCCACGAAAGCTCATGCAATTAATAAATCTGTTAGTCTTTAAAAGTGCCACAAGACTCTGTTGTCTTTCTACAATAGACTAACACGGCTACCCCTTTGGAATTTGACTTTATGCAGGTGTGAGCAATGACACACAACACCAGGCAGGGGAGAGCCAGGCCCCTTCCCTTTCTGAATTTATTCTTTAAATAATGGCGACTACCTCTTTCCCCTCTCTTTCAGAGCTTGGGACTATGAAAGTAGGCTGGCTACTTCACAGCTGCCTTCCAGTCAGTTTCTCCTTGTTTGCCTAGGTTGTGGCCCAACCTTGTGTTGTGTTTCGGGTGCCAAACCTGCAGAGAAGGTTTCCATTTTTCAATAGCAGTTGTTTATATTTAAGAACAATCACAAGTACATTTGTGATGCGTGTTTGTCCAGATGTTCAGCACTGGGCAAGGTTAAGAATACATATTGGCACATTTGATATGTGTGATTATTGTGAATGCACCACAGTTGTGTTAACTGCTCAGATTCACACATTTACTGTGATTACATGTCTTCATGATAACTTCATTCACGCATTTGATCATCAAATGCACATGTATTTTCAGCTGTGAAATATGTACATGCACATCTGCCCATATGGGCCATTCACCTTTTAACTGTTCCAAGCAGAGAGAGTTGTAAATGTAACCCAAAATAGGTAAAGATCTCTGATAAGGGTGACGGGACCTCAGAAATGGATACAAACAAGGTTTCTTGGCCCTGATTTATTACAGACTCTTCAGTCAAAGACGGAAAGAGCACTTTCTTTGAAGCTATTGTTTTAAAGCCTAAATATGGGCTGTTACTTCAGTGTCCCTTTAAATTTATTCCTAGCCTGTGAATTAAAGCCATGTTCTCTGATCCTCATTCACCATCAGTTCTAAAAAAACAAGGAGTCCCGTGGCACTTTTAAAGACTAACACATTTATTTATTGCATGAGCTTTCATGGGAGAAAATCCCCCTTCGTCTGATCCACGGGACTCTTTGTTTGTTTTGCTGACCCAGACTAACACGGCCCCCTTTGACACCATCAGTTCTGTTAGTTGTGCTAGAGGAGATGGAGGCTGAGCCTGCTGCCAGCAGGAGTGGATTTCAGTGTCATCATTTGGGAAGGAGGCTGAGGATCATCCCAGATACTGAGATAAGATTGATAGGATTAAAAATTTAGGGCCATTCCAATATGTCTCAGGATCTGTGTTTGAATTGGAGAGAATTGGATATGTTTGGCGATCACACTGCCATCTTCTGCATCTCTGGCGTTCACTACCTCCCCTCCCAGGCCTGCGGGGCCTGCTTCCTGCAGTGCTTTCGGTTCACTGGCAGCCCCTCCCTGAGACTTCTGCGAACCCTCTGTAACCCCGTTGCAGTCCTGCTCTCTTAACTGGCCCAGCCTGGAGCACTTGTTCTGGCTCCGGGGAATGGGACCACTTCATTTATGGGACCAGCCATCCCTTGCCACGGGGCTTGTTATTTAAACAATAACAAAGAATTCAGCAAAATCTAAGATGAACAGCAATCCCTGCGTGGGTTGGCACAGATACTGATCCCGCTTACAGCGCTGTGAATGTGGCGTCATACGTTGCTTCGAGTCCTAGGCAGGTGTGCCTTGCAGTGGGGATAGGAGATTGATGCCAGAGAGCCGCTCTTTCTCTCAGGCAGGTGTGTTGTGCAGCGACCCATGGCAGAGATGGCCCCCAGTCCCCAGGCATGTTATAAGCAGTATTTCAATACTCGTGTGTGTTTAAAGTGTGCCCTTGCTACAGAGTCATGTCCGGTGCTGGGTGGCCCCTCTCCTGCTTTTAGTGCAGCATGGAGTGGTCTTCACTGAGAAGTCGTGAGCGAACTGTGGCGTGGTGCACCCAGAGCTCTAGGGCTGACACTTTCAGTAGCTGGGTGCCAGCTTCCTTCTCAGCCCTCTGACAGATTCCTCAAGTTCCTGCTCCTCTATTCACATTCCAGGGCAGAACGGGCCCCTCCTGGCCTTAGAGGAAAGGTACGGATGCCCTGGGAAAGGTGGCAGTGTAGGCACAGAAGAAGGCGTATGGAGATTGGAGGTGGTGGTGCCCTAATGGTTTTCAAACTATTTTTCTTGGGACCCAGCGGAAAGTAATCATTTATGCCTGCAACCCAGCAATTACATTGTGAGCCTTGCATTCCAGTCTTTCCGTGGCGGCAGCAGGGAGTGCCAACACCCAGTACCCGACCCGTTGTTTGAAAACCGCTGCTTTAGGCCTCCAGTAGTTTGTCCGCTGCTCAGTTACATAATTTCTTCTCCTGAGTTGCTGAGCAGGACGGTCTGTGAGCGAGGGTCTCAGTAGTGTCATTGGTACAGCGGGCATCTCCTTGGATCGTGAGGCCTCTCTGGGCGTAGGACGTATGTAGCTTTCTGGACCTGGGTGTGCAGGCTTCTGCTGCTGCCTGGCTGGTTGCAGAGAATCTTTCTTCCTTCTAGAGCACCCGTTTTGTGTTACTGGTGTGATTAGCCATGCAGATCAACCCAGCTCCCACCAGAATGACAGTCAGGGGACAGCTTTGCTCTTTAGTGTTTTCTGTGCAGACAAGTGTCATGTGTCGCCTTTCCAAAAAGCAGGCAGCTTTAGAGACCATATTCCCTGGGACTACTCAGCACTTTCCCTCCCCTGGTACCTCTCCTCCGTGACTAGGCCCAGTGGGCGCGCGAGTGCAGGCAGGCGAGTCAGCTCAGACGGTGCTGCTGGGCTGTGCCATCCGGCCATGCCGGTCTGTGTAAGTTGTTAAATCACCTGTCCCTCTCTACGGACGTGCTGCACCAGACAAGCCACACCCATAGTGAGGGAAGTGTTTGTGATTCTCACAGCTTCCCGTATTTCCCCCACCCCAACACGTGCGTGGACTCATCTGCACACACACACTCTCTCTATCCTGTAGCTCTCTCCCCAACACACATGCACTCTATTATACCCCCATTGCCCAATGCACACACCCTTCGCAGCATGCACACTGCCTTTCACTGCACCATCCCTTCGTCAGACGACTGTGACTAGATACGAGGGACCCCCCTACTGCCAAGTACAGTCCCCCTCTCTTTCTGGCCTCACCCTCTTCGTGGAGACTAATCTTAGAAGCAGGGGGTTTGCGACTCCTTTTCCAGGACAGGCCCGAGGGACCTGATTCCAGTGCAAGATGGTATTGCTATTGAGTGATTCTGCCCCGCTGAGAAGTCCCATGTGCGGCTATTCAAGCATTGGAGCCCATCGCTTCTCCTCACTAACCTTGCTGATCCTGGGGAACTGGGAGTGATCAGGTTGCTGGGGCACAGATCCATCCCCCATATATGACACAAGCCTCGGCTTTGCTGCTTACAAACAAGCCACATTTGAGACTGAAGGAACTCGGCTTATTTAGTCTGCAGAAGAGAAGACTGAGGGGAGATTTGATTGCAACCTTCAACTACTTGAAGGGGTGCTCCAAAGAGGAGGGAGCTAGGCTGTTCTCGAGGGTAACAGAGGACAGAACAAGGAGCAATGGTTTCAAATGACAGCTGGGGAGGTCAAGGTTGGATATTAGGAAAAACTTTCTCACTAGGAGGGTGGTGAAGCACTGGAAGGGGTTACCTAGGGAGGTGGTGGAATCTCCATGTTCGGAGATTTTTAAGGCCTGGTTAGACAAAACCCTGGCTGGGATAATTTAGGGGGAGTGGTCCTGCTTTCTAGCAGGGGGTTGGACTAGATGACCTCGTGAGGTCCCTTCCATCCCTATTATTCTATGATTCCTGTTTCCCTGATTTCATGGACATTATCCAGCCGAGGCCTCCTGGCGCAGAATCAAGTGTGCAAAGAGTACCGGGGAGCCAAAGTTAAGTGCTTTCCTGCTGCCAGTTCCAGAGCATGGAGGGCAAGAGCTGAAGCCTAGATGTTCGGGTTCCCCTTATCTGTTGGCCATCTGGGGTTGCAGATCCAATGCGCCTCCCTCCCTTCCTTCCCAGTGACAAACCACCCTTTCAGCAAACCTCTCCAGAGATTACTCGATCCCATGGTGATGAGCACACAGTAGATTAGACACGGTCTGAAAGCTCCACTGGGTTTTTCCTGCTCCTTATTACACATCGTTACTTGTAATGAATAATTAATCCTAGGTGATATAATAATAAGACATGGCACTTCACTAGCACCTTCCGCCAGAGGATCTACAAGCTCTTCACAAAACCCATCCCCTGCCTTGTGAGAATTAAAAAGACCAAGGAGTCCTGTGGCCCTTTTCAAGACTAATAAATTTATTTATCACCTGTTAGTCTTGAAAAGGGCCACAGGACTCCTTGTTTTTTTGGCTGACCTAGACTAACATGGCTCCCCCTTTGGACCATGTGAGAATTGCTGTCCCTATTGAAGGGTGGTAGAGAGAGAAGTGGCTTTCCCAGGGCCTCCCAGCACAGTGGAACCAGGACTAGAAGCCAGAAGTCCTGAGCTGTAACTTTTAATCCCACCCATATTCCAGACTGCCACCTGCAGCTCCCTGCGCTAACCACTGGAGATGGCAATAGATGAAAAGGAGCCTTGGCTCCCAACCCACATCCCTTCTCTACCCACACTGCTTTCCTGGAACTGGGAACAGAACCCAGTGCTCCTGCCTTCCAGTCTTCTCCGCTAGCCATTAGAGATTCTGTGAGAGGAGCTTAGCTGCAAGTTCTTTGCAGGATGCGTGCGTGTGGATAACCTTCAGCTCCCGATCCCACACAGCATTCCTTGTAGGTACCTTTGAAGATCAATAATAGATGTGACTTGGAGCAGGGGTGAGGCTAATGAATCTAGAGTCCCCTTCCTGGCTGTAGCCGTGGGTTGAAAGAGAAAGAAGAACCAGGCAGCAACATGCCCTGTGTCAGTGGGCCATGTGCACCCCAGTAGAGCACGGATGCAGAGCCCTGTGCCTGCGAGGAGCGCACTTCCCTCATGGAGCAGAAGCACAGACCCATATGGAATAGGCGACACGTACGCACATTCCCTCCCTGCCTGACACCTCTCATTACCCTTTAAACTCATCCACAGTGAGTGCAGAATGCCCCCAAATCTGACTTACCTGAGAGCGTGTTTTGCACTTTGAGTGGTGACAGAAGGCAGGAGAAAATTGTGCTTGTTTCACAGACAGTCTCACACACACTGTCTCCAAACAACCCTCCAGACATTTGCCCAAACGTGTGCACACAGCAACCGCCCCAAGATCCCCATACACAGTGAGGGTCACACCCACACAGCCCCTGTGGTAACGTGGTTTACACTGAGCTCCCTCTCCCAGTAATAAGACAATATCGGAGTTTTCAATCTCTCTTTAGTCTTTATCTGAACTGAGGCTGAGTGATTTCAGCCAAGGTGAAGAAATATTCCAGGGCTGCTTTTTTTTTTTTTTTTTTTAAAGAACCCATCCAGGAAACATATTTGTGTTTTTCCTTCTCTCCCTTGCTTTAACACTATACAGGAACACGGAATTCTGGGCTGCACGGGAGGCAGATCATTAGATGGATTCAGAGAGGTGAGGGAGGCCGTGACTTGTTGTTCAAATGGAAACCAGCTAAATTAATAGTTACACAGCCTTTTGCTTGAGTTTAATTTATCTTGCTTTTTATAGCCGCTTTTCTTTCTTTCACTGCCTGTGGCGCATTAGGCCAGAGTCAGGGCCCTTTAAACGCCAGGCATCATCTCAATTCCCCAAACAGTCATGACTCAAGATGCTTTTCTCACCATCTTGGTTATTTTATTTATTTATCTTAGGCCCTCACAATCAGATATTACAGCCGTATTTTGTGTAAGTCAGTTGCATGGCTCCAGGGCTCTTTCCATCCAGCTTTTGTTTGCATGTTGGGTTTGGGTCTTTTCTTCCCCACTCCAGTGTTTCTCAGATTTAAGAATAGAATTCAGAATGAAAGGGGAGACATGGATCTCTAGTGTCAGCTGGCATGGGACATCCTGCCCTGGCCTATCCAGCAGAACAGAGGTGTTCCCCCACATGGGCACTCTGCTTTGTCCCAGGTGGGGTGCTCACTGGCACATCCTGTGGGCTCTGTAGCAGGATACAGGTGTTTCCGGACGTGGCTCCGTTCAGGGCTGTAGCACTGCATGTGGGGAGACGTGTTTGTTTCAGACAGGCCCTGCTGTGCCTTATCTGGGAATTTTGCTGCCAGTCACCAGTTTCATGCATACCAAATACAGCCCGTTGCCCACAATCCCCCTATCAGGAAAATCGTAACTGGAGTCTTTGAATGAGCTACGAGCTTTGAGCTGTGAGATACTGCGGGGAGAGTGTGTGTGTTAGAGAGGTGCCCTTATCTCTCTGCTCACTGCATATGCTGAGAGCTACAACCTGTTCCACAGCCTCATCTGTTCCATTAAACAGGCCTCTTCCTTTGGGTCCTTGCAACCTGATCTACTTCACATTTTTTTCTCACCTGCTTCCATCTTCTTCTTGATCCCCCTTTCCTTTGCTCTCCCCTCTTTCCCTCCTCACTCTCCGTTTCATTTTCCCTTCCTTCCATAAACCCCTTCCCCCCACATCAGTGCCTGGCCCCCACTATTCCATCACTTTCTCTCCCTTTGACGCTCCAGCATCTTACCCCAGTTGACTCTGAACCCAGGAGGGCAGTGGAGTTTGGAAGAGAGCTGGCAGACACCCTTTGCTGGAGTGCTCCCTAGTTGGGGGATGCTGCAACCTGACAGCAGCAAGTAGCTGGTGGCTCCCTTGAAGCTGCCTCCCTGGCTTCTTCTCTAACCCAGCCCTGGAGCCTCATGTCTACTGCCCAGGCAGGTTCATGTGCCAAGGGACCCCAAAGAGGAGGAAGCTGCAGTGACTGAGGTGGGAGACAATGCAGGAAGATCTCAGAAGGTTCTGGAGGGTTTGGGCTTAGCCTGGACTGGGCAACAAATGACAGCTCAGCTGGACACTCATGGCCCCTTCCCCCTGGTGCATCAGTGTAGTATGGGGGTGGGGGCTGGAGGTCGCCTGCCTGGCCAGGGAGAACACTTACCGTCCCTTCCCCTGGCTGGAGTTAGCAGGGGGAGGTGGTGCCTGGCTGGGTAGGTGGCTTGCTGTCCCACCCCCAGCTGTGGGAGAGGTGCAGGGCTGGAGCCAGCCGGGCAGGTTGGTCACTGTCCCAGTTGGTCCCATTGCCCAGCTCTAGTGCGGCTGGAGGGATACTGCTAACCCAGGAGCACGGCTCCTGTCCCATCTCCCGTGCTGATGGGGGAATATCAGTGCTGCCAGGTGGGGTGGATGCCTGCGTGTCCCATCTCCAGCTCTGGTGGTGGCCGTCTGGCTTGGAGCTGATGGGTGATCGAGGAGATGAATGTGAATGGGAAGTGGTTCTTGATGTGCTGCAGCTTGGCCGTGCCGTCTGCCAGCCCCATCCCCATGATGGATGGCCTGTAATTCCAGTCTCTTGTCAGAGCACCCGCCTTCCAGGGAGCCCAAAAATGTGAGCGAGAAAATGGTAGCTACATCTGCCATCCTCAGTGAATGCCATTCTCCATGTGCACAGCCTCCCACCTGCCAGCTGGGGTACGCGAGCAGAGGGAGAGGCAGGCTCAGGGCAGGGGACCACTTGAAGTCATTACCCAGAAAGGAAGCTTCCTCTGTTGTGGGACCTCCCTCCAAATGGGCTGTCATTTCAAAGGGATCCTGGCTTGGAGCTGGGAATGGAACTCAGGAGTCCTGGGGATTTTCAGGCCAGTCCATTTGAGGGGCTGGAGAACAGGGCAGGTCAGAGGAAGAGAGCAGTGACTGAGGATTTGAACTTAAAGCAACAGCTCTCTTCACACGGCCAGGCAGTGCCGCAGTGACTTGACGCTGAGGAGATAAAGGCCTGCCCTGCTGGTAGTGTTGGTCTGTGGGAGATACAAAGAGGCAGGAGAGATGGGGACTCTAGCCTGCAAGGCAGATTGCTGAGTGGGGGATGCTAATGGTGTGTGTGAATGCAGCAGTCTGCAGAAAGGAGAGGCTATGCCTCTTCCTCGATGCGGGGTGTGCAGGGTGTCCACTTTCCAGGGACCTGCTTCAGGACCATTCTGAGGTAGAGAATTTCAACTCCAGGAGCACATTCCCTTCTGTAGCTCTGCAGGGTTGGGGAACAAAACCGTGTCCCTGACTGTTGGCTGGGGACAGCAGGGACGATACTGACAGCACTGTTGTGAGGAAGGTTGCCCAACTTGGGTCCCAGCTGGTACTGACTAGGAACTGACCAGGTAGAAAACCCAGAGCCCTCGGTCCCAGCTGGGACAGGTGTGCAGAATCATGTCCAGCTGTGAGGTCCTAGTGTTTATAAAGGATTTTTAATTCACAAAAGCCACCTCCTGGCTCTGGGAAATTCAAAGATATTGAACACAGAAAAGGTCAGTTTGAGTCTTCTGTAAAATGGAAAGTTCAGTTCGAAGAGAGGAGCTGATGCGGAACAAAGGATGTAGGGGCGGCTGGGCGCTTTTGCTGTGGACTCTGCTGTAATCAGGATGCCGAGTGAACCAGTGTATGGCAATACAGGACTGGCACCTCTCTCAAGCTGCTTTCCTGTTCTCCAGAATTGCCAGCTTCCACTTGAAAAAGTAAGTTCTGGTTAGCTGGTTGGAATATGAGGGGCTTGAATGTACTTGAAAATTTCCTGGAAAAATTCCCAGTTTTCTGGAGTAAGAGTGTTCTTATAGAAGGTGCTATTCTGGGAGAATTATTTGAGAATAGCTGTTCTGGTAATTTTACAAGTGTAGACAAGCTGGAAAAGAGCCTAAAAATAGGAACTGAGAGTAACTGATACTGGTATCTGCCTAAGTCTGCAGAGTGCCTGGAACTATAGCACTTGGAGGTGTGAACTTCTCCATCAGCTCAGTGAGGGGTCAACTCGGATGCCCAGGGATAATTTAATCTCAGTGTTGTTAACTGTTACATCACTAGTGTGACCAGGAGGGACTCGGAGTTCTGCACAATTGACCATGAGCGAAGTTTATCCTGGTGCCACCCAAGGGTGGCGTTTGGAAGATACCATCAAGGAGGAGGAAAGCAGAGCCTGTCACCTTCCCCTTCACCCCCAAGAATGAGACAAGCCCAGGGAACTGCTTGTCATGCTAGGGGTTGTGTGATGGGCGTAATCACCGCCTTTCTTTCAAGATGAATATATGAGGCAGTTAAGCTCCCTTTGGAGTGAAATTGAGCCTTCAGCCAAACCACAGGCCACATGTAGGGCAGAGCAGGGGCTGAGCAAGCAGCAGGGGGATGGGCTGAATGCAAACACAGAGGGTTGGAAATGTGAGCAAAGAAACTGTTCCTGTTGTTTCTCCTCCTCCTCTATTCAGGGGAACAGGAATTCCTCCATTCTTCGTAAATAAACAGGATTGCGTCAATATACCTGGCTATCATCAATTTTTCCTGATAATGAAACAAACCTATAAACCCCAAATATTGACTAACCACTTGGGTCAGAAGGGCTAATGGAATTCTGAATGTTTGCACTGCTGGCTCATGGGCAGAGATTGTTTTGTGGGAGGCGCTTGGAGGCATATAATCAGTTTTTCTTCTCAGTTTGACCTCTGCCCTGGCCATGGCCTGGCTATAGTATAGCAAGAAACTGATTTGAAACAGGGGAGGTAAGTCAGTTTGCTGTGGGTTATGCAATAATACAGGAAAGGAAGTTACCGTAGCTGAAATAGAGCAGGGGTGGGGTAAGGTCTGTTTCCTGCAGGTTACACAGAAGATGAGATTCAGAGAAGGGCAGGAAAAAGGGGTTGGGTCAGTTTCCAGTGGGTTAAATTTTAAGAAACAGCCCAGGACGCAGAATTCACAGGGCCCTGGGGACTATGACTGGGAAAGTATTGGTTTAAATGCCCTAACATCACTGAGAAAAAGATTTCTGACCATAAAGTCCCTGGAAACAGTAGGGTTCGGTACTCTGCAAAATCCTAGGGCTGCCCAGGCATGGATCCCTGTGCGCTGGGAGAGAGATGCCATGATGGCTAGAGAACAGACAGGGAGGTGAGCTGCATTCTCTGCCATGCAGGCCTGGAATTGTGTGTCCATATTCCTGGGCTGGGCTCCATCTCTTCTTCCTCTTTGAGGCACCAGTGCCCTTTTCCATACCTGAGCAGTGACTCGGAGACTCCACGTGGACAAATCTACCCTGTGCTGCAAAGCAGTTCCTGTTCTAGAGCGCTCGGATCACTTCTGCTCCTGCTCAGACCCATGTCTGTGTTCCAGCAGGGCCCCCCAACTACCTACTTCTGCTTTGGGAGTCATTGTCCTAGACTCGCTCCACTCCCGTTCCTTTAGCCCTTTCAGCCTTTGGCATCACCTATCTCTGCCCTGCCATGTCCCATCATTCACTTGATGGGCAGGGGCAGGCTGGTGTGAGGAAGAGGGTTAGGGACAGGGTGTATGCAGATCCTCACCTAGGGCTCAATCTGGTGAGGTCCTGATCCCCCAGAACTCCAGATTCTGCAGCTGACAGGATTGATCCCCTCATGCTGTACTGAAGGAAGGAGCAGAGAATCAAGTCCCTGTAATAGACAGTGGCACCAACGGGGCATCCACAAGGGGTGCTGCTTATGGGTGTGGTGATTTCTGGGCTGTATTGATGCTGTCAGGAATGATCTACCTTCTAGTAACCGGCAGTGCGTCCTGCTCAAGCTCCTGGGTAGCATGGTCTGACTGGCGGCTTCCTTCTGAAGAAGCACTGTTATAGCAAACACCAGAGGGAAACCAGCATGCCACACTTGTTATGAGCAGGGCTCCCGGGGGCAATGTGTCTGCCAGGGGGAGAGGGGTTTCCATCCTCGGGAGCTGAGGCCGTCTGGGTCAGACCTATGGCCCAGCTAGAGGGACAGAGGATTCCTCTGGACAGCAGCAGTGCCCAACCCATTTCACATGCTCAGGAACGAATTTAATTTCCTGTTCTGCCTCTCTATGGGGTCTGGGCCTGCCTGATCTGACTGTGACAAAGGGATGGGCTGTAAGAACCAAGCAGGATTTTCTGTCTTCTCTGAACTCTGTTATGCACCAAGCCAGCATCACCGTTCGTACATAGGCAAAGAGTTGTTCTCATTCTCACCTTCTTTCCTTACCGTATCGCTCCGCATCACAGAATCAGTCAGATTGCACACGCAGTATCGCACGCACGCACTCAAGGTCACAGAATCACTCACCATCATAGATCTCACACACACAAAATCCTGTCCTGCTGCTCAGGATCAGTATGTGACAAAACAGATTGCATGTTAGCACTTGGACATGATGTATGACTTGTGCATTGTAACTACCTAGCTTAGGTTAGATTTGATTTGAAAACTGTGAGGCGTGTACAACAGACCTGGGTGAATGCCGCAGGAGAACTAGACGTGAATTGTTTCTCCAGTAAAACAGTCAGCTTGAATCTGTTTGCACAAACTGTCTGAGTGAGTGTGTGCAGTGATATTTCACAGTCAGCGGAAAACCAGAAAAGACATTTGGATAAATATATTTGCAAGGAATAATCCCACCAGCTCTGGAATTAGTTGCACCTGCCTGCTTTCTCCAGATCCCTCACAGCTCCTGATCAGATCAGAACACCAGGTATTGCAGCTGGGATGGGATGTTGTGCTCCTGGCAGTATTAAAACTTCCTCCCATCCTTGTGCATGCTCCCTCCTGGTGGAAGGATCAACCATGGCAGGGTAAATAACTGCAGAAATCTCGCAGCATTATGAAGTGTTCCAATTATAGCAGCATAAATAGGTTCATGGAAAGACGGGTGATGTAGTTATACAAACTGTCACATCAAACACACTGTGTGATTGGTATAGGACTGGCCTCTTGCCATCTTCCAACCCAGTCAGCTGTTGTGCTACTTAAATACTTCCTGGCTGTGTCTGGAGATACAGGATAAGCATTGGGAGAAGCTGTTAGGAATGGAACTTCAGCACCAGGCCAAAGTCCCCAAAGGCTGCGGGCTCTAGGCTGGGGCTCCCCAAGGCCTGTGAGCAACTCTGGATCAGGCTTCATTTGGTTTCTACCATGATGTCAGCCCCTCCCTATGGGTCATAGAAATGGCTTTAGTGGAAACTCCAAATCCAAATCCGCTGGAGTTTGGGCTTCACGGTTCAATCCCAACTCTGGTGATTAACATGGTAAAGTGAGAAGGTTACCAAGGCCTCACTAGGCATTGTCAGGGCCCAGTAGCAATGTAGATCTCCTGACTTGATCAGACCCAGGGTCCATCTAGTCTAGTGTCCTGTCTCTGACACTGGCCAGCACCAGATATGTCAGAAGGAGGAGTAAGAGCCCGGCAATAAACTGGTGTGGGATATTCTGCTCTCTAAGAGGATCTCCCCCAATCTCTTAACAGCTGGGGAATGGCTCAGCCCAGAATCCTTTTCAGCATTAACTGTTCTAGCGCTGCATGTTCATGTTATCAGTAAAAGCATCCAATCCCTTTTTTAATCTCACTAAATTATTGGCCTCAATGGCGTCTTGTGGCAGTGAGTTCCACTGGCTAATTGCACATTGTATTAAAAGTATTTCCTTTGATCCATTCTCTATCTTCTGCCTTTCAGTTTAATTGAACACCTCCCTCATTCTTGTGTTATTAGGAAGATCAGGAGCTTCTGTTCCGCCCTGTTAGCAACACTCCTGCTTTCCTGAGGGCGGGCTGGCTGCATTAGACTGAGGCCTTGTCTACACGATCACTTCATTGCGCCTTAAAGCTCATTAAGGCGCAATAACAAGCACAGTGTACATACGTGCAAGGGTGATGTTGCGCGTCAAGTGCCTTCTTGTAGCGCAATCCAACAACCACTCAGACGAGAGTGGTAATAGCTGTTGCGGATCATCTGTTGCGCGTTTGAGCTCGTGTGTACCCTTACCACGCAATGATTGGCCTCCGGAAATGTCCCAGAGTGCCAATCAAGGCCACTCTGGGACATCGGAGCTGTCAACTATGTCAATTTCATTGCTCTAGCTGAGCAGTGAAATTGACATATGGGCTCTCCGGGAGTCAGCTGAAGCCTCGGCGCTTTAAACCGCGGCTCCAGCTGATTGCCGCCCCAGCTGGGGGATCGGGTGGCGGCCGG
>ML685866.1:6309987-6428259 GCA_007922175.1 Pelusios castaneus
GTGTGTGTGTGTGTGTGTGTGTGTGTGTGTGTGTGTGTGTGTGTGTGTGTGTGTGTGTAAAATATAGATACAGATAGATTGTACAGACATAGTCAGTTGCAGCCTGGACCATATTAGCTATTTTGCAGCCTCACAGCAGTTGTAGGATGGGTCACAGAAGAGACTCTTGTGTCTCCCTGACATTGATATTGGGCAGTCTACAGGGGGAAGATGTAATTGTCAGTGCTGGAATACAACCACTGTCTCTCCAGGCCCTGGGGTGAGGGTCAGGTTAGGGGCCTAAGTACGGGGAGCTTGTCTCAATCTAGGGGTAGGTGGAGCTGGTGTGTTCTGATTTTTGCCTTTTCCCCTTCCCTGCGCCCAGGAGCTGTCCTTTCAATGCACACTCCAGACTGTTCTCTGTTAGGTCTTGTGGCAGGGGCTTCCTGAAAAGGCAGCACTTCCTGGTCTCATCATGCTGCTCCATCAGATATTCATTCCCTGGAGACCACTCCTGATTATTTTGGACAGCTGTTCACTTGAATCCTGATCAATTCCAGCTCCTGGGGGAGACAAGAGACCAGCTGTTCCACACAACTGATTACGCTGGGAGCAAGTTTAGAGCACCCAGAAAGTGGGGGCTGAACCCTCATGCCCCATTACTGCTTATTCTGGCCAGGAAACAGCCCTCTTCCCATCAGCTCCCACCAGGAGCAGGACCTGGGGAGCCTCTGCTATCTCTTCCCCCCCCCCCCCCATGTTAGGAAGAATGGCAAATATTATTGATCAGTAGCTCTCAAAAGACTAGGGTGTGTGTTAACCCCTGGACATCACTCCCAGACTCCACCTCCAACCACTAGACAGCCCTGCCTTCCCTCAGGGAGAGGCCAGAGCTCCTGGTTCCCAATTCCCTACTCTAGCCACTAGATTTTGCTGCCTCTCTTACCCCATTGGAACTTGGTGATGCTCCTGGGGAAGGAGGGAGAGTATTTGATATGCTGCCTGGTTATTAAATGACTGAGAGGTGGTTCTTAGCTATGGCCTCACTTGTGTGCAGTTGCTGCTTGAAGGAGTGGGATAATGTGGAGCTCACAGTGTTGTTTTCTCCTCATCTCCTGGGGATTAGTTTATCACCATGAATACCTCCATCCAGGCTTTGATCTCTTCTACTACGGGGTCATGGTCAAGTGCCATTTCTGCTGTCTGGTCTGACCACTTTCTCTGCACTTCCCACCAGCCTGGCAGAATCCTCTTTCTTGGACCCCAGTCCAAGGTGACAGGGATCAGAGAGGAGCGGCAGCCAACTTCCACCAGCCCTTTGTGGCTTCTGTCCACAAACCCTGCGTGGCACCCTGGTCATATACAGCACTGCAGGACAGAGAAGGGGAAGAGTCTTCTGTGAGTCAGCCCCCCAGCTCTTTGTAGTAGCGGGAGGGGGATCTGCTGTACAGCTCAGTGCCCCTCAGCACATTACACCCTCATATAGCAGTGGAAATGGGCCAAGCCCTGTGGTGTTGGGGAAAGTTTCACCAGGCAAATGTAGCTGGTTTGATCCCCCTGTGTCTGACTCGTTGGGCATAGAGTAGAGTAGAGCATGGAGTTGAACCCAGATCTCCTGTGCCCCAGCCTGGGGCTACAGCCGCTGGACCATCCTCCCCTTTGCCTCAGAGATCGGCTGCTCCCTGAGTCAAGGCCCCCAGATGAGCCCTATTCAGCTCCTGGCTGTCTGCTCAGGGACAAGCTATAGGGAGTACGTGCAGGTGACTGGAATTCTTCACCTGAGGTTGCTTCACCCTAGGATCCAGGGGAGCCTAAGAACACAGGAGTCCTGGTCCCCAAATGTCTGCCTCACCCTAGGCCCACTGCCTTCCACAAGTTCACCAGCTCCATGTTGTGCTTGGAGGGCCTCTGCAATGATGGCGAGCTCTACATGCTCAGGGGCTCTTCTGTTGGCCTTCCCCACCTCTGCCTCCTAAGATTGGGGCCTACAGAGCTCCCACTGCTATACAAGGGCATGCACCTTCCACTCTGGGGACTCCAGGCCCTTTCCATCTGCCACCCTCACTGACAAGTGTCCTTGGCCCCCGGGTTTCTCCCATCCAGCCTGGAGACCCTAAGCCACGAGGCTTTTCTCCCTCTCAGGGCTCAGGGACTTGTTTGATCATATTCCAAAGGGGGAGCTTTGTTAGACTAGTTCAGCAAAACAAACCAGGAGTCCTGGGGCACTTTTAAAGACTACTGGAGACCAAGTGACCCTACAGCAATTGATTCATGGTGAAGCTGAAGCACACAGAAGTCTAGGACGCTTGCCCTCCAGCTCCATGTTAGTCTAATTCAGCAAAACAAACCAGGAGTCCTGGAGCACTTGTAAAGACTAACAAATTATTTCTCTCATGAGCTTTTGTGGGAGAAAATCCCACTTCCTCGGACACTTGGAAGATTTGTTAGTCTTTAAAAGTGCCACAGGACTCCTTCTTTGTTTTGTCTGACCAATGTCTCTGAGAAGTTTATTGATGATGGCAGGGATTCAGCAAGAAAAGCCCCCTCTGGTTTCCACATTTCACTGCTTCTCACCTGTCCCAGCAGCTGCTAGGGCCTTTCAGAACCTGCTTCCCCTCTGCACATTCCTAAGGGAGCAGTCACATTTGTGCCGAGCTGCCCTGCTTCTTTGCTGACCCCAGGGCTGGCTCCAGGATTCCCATAATCTGCCGTGTCTGCCCTCTCACGTAGCACCTCTGGCTGGCTCAGTGAGCTGTGCCTACGAATGGAAATGGCTTTGGAAGTGCCAGGGCACTGGCTGGTACAACAGCTGAGCTCTGCACTGATTCTATTTCCATGTCTGTTTTTAATACCTCCCCCAAAAGACACCTTACGGACAGAGGGTAAATCGAGCTCCTAATAAGGGAAGAGCTGGAGGGAGTCCAGGGTCCCAGCCTCTTGCAGCTTGAGTTAGGCACAGACTCTCACATGCAGCCCAAGGCTCATGATAACACAGATTGGGGTTTGCAGGAAACCCTAGCCGGAACTCCCTGCACGTTTTGCCATGCCATTTGCACAATTCCGGGGTCTTGCTTTGCACACTCAGGCCCCAGTAAACAGCTGCTGCATCACTCTGTACAGCACACAGGGAGACAGTGCTACACAGCACAATTGCTAATGGTATTGTCAGTGAACTGGATCTGGAGCATGTGATGCAAGTCTACGATTCATGGGCCCTTAGATCTGGGCTGCAGTGCAGTATGACTTGATCCTGCAGCCTGGCATCTCCTGCTGGCTGCTTTGTGGCTCTGAGCTGCAGCTTGGCATCATAGAGTCGCTGACAGACACATGGCTGAAAGAGGTGATGGGGGTTAGATGAAGACAGCCCTTCATTGAGAGCCTGATCCTGCGTGGCAGCTACAGCCCTCCACTGACTTTTGCATGGGATTGAAGGGAGCTCAGTCCTCCTCAGAGCCATACACTGCAGAAAACTCAGGGCTCGTCCGTGTCAGCTGACACAGGCCGAAGGGCTCCAGAATTGCAGTGTATACATTTAGGCTCAGTTTCCAGAGCCTGGGCTCCAGCCCAGACTGGAAGGTCTATTTTGTAGTGACTGCAGTGTAGAGTCACACCCTGGACTGGCTTTGTCAGGATTCACTCATAGCAGCAGGGCTCCCACATGGGGGGAAAGGGTACACTTTACCAGGGCCAGAGACCCAGGCTGCAACCCCCATTGCCAGGGGCCTGTGTTACAAGTTTGTATTGGGCCTGAAAAAATTACGCTTGGGCCCTGCATTGAAGTGTCAGCTCTCAGCTAACAGTCTGCTCCAAGGGTCATGCAGGAGCTGACATTGATCCCACCCACCTGTAATGGGGGCGCTAATTAGGGAAGGCTGCATAGGCTGTGCCCTGTCCAGCTCATTCAGGCCAAACGCTTTTGAATTGCTGGAAACTGCCCTCAGAGTATTTCTGCCCCAAAGCCTGGCTGAGGTTTCACAGGGTCACCTTCATGGTGCAGTCCTGCTGTCTGAGGTAACCTGAGCCAGCTAAGTGCTAAGGGAGCTTGGGGGGGAGAGGACAGTAAACCTGCCTCTGGCCCCATTTGCCATGATGACTGGGCTGAGAGCAGCTGTGCACCATGAGAGTCTGGGGCAAGTCACCCCGGGTTGAGCTGGGTCTGACAGAAGAGGGTCCCTGTGCAATCAGTGGGATGGGAGAATTGGGCTGGGGTCCGGCATGGGGCGCGGGTGGGCAGGGATGAAGCCGTGCAGGACCTGGGAGACGCTCCCCCTCCACCCCCACATGCAGTGCATGCAGTGTGTGAGGCTGTGGCAGTAATTCAGTGCCTGCTCAGGGAAGCAGTAATTCTCTGTGAATTGTTTAAGCTGAGCAGAAAGTCCAGTTAATGGCTCCGGCTGACGATGGAGTGCTTTCATTACAGCCTTGGCTCATCCCATTCGCTGTTCAATGTGTTTGCTGTTTACAAAAGAAAGGATTAAATCCGCACCCCTTCCCTGTTGGTAGGTGTTGCATTGTTCCCCTCCCTGTGGCACCTCCCATCCAGCAAGGCGCCTGGCGGGAACTCAGGCTCGTGGAATGGCTGCTGGGGAAAGAGCATGTTTGGCACGGGAGAGTCTGCATCTCTCTGGTGGGTATTGAGCCCCAGTTACCATGGCACCGAGTGTTCACCTTGAGTTCATGCTCTCGCTCCCTGGGGAGGCAGGACAGGGCTATGGGGCAGCTGGGACACGGAGAGTCTGTCACACAGGAAGTCTGTGGCAGAGCTGGGAATTTCACTTCGTCCCGGGTCAGTGCCCTGACCACTGAGCCATCCTCCCTCCTTCCCCCCCCACTTCACAGGGCACAGTCCCAGCTGGCCAGGAAAGGGGTTTAGTTGCTAGTAGGTCTTTCCCATCTCTGCCCCATGACCTTGTCAGCTGCGCTTTGAGGGGAGCAACCCTGACATAAGTGGGGCAAACTGGACCCTGGCTCAGAGAAAATGCAGCCATGGTGGAATTAATTGCAAGAGTTTCTCATTTGGTCCTTTCCTTCCTGCTCAGCGGGGCAGGTTGCCAGGCCTGTACTTTGTCTCAGGAGACTGACGTAGCGGGAGAGAAAGAGGGTGCGACGGAAAGGCAGAGTTCTTCCCAAGCCACACTCTGAGGGTCAGGCAGAGTCATTCTGGATCTCCCTCCACTGACTCCTTCCAGGGCTGGCAGTGCATGGTTAGATCATTCTCAGGCGTGACCTGTGGCAGCTGAATTGGCTCCAGCAATCGTGCAACCTGCTCAGGCTAAACTCGGGACAAGGGGGAATCCCCTACACATCTCTGGGAATAAGGGGAATGTTGAGCGCCCTTGAGAATCTAGCTCTTGGCCACTTACCAGATAACACCGCTAGTCCATACAGAGCTGGGATAGAGCCCAGCTTCCTGGACTTCCACCTGGAAGGTCTAAGTGACACAGCTGGGAAAGTGAGGTCTTTGCATAGACAGTGCACCCCGCACTCTCCATGGACTGGGTGCCTGGTATGCCATCTTTGCAGAGGAGCCCTCTCTCTGGACCAGCACAGAGAAGGGCAGCATTGACCAGATGCATGTTCAGGTTATACCAGAGCCATGTCCTTCAGCACCCTTCTCCCCCTTGCCATGGGGCTGGAGTAGAAAGCAAGCCCTGGTTTCCACCTGCAGACCTCTCAGTGGAACTCTAGGGCAGGCGTGTGGAGCCATGTTCCTCCATATGCTAGTGAGGGGAACCTGCCCAGGTGGCCTGAGGCCGGAAGGATGGGCTTTGTCAACTTTATGCTGAGCCAGTTTCCTGACCAGCTGCCCTATTTAGATATTTCCCATCACTCTTGGGTTAGGAGTAGCAACTGCGGTTCCAGAAACTGACTGCAAATTACTCTGTGGCCGCATCAGACTCCTCTTCTAATGGTCTGAGTGCAGGGAAGACAAACCACAGGCGAGGCTGAAGCAGGCTGCAGAGTGTAGTGAAAGGAGACTCCTGCCCATCTGGATATTGCAGCTCCCTGGTGCTGGCCAGCTTCAGCACTTTCTTCCCCATTTGTTTTAGGGTCCACTTCAGAATTGTCCTCCACATCTCCTGCCAGTGCCCCCTCCTCATCTTGCACCACCTTCTTCCTGCTTTCTGGGGTGTGGTGCCTTATGCCCTGTGGCTGCATCAAATTTGGGACTGCAGAGAATCCCCAAGGCAAAGGAAATTCCATGCATTTGTGAGATGCTTTGTGTCAGGCAAGGGCAGCAGGAACCTGGCTTTCTAGCACAAGGCAGGAATTTGATCTGCTTAAGGCCAGAAGAGTATTGCTGACTCCAACACTTTCAGCTTCGGGGTGCAGGGTGAAGCAGTTAGCACGCAGCAAGGCTGCATCATGATTTAGGACAGGAAGTAGATAAAAACAGCGAATCCATCTGGGAATAGGGAGACAGAATTCCATGACCCATGTTTGGCCAAAATAGCAGGGCAACCATCCGACACTTTCAAAAAGTGCCATGGAAGGTCAGAAGCAGAGCACCCTGAACTCTGTTCAACACTTGGGGAGAAAGTAACCCTACCCCACTCCCTACAGCATCATATCTTTCACACCCTGTGGGCTCGTTGGGTCCCCTGTTCTCTGCGTTACGAATCCCGACATTGTGGTTTGGGCTCACTGGGTCCCGTGTTCTCTGTATTACGAACCCCGGCGTTGTGGTTTGGGCTCCCTCGGTGCCATATTCTTTCTGGCTCTGGACAATTTTTGAAAAGCTGTTGGGAGATGTTAGAACAGACTGAGACATTGTGGGTTCAGGAAACAACCTGGCACTTGGAGTCTGTGCATTAGGCCCCCATGGGCTGCCAGGATGGACTGTGTCCCAGGCCCTCATCACCAGCTCCACAGGCTCTGAGGATAGGGAACACTGATCAATTATTCAGCAAGCCCTGTCTCTGCTGGCTGGGGCTGTAGACTCTGTGTTCGCTCACATGCGCTTGCGATCATCCGGAGCTAGGAGCCACACTGGAGCACAGCAAGTCTGCTCAAAGCACCGGGGTTGGACGCTCCCAACTTGTAAGCAAATCAAGCAGTGAACCTTTTGGAGCTGGCAACGTGTTTCTTCTCTATCCTGCCGACCGGAGTATGGACCAGCCTCTCCGTGGGGTTGGGGGGAAGCTATGCAGAACTGCCGCTCGCTCATCTTCCTCCTATTCCGTACTCTCTCACTTCTCTGGTAATGCCTCGTTTGTCCCTTTCTCTCCTCTAGTCTCTTCTCTCATCCCTTTTTCTCTCTGCTTCTCCATTTCTCCCTCTTCAACCCCGTCTCACTCTGATTACTCTTAATTTCCTCTCTCTTCCTTTCCTACGGGCTTTTTCACTCAACTTTCCTCTCCCTCTGTCCTCCCTAGTTCTCTCCCCCTCTCTCATATCTTTCTTTCTTTCTTTGTGTCACAAGAGGGTCAGCCCTTCGGGACCCCCTGTACCTGCAGTGGAACGAGGAGGGGCAGGACACCCCCCCCACCCCCCCATCCTGCAGGATGCCCATCCAGATATTCTGCACCATCTCCTTCTCCTCCAGCGAGGAGGGGCGTAGAGACAACAGGACCATGGGAAGAGAAGACAGCGTGGACGAGTTCCTGTATGGTCAGGAAGAGGGTGAAGAGGAGGAGGAGAGGACAGCCACCGACATTGTGGCCTTTGCAAGCAGCTGCACACTGCATGGAGCCAGCCACATTTTCAGAGAAGGCGGCTTTAGAGTGCGGCAGATGCTCTGGGCACTGGCCTTCCTGCTTTCCCTCTCCATGTTCCTCTATCAGGTGGCTGATCGCATCATCTACTACCTGGAGTACCACCATGTCACACTGCTGGATGAGCAGGACAGCCCTGAGATGACCTTCCCAGCCATCACCTTCTGCAACATCAACCTCCTCCGGATTTCACAGCTCAGCCAGGAGGACCTGCTTTACATTGCGCCCCTGATAGAGTACGAGAGTTGGATGGAGGCAGGTTTCCCCCTGGCCCAGCTCGGCCCTGAGGCCTTTGAGCAGCCTCTGAATATGTACAACTTCTACAACCGCACCTGCCACCAGCTGGAGGACATGCTGCTGAGCTGCAGCTACCGAGGTGCGGAGTGTGGGCCAGAGGACTTCTCTGTGGTGAGTAAGAGCTTTTGTCCCCTTTAGGAAAGTCGGGAAGGACAAGCCTGGTAGAGAGCCGAGGAGCAGCTGGTCTCTGTCCTTGCCAGTCTGTTGTTCTCTCAGCTGGGCCCCTGTCGCAGGGTCCCACTGGGAACAAGCACCGGAGGTCAACCCAGTGCCACTGAGGTTCGGCAGGACTCTGAACAGACCCAGGGGTTTGGCCGAGTGGTGTTTGCAGAATTCTGATTGGGACCCACCCACTGGGTTTATGGGGCTCAGCTATCCCAAGATCTGCTTTTTAATCACTTCCATGCTGAACGGGCCCATGCAGAAGGAGGGGACCAGGTCTTTTGTGCTGTTTTGGCCTCATTGACAGCTCCCTGAGGCCCAGACAACTGTAACAGCTGTTTTTCCTTTCCCCCATCTCTGCTGGAGCCCCTGCTGTTGCTGGAACGCTCTCACATGAGACTGAGGCCCCTTCGCCCTTCACCCCCACCAGTTTTGGAGGGCAGGGGCCACTCGGCCAGATGTATTAGCTACTGGCACGAACATCTGCTTCTAAGCTCTGGCAGCCAAGAACTCAGGCTGGCTCTTCATCTGTCTCATGTCAGTCCCTTGGTGCTGCGACTCGTGCCAGCTGGACCCGCAGACTCCCTGCACGGCAGGCCCACTGCTCACTGTAATTAAAAGCTCCATGTGTGACAGGCAAAAATCATAACCTGAAATAACAGTAAAGTGTGTTGGGGGAGCAGGGGAGGGCTGCAGGTGAAGCAAAGGCAGGGAGCTATTAGCTATCTTCCTGGAGCGAGTTTACTGACTGAAATGTGATTCCCCTTTGTCAGCTGGCAGGGCTGAGCATTGGGGCCAGGACCCTGTAGGTGCAGGGATGTTACTGCCCCACTGGTAGCTGGCAGGGAGCATCATCTCTGGGAGCCTGTGCCCCGAGAAATCCCAACATTTAGCGATTTCCCCTACACAGGTTAGGAGCAGGGCTGAACAAAACCCAGGTGCCAGGTTGCCATGGCGACAGGGGTTTGTGGCCTGGCTCCTAACTCTCCTGTGGAAATGCAGTGGTTGAGTACTCTCTGGTGACCAAAAATAAAACTGCTGGTGCCTAGCTGGGAGCTGATTTTGTCAAGCCCTGGGTTAGGAGACATATGTGATGTGATGCAAGTTATGGTGGGCATTCGTGAGATGGTGCCAGAACGTGCTGTGTGTTCCATCTGTCCTCATGGTGTGATCATGTGCAGCATGACTTTGTGGCCCTTTTAGGAATGGGAGAACAAGAAAACTGGGACCTGTGATGGATGGTATCCCTGTAAGTGCAGGGGAGTTTGCCTGTGAGTACTGCTTGTGGTTTGGGCAATGGTGTGTGCAGGCGTGTCTGGCAGCTGGGAGCAGAGATCAGAGTGGGGGTGCTGGCGTGTCTGGGTTGTTCTGAGTTTCATAGGCCTGGTGAGTTGAAGGCCAGAATAGACCATTGTATGTGTCTTGTCTGACCTTACTTTGGAGCTGGGAAATGGTTTGGCGATTGTAAATTTAGAAGGGGCTATGGCCTGGGTCAAGGCAGGGTGCCCAGGGTAAGAGGCCATCAGTAGGTTTGGAGTTTGGGTTCTGGTCATGTGGCTCCTTGAACTTCCTGTTCCCCTGCAGTCCAGATGCCATAGCTGTGAATGCAGCATGCGTCTCACTAGGTTAGATTGGACAGATCCTGCTTCATTCCCCTCCTGAAGGGATGGTGGAGACAGTCTTCCTCACTGAAGCTGTCCTTTCCGCTGCCACCCAGGGACCAAGACAAGCGAGGGCAGCAGGATGGAGTACAGGTGGGTACCAGAGCTTTGACCAGAGGGGCGGGCTGGGCTGGGCTAGACTCTGCCAGCTGGAGGAGCGTTCTAGTGACACCAAGCACTGGCAAAAAGCAGGAGCCTGGCACTGGTGATTTGGGAGCACAGGGTGGCCATGGGAGCCTGCACTAGGCTGCACAGCCAGCTGCGGGAGGAGCCCACTAAGCCCTTGGACAGGCATGATCGGGACAGCTACAGCCCTGGCCAGCACTGAGGGCAAGTTAAACCGGGTGCTGGGTGATGTGGAGCGGGGCGGGGCTGGGGTAGAAGACAGGATGACTCCTGGCCATCCAGTCTGAGGCTGCCTTCCCTACAGTTGAGCCTCCAGCTCTTAGTTAAGGGGTTTGGTGACTGATGCGGCAGCAATTGCTTTCGTCCCACTGCTCCACTGACCATCCATAATGAAGCTGCCCTGGCAGTGCAAAAACACTGGAGTGGGTCTCTGGGAATTTCTGCCCCCCGCACCCACCCAGTGCTTGCTCCTTCTTAAGTTGCACAGGCAGGAAGGGCTGCTAATAAGCACAGGACAGGGCTGCATGTTAAGAAGGAACCAGGAAGATGCCATGCCTCTCCCTGAGTTCTTCAGCTTATGAACACACAGGAGAACCCCACAGGCTCAGAGCTTGGGGGCCTCCAGAGCAGGCCCCTTGTTGCTTAGAGCTGGGGTACTTGGACACAGAGCCTCTATCCAGGCTGATACCTAGCATATACCTTGTCTGCTGCCAGCTCTGCATGCAGAGCAACTCACCCTTGATAATTCTAGACACTGAGACCTAGAGAGCATCTGGTCTCTAGGCTGAGTGTCACCAGTTAACCTTCTCTGCTCCCTGAAACCATAGCTCCAGGGCTGGACCGTGCAGGAACAAGGGCTAGTTACCAAGAGAGACATATTCTGCTCAACAAAGCTACATTCAGGATAAGAACTGCTGCGGAGATCAGCCCAGAGACACCTGGTTCAGTGCCCTGTTTCAGAGGAAGGTGGAAAAAAGTCTGCAGTGGGAACTTAGGGACAGCCTGCCCCTGATAAAGATTTGCACTAACTCCAGGAGCTAGCATGCAGACTTGTTTCCCCTCCAGAATGTTTCTTTGTTCTTTTTGTCTTGGCTGACCTAAATATGGGCATTTGTGTCCTCCATGGAAATGCCCAGTACTTTACTGAGTCATGATATGCCTTTGGGCTCAGTGACATCTAACAGCAGTGTGTTCCACAGGCTACGTGTGTATTGCTTCATGGAGTTCCGCAGCCTCACTGCGTCCTGTGTGCAAATATCTCCTGTCACCAGTCTGAAATTTTCTGCCTCCCAGATTATCTTGTTCTGGCGGTAAGAGCCAGGATGAGCTGACATTCCCAAGTCACCTCCATCCTCTTTGCATTACTCTGGTTACCTCTATCACATCCCCTCCTATTAGGCTTTCCTGATGCCTTGGTAGGATTACAGTCCCAATGTTTTTCTCTCTCTTCCTACAAGAGGTTTCCTTGCCCCTAATCACTCCTGCCCATACCTTGGGGTGATCACAGCTGTACACAGCTCTTACTAGCCTCTTTGCTCTGTTACCCTCCATCTCATTCTTTATGCCCCATATCTTTGTGGTGCTTTCCTAGCTGTGACTGTGTGTGACCAGGTGTGTCAGCAACATTGCCACAGCAACAGCCAGGTCTTACTGGAGCTCTGGAGTGCCTGAGGAGTTCAGATCTCCCTTCCAGCGTGTGTTCCTTTGCACATGTGGTGCTCAGTCAGGGGCTGAAGGCCAAGCTTCCTGTGATGATCCCTCCATGCTGAGGCAATCAAGAGCCAGCAGGCAGGATCTACTGCCCAAGGAGCCTGCAGGCTGGACCTCCCTTCCTCCCTGGAATTGCTGGCCCCATACAGAGCTCCACGGTCGGCACATGTGCTGGAGGTTGCCTACCCCTGCTCTAGGGAATGGAGTTGGTTATATTGTCTGCACAACTGCATCATTGGGCTGCAGAAATTGCATGTGGGCACCAGATGGCAGCGCTGTCCCACAGAGCCAGCCCTGCGCCCAGTAGATCAGGAGTTAGGAAAGGCTCTCCCGGCGGGGGGTAGCAGTGCTGTGGGCAAATAGACAGCACATCCTCTGTACCCAGGGGAAGCGGCAAAGTTCTGGCAAGAACATGAATGTGGATCAGAATCAGGAGGCGCAGCTGTGGTGCGGGAGGCGGGGGGAGGAGAGTGAGGGGTAAGAGAGGTGACTGGGGACAAGGCGCGGGGCAGAGTGACTGGGGTGAGGGGAGGACTGGGAACCTGGGCAAGAGGGAAGGGTGACTCAAAGGCGACGGGTGGCTGGGACAGGCCTGAGGCTTTTACCCATTTACTGGAAGACTCAGACGGCTCCACAAAGCAGCAAGCACAGATTTTTCAGGCCCAGCTGCCCTGATCTTCCAGAGCCCATCAGCTACCTGGAATCCAGTGACTGATTTTCTGGAAAGGCTGGAGGTGGGTTCAGGAGCATCTTGGACCAGGCAAAACTGTGGAGCAGAATAGAGCCATGGGACTGACCAGGGCCTGGGAGGAGAATGTCTGGTGGGATGGGTTCAGCATCGAGGGCAGGGAATGGGGAATAGTGGCTAGAGGATAAGGGTTTGGGAGCCTAGACACCTGGTTCTATCCTCACCTCCTGGATGGGTGTGAGGTTAATGGCTAGAGCATGGGGTACCCAGGAGCCTCGGAGCTTGGGTTCTGGCCCAAGTTTGGGGCTGGGACTCTGGGTTGAGACCTGATTCTATTCCTGGCTTTGGCTCTGCTCTGTGTGACTTTAGAGAAGTCCCCTCTCTTCCCTGGGCCTTTTCCCCTCTGAGCAATGGACTAGTTCTGTGCAGAAAGTGGAGCTGGAAGCTCCCTTAATGTTTGCAAACCACTTTACATTGCTCCAATAAAAGGCAGGAGAGAGCCAGCCTCAGTCTTATTCCCTCTGTTCTTTGTTATGTTCATTACCTCCCAGCACCTCTAGTGGAGGCCCGAAGCCACGCACCTGTGAAGGGAAGATTAGGCAGCCAGCTGTAATGAGGAGCTGGCAGGGGCATGTCATCTCTGGACAGGGGTCCTGCGAGGCAGTGCTAAGGTTTGAGCAGGTTTCTTGAGTTGGTTGTTTCCTCTCTGTTCCATGCTCATTCAGTGCTCCAAGGCTGTTGCTGTGGTTACGGATTGCTTAGAAACTACCTCTAATGCAGCTGGATCCCTGGGGTTTTCCCCATCCTTTAATTGGATGATTGGCAGAGCTGAGCCATGGAGATTCTGCCCTGTGTGGTGGAGGGCAAACGGATGTGGTCTACATTGCAAGAAGGAGACTGGCAGAGGGGTTGTTGAGCTAGGGACTGGGCTTGAGGATCTCTCATGGTCCATTCTAGTGGAGGGATGAATATCAGGCAGGACAGCAGTCTCCCAGGGGATGTGTGACCCGCATCACTTGGCATGTTGGAAATGAAGACTGGAGAAAACCCTAGCAGGGCCTGTCCTGCACCACTGTGTGGGGCTCACATGTCTTGTCCTTGCTTGATTAACTCTTCCCTTGAGAGCCCCTGAGCTCTGAATTGATCACAAACCATCACCACACCTTCTGTTCCTCATCTGTTTTGATGGGAGCTACGCCTCCCCTTCTGTAAAGGGCAGGACTGGCTTTGTCTCAGCTCCCTTGGCTGCTGAGGCTCAGGGGACAGGGCTGCTGGGGGGAAAAGGGACTTGGGGGAGGGAGGTCCAGCTTCTGAGGAAGAGATAAATACCGGTACAACGTTGGTGGAAGGAGGAGAGGAGTCCCAGGGAGATAAATAGAGGAGGAATCAGGGAGCACTCCCATGAGGGCGAGGGGCAGGTTCCCTGGGAAATGCCCTGGACAGTGATGGGAGCCTACCCTGTCTGAAGTGGGAACTGTCTGTGATGCTGAAGTGACTGGGACAAAAGCTGAGCCATAAAGGTCTGATACTGGAGTGAATTGAGACAGGTCAGCCCGGGCCTACCCCACCCCCCCCCCCCCCCCCCCCCCCCCCACTGCTTTCAGGGACACCAGGAAACCCATCTCTGGCAGAATAATTCCTTCTGTGTGTTAGATGGGCCCGGGGGCACTGTGATTTTATGCCCCTACCCTGCAGGTGGCACTGGGGAGGACATGGGGATAATGGGATGGCGTGGGAGATGAGCTGGAGGCAGTGGGAAGGACACGGGTACTGTGCAGGTGCAGGGATGGGGGCAATGAAATAGCTATGGCGGGAGCTGGAGAGAATAGCACTGGCTGAGCTGAGTAGTGGGGGAATGTCCCAGGCTGACCCTGCTGGACCCCACTCACTGATCAGCTGTTCTGTGTGGGAGGTGGGACACCAGGGCTGATGGGATAAAACAGTTGTGGCTTTTAGTGATTGGGCATGAAGCATCTGGAATAATTAGCAGCTGAGGAAACTAGTGAGGAACTGGATCCAAGTGAGTAATGGTCTGAAATTCCATGTAGAAGGCCAGCGAGTGGACAGTGCATGGTGAGGGAATCCTGTCCTGTTAATGTCCATGGAATAAATGGACCTGCAAAGTCAAAGATGTTAACTTGATCTTGTCACTGTACAACGTTATCTGCTTAAGCAAGTCTGGGAGTTCAGAGCAATGTTCCCTCTAAGGTTTGGCGGCTTGTGTACAAAATTTTCAAGCTGTGTGCAAAACTTTTTCTGAATAAAATTTTTGTGTAAACTCACATGACAGAAATTATAGGTATTAATTGAAGTTAAAGCGATTGTAAATAGAATTAATTAATTGTGTTTAATTAATTGAATTTGAATGAATTTTTAATTGAAATTTAATTTTTAGAAAGGTTTATATTTAAAATTAATTTTTAAGTGTTTTGAAAGAAAGAAAGAAAGAAAGAAAGAAAGAAAGAAAGAAAGAAGCCGAGGCCGCTGGCGGTGGGGGGACACCCTACCGCAGCCCTGGGAGGCCGCCAGCGGGGCAGAGCAGAGCAGATCTTGGCCCCATGCCGGGAGGCCGAGACCATCGGCGGAGCGGAGCCGACCCCGGCCCCACACCGGGAAGTCGAGGTGGCCGGCGGGCGGGAGCCCGGGACGCGGCCGCATGGGGCAGGCAGGCAGACAGGCCCGCACACCTGCCCTGGCCCTGAGCCTGCCTGCTCCACCCTGGGGGCGGGGAGGGCCATCCCAGAGGCTGGGCGCAGGCAAAGCTGCACCACCGAGGGTCTGGAGGGGGTGGCGGGGGCTGCCGGGCTGCGCGGGTGTCCCTCAGTGCTGCGCGGGGGGTACAATGGCTGTTGTATGGCCGCGCACCCGCGCAGCTTAGAGGGAACGTAGGTTCAGAGTGTAGAAACCCTGATGTGCTTAGTCCCGTGGCTGAACAAACTAGAGAATTCTAGAAAATTAGAAAAGGCCAAAATGTGTTGATTGGAGTTCACAAGAGAAAAGGAATCAGAACAAGACATAAGAATTCTGGAGTTACAACTGAGTGGTTCTGCAGAACAATCACTTCCAACTTCCTCTCTCAGGGAGAGGATATTGGTTAGAATCCCTTTATTTTGTCAAAGGAATGGGTTTGTTCTGTTGTCTGGTTCTGAGTTAGGCACTTTCTCTGCTTTTGACAAGCAGACACATGGAGAACTAAAGTCCACATCCCAAGGGTTGGAGAGTTAGCCTGAGCAGGTGGAGGTGGAGGTCCGTGTCTCTTGGGATCAGGATGGCAAAGATCCAAGAATGTCATGGTTGATCCAAAACTTATAGGAGGTGGTGGGGGTGGCAGCCATGATGATAAAGTTCCAGAGGTGTAGCTCAGTAAAACAAACAAATCCTGTGCACCTTAAAGACTAACACATTTATTTGGACATGGGCTTTCGTGGGCTAGAATCTACTGAGTCAGCTGCATGACGTGGAAACCTCAGTTTGTTAGGTGTATATATACACATGCAAAGAAGAGTGTCACATTATGTGGGGGACCAGTGTTAACGAGGTCAATTCAAACAGGGATGTAGCCCATTCACAACAGTTGATGAGAAGGTGTGCTTGTTTAAAGAGAGAAAATCACTTTTTATAATGAACTACCCCCTCCCAATCCCTATTCAGACCCAGTCTTACAGTGTCAAGTTGGCATGTGAATTCCAGCTCTGCAGTTTCATGCTGAAGTCTTGTTTTTGAAGTTTTTTTTGCTGAAGTGTGATAACTTGTAACCCAACAAAATGAAGTTTCTATTTCATGCATCTGACGAAGTGGATTCTAACCCACAAAAGCTTATGCCCAAGTAAATTTGTTAGTCCTTAAGGTACCACAGGACTCCTCATTTGTCATGATGGCAAAGGTCCCTCTTGCAGTCTATCCATCTCCCAGCTAGACAACTTGACAGTCCCCAAAAAGTTTTGTAAGAATGCCTGCAACAGAATAATGAATAATGCTTTCATTATTTTGTTCACCAGCTATGCCTAATTTCTGACACAACAATTCTGATCCCTGGATTTCTGCTCCCACTCTTCTCTTGTTTACCACACATGCTTTTAACACAGGGCTTGACAAAATTGACTCCCTAGGCGCCAGCAGTTTTATTTTTGGTCACCAGAGGGCGCTCCTCTGCTGTATTTCTGCAGCAGAGCTAGGAGCCAAGCTACAAACTCCGGTCGCCATGGCAACCTGGTGCCCGGGTTTTATCGAGCCCTGTTTTAACACAATCCTTGGACCTTTTTGTTTGGACTAATCCACTTCTTTGTCCCTTCCGCTGTTAATATTTCATAGAGGTGATTGACCATTTCATACATGTACTCCCTTTCCCACAGCTGAGCTCACAATTGGGGTAGGATTCTCTCTCAACAGCCCCTGAATGG
The DNA here is from genome assembly GCA_007922175.1 of Pelusios castaneus. NCBI lineage: Eukaryota > Metazoa > Chordata > Testudines > Pelomedusidae > Pelusios > Pelusios castaneus. The sequence continues at coordinate 6,326,726 of ML685866.1, forward strand.
TGACCCTACGGAGGGTGGGGAGGGGGCGATGTCCCCAGTCAGTCACCCCAGGAGGGTGCGTTGGGGGTGAGTTCAGAATGCCCAATTGGTGAGCCCAGAAAGGGCAGTAAGTATGTGGGGGACAGTGCATCCTGGGTTGGTGACTTTGTGGTGTGGGGGATTACGGGGAGGGGCCCCCCCCACCTGGTGACACTGCAGTGGAAAGTGAGTGTGCAGGGGGTGGGCCTTGAATGGGAGTGAGTGGGGAGATTTGAGCTGCCAATCAGTGACACCCTGCGTTTTTCACTCGAAGTCGGTGGATTTTTTTCCTGCCCAGTGCCGGCTAAGCAACCCAGCCTGGTGATAGGGTCTGGCATTACCCCCTCCCCACTCCCTAGCTCTTTGTCTGATTGTCCCCTCCCATCTCTGTCCCCATCAGGTCTTCACACGCTATGGCAAATGCTACACGTTCAACTCCGGGCAGGATGGGAAGCCCCGGCGCATCACTATGAAGGGTGGCACCGGTAACGGCCTGGAGATCATGCTGGACATCCAGCAGGATGAGTACCTGCCTGTCTGGGGGGAGACAGGTAACAGGACCTGGGCCTCCAGCAGCTGGAGCAGCTGTGTCTCTATAGCCCTCCTTGTGCAGCTGCTTCTTTTCCCCAAAGCACTTTGTCCTCGTTCGGTGGGGGGCCATCTCCATTCCCTTGACACCCGTCCAGTCAACCTCCTGCCTCTCAGCCAGACTCCACTGGGCCCAGGCCTGGCTCTGTCTTGCACAGATATATTTCCATGGCAATTCTGCATGGCTTGTTATTCACAGTTCTAGGAGGTCCTGAACCGGGTTGGGAGTCTAGCTCAGTGGCTCTAGTCCTGGCTGAGGCCACAATAGGGTTAGTAGCAATAATGATGGTGCCTGGCGAGGAGTGTCAGACAGACCTGGAGAAGGGACATGCACAATCACTTGGGGCAGATGGCAGCCAGTTCTCATAGGGCAGCCATAACACCATAAAGTCTCATGCATTGTCCCCCTTGCCATGCCGACTCCCCAGCAGCTTCAGGTCCCATGACCCCACCCCCGGGCTCCCAGCTTCTCAGGTCTCCTCCCATTTTTCTTGCTGTCAATCTACTTTTCTCCTCCTTTTTTCTTACCTGAATTATTTGCCATGGCAACTGCCTGCCAAATTAAGTAGCCATCATTTGTCTATAAATAGTTCCAACCAATTCCCTGCTGCCAGGGCCTTGGCATCATGGAGTGAAGAGAATGGGACCAGTGGGAGGGAGAGGGAGGGAAAGCAGATAGGAAGAGGGAGACTAAAGGAATGAATGCATGAGGGGAGGGAGGTGGCATAGCATGTGCAATAATCCTGAAGAGCTCCCGCCCCTACCCCCTCCTAGCCACATTTCACTGGTGTGCAGTGAGATGGGGAAGGGAGGCTGGGTCACTGATTGTACAGTGACGAGGGAAGGGTCCAGAATTCTTCTCCAAGGAAGGCTTGGAGGGCTTGTGCCGGTGATAGACATCCTCTCCCGGAGCCGTGTAGGAGAGGGTAGGGCTGAGAATAGCCCCAATCCAGTGCAAATCTGGCCACACGTGGAGATGGACATGACTGGCTGCTCCCATTGGTGAACTTCTCAGCACCCTTCCAGAGCAGTTACACAAGCAGCTGGGCAGAAACCTGCTTTTGCAGTCTGGGAAGGCAGGGTAGGGTCACACTCGTGGGTTGTGTCCCCCAATCTGAGAGGAAGAGTGCTTTCGAGGCTGCAGTAGGAGATTGAGTGTCAGGACTCTTGGGCTCTGTTTGCACCTCTGGAGTCGGATGAGTGACTTCCTCTCTCATTGGTGTTTCTCCACTGTAAAAGGGGAGGAATAGTACCCATTTCCCAGAGTCTCTGTTAACGTTTCGAAGGCTTTTTGAGGTCCCTATGTGACAGGCACCAAGAATGGGCCCATTCTGCTCTCACATTGGTGTAAATTAGGAATAACCCCACTGAAGGCAGTGGAGCTAGCTCAGGGTATATCCAGTATTAGAGGGGAGTCCTGGCTTTCTTTTCACCTGCTACTCCAGAACCTTTAACAGGGCTGCAGGGCAATAAGAGAGGGCAGAATTCCCCCCCTCTGGGTGTGGCTCAGCCTGACCTGAGCTGGGGTCATCGTTCATGCCCGTGCAAAGCATCTGTGAGATGAGACCTCACGAGGGCTCCCCCCTCCCCCCCGACTCACACCACTGGCCGTGTCACATGCCTGCACTGCACCGTTATAGGTAGCAGTAAGGTTCCAGCTGTGCAGAGTTGGATCCCTCATCCTTGGGACTTCTGTGCTCTTGGAGACTGTCCAGATCTGAAAGGGCTCTTCATACTGGCAAAGACAGGGTTAACTCCGCACCATGCTCCATGGACAGGACAAGCTGCCTGAAGCTGGGCTAACGGGGTCCTGCCATAGGCCCTGTGGGAGAGCAGAATAGGTGTGTATGGGCTATGTGGACCTGAGATAGGCTCCTGGGAGTTCTCACCCTTCTCATCCCCAGCCCCTGGGATCCTCAGCTCCCACTTTTCTCTTCGTTGCAGATGAAACCTCGTTTGAAGCTGGGATCAAAGTGCAGATTCACAGCCAGGATGAGCCTCCTTTAATTGACCAGCTGGGCTTTGGGGTAGCGCCTGGATTCCAGACCTTCGTGTCCTGCCAGGAGCAGCGGGTGAGGAACAAATATTTAATAATGGGCTCTTCAGTCTAGCAAAGAAAGGTCTAACATGATCCACTGTCTGAAAGCTGAAGCTAGACATATTCTGACTGAAAATAAGGGGGTGAGAGGAATTAGTCAGAGAAGCAATTTAAGAAGAATTGAGGGGATTCTACATCACTGCAAATTTTTAAATCAAGAGTGGGTGTTTTGCTAAAGATCTGCTGTAGGAATTATTTAGGGGATGCCATATGGCTGATGTTATATAGGAATTTAGATTAGATGATCATTGTGGTCATTTCTGGCTCTGGAATATATGCATCTCTTAGTGTGAGGACAGGAACAGCTCCTTTGGCAGAGCAGAGAGCTAGAGCTAGTAATTAGAGCATGGGACTAGGTGCCAGGCCTCTTGGATTTCCATCTTTGCTGAGGATGGGATGTGGGAATCTAGTCATCAGCGCATGTGATATGGAACCAAATTTGCTGGCTTCTGTTCTGTGCTCTGGTGTGTCATCCTTAACATCATTCCTCTCTGTGTGTCTTAGTTTCCCCCAGTAGATGAAGAGCCTGGCACAGGGACTTGGGACCCAGTTTATCGATACCCTGATACTCTCACCTACGGTGGCCTGATCGGTGCTTTCTCAAGCACTCTCTGGGGAGGGGAGGGATGGGGCTTCTATTCTCATTCCTTCCTTCTCTGCCCCCAGCTGATCTACTTGCCCCCACCCTGGGGTGACTGCCAGTCCATCACCAGGGACTCTGAGTTCTATGACACCTACAGCATCGCAGCTTGTCGCATTGACTGTGAGACCCGCTACCTAGTGGAAAACTGCAACTGCCGCATGGTGCACATGCGAGGTGAGTACAAATGAGGTCAGGGACAAGTCTAAGCCGGCCCCAGGTAGGACATTCCTGTGCAGTTCAGAGCATCTCTCTGCCACCCAAGATCAAACTGTTGGACCCATCTAGCTTGGTTCCACCCCTATGTCTCCCTGCCAGCCTAGATCAGACCAAGGGATTCATCTACCTGATATTCCCCCCCACTTGCTTCCTGCCACCCCAGATCAGACCAGTGGGCCCATCTAACCCAGTATCCCTCCACTTCATTGCTGCCGTCAGTCAGACCAATATTTCATTTAGACAGGCATCTTGCTGCCAAGAGGCACCTGGTCTCTCTCATCCGTTATCTTGCGGCTTGTACCAGAGGCAAACAGCACCCCCATCTCCCTGCTCTGGGATTCCTCCCACAACTGACCACTGCTCGCATGTTCCACATCCTGCTTTGGGCCAAGCAATAGCTGCAGGTGAGCAGCTCCCAGTAAACCATCTCGGAACCAGCCTTGGCAGCTGTATTAACAGCTGTACCCTGAGTCTGCTGCAAAGGGGGAGCTGCAGCCCCCTCTCCTAAACCCCAGCACTTCTGACCCTTCCAGCACAGCTGGGTGGATCCAGGCTTGATTCCCAGTTAATCCCCCAAACCCCTGTTGAATTTTCAGTGTAGCCAGAAAACATCCAGGCAGTGCTCCAGCCAGGAAACATGGGAGAGGGGACTGGCTGAGGCAGACACGTGGTGTGGCAGTGTTGTGATGAGGGAGTTAAACTTGCTCCTCAGGGGTATGCAAGCAGGTGAAGCTGAGTCCCAAAGGTGCCCTTGAAGGTACCTCCCCAGCTGGGTGTGGTGATCTCCAGGGAGGTCACTGGCTGGGAGCATGCTGCCCATGGACCACCACCTCCCCCTGCAAAAAAGAGTTTCTGAAGATCAGACCAGACAGAGTTCCTCTGAATTTGAATGGCAGTTGCCTCAGTAATAAGACTGAGGCAAACCCAGTATTTATCTAAGATCCAAGGCCAGCTTAGAGGAAACAAATTAGGCAACAGAAATCATGAGGTGGACAGGCATGGAGACCAAGCAGCACTCTCTCTGGGGCCTGCAGCGTGAACCTTATACAACACTCTTCCCTCACCACAAGTAGCCACTTCCCCTCATATAGGACTAGCCCTTCAATCCGAGGGGTATTGCACTTGTCTTACACTGCTGGGGCTAGTCACTTGCAGACAGGCCATACTAAATAAGTTGTGTTTAACAGAACCTTGGAAATTAATGCAGTTCATCACAGGCCATGCATTATTCTGGTTGGTTGCTTTACCTGGAGGTGGGGATTCTGCACACCGAGGTGAAGTCTTAGAGTCAAGGAAGACTCTTTGCTTGGGTTCCAGGATCCTGACAGTACAGGGCGGGTTCTGAGGTCATTGTGCAGTTTCTTAGTCCAGGGGGCAAGGGAGGGATGTAGTCTTGGGTTCCAGGACCCTGACAGTACAGGGAGGGTTCTGAGATCATTGTGCAGTTTCTTAGTCCAGGGGGCAAGGGAGGGATGTAGGCTAAGAAACAAAACACAGATTCAAGGAGCAGCAAAATAAATACACAGGATAAGATTTCTGGTCTAGCTATTCCTGTATCCCTCTTCCTCCACACCCATGCTGGACAAGACCCAACGGCTCATCTAGACCACTATCCATCTGGCCCATTCATACCAGATCAGTCCAATTGTCCATGTAGTATGGTGTCTCCCCCTCCTTAACTGGATCAGAGCAATGGCCCGTGTATGCCAATGTTATCCAACCACTTCCTCTCTCCCTCGCCTGCCCTCCATACACACTGGATCAGCCTCTTCACCTGCACTCCAGTCCCAGCACCGAACTTCTACTGAAACTTTGCTCTTCTGTCCCATGCAGGTGATGCCCCCTACTGCACCCCCGAGCAGTACAAGGAGTGCGCAGACCCGGCCTTAGGTAAGTCTGCCTTGCCCTTCTCTCCCTTTGCAGGTTTCTCCACTGATCCAGAGCGAGGCATTGGGGCTCTCACTGTGTCTCTCATCTCAAGGGGCAAGGAGAGCACGCCACTGAAGGTGCAATTTCAAGTGGTCCCCGTACCTACCATAAATCACACCTCACTCCAGCTTCTGCAGAGGTACCAGCAACACCAAGCCGGTCTCCTAGGCATCAGGAAGGAGAGTTAGTAGCAGCAAGGGATTCTATCCATCTTTGAATCAGGCCCTTCAGTTCATCTAGCCATGCAGTTCTAGTCTCTCTGGGGTCCAGCATCGCAGCCTGCTGCTATAGACGCTCAGATCCAGGGTCCTATCAAGCTCTCCAAACATGGGTGGAGTAATCTATCTGTGGTGCAACTAGTTTTTCAATCCCTAACTGACAAAGATGCTTTGGCTGTGTTTGAGACCCCCTCCTTGGTCTTCACCCTGATAGTGTCTGTGCTCCTGGTATCACCACTCAGCACCCATCTTTGGGGTCTGAACTCTGGCTATTCCCTGCTAAAAGCACAGACTTCCACTGCTTGAGCTTACGGAGTAGCTCCCTTAGCTGGCAGCTGCAAAAGACTCTTATTCTCGAATGTGGACCATCCCTTAGAAAAGGATAAAGACCCACATTCTGCTCCTGTGGTTTACACTCATATTGCACACCTGTCAATGACCCTACTGTTCCGTCAGAGTCAGCCACAGCGCCGGCAACGATGGGGGCTCAGCCCTGGCAGGCCTCATAGGAGACTTGGCCCTGGGGTCTTGCCTATGGCTGACAGTGATGGGGGTATGGTTGGGGCAGACACTGTGCTGTGGACTCTGTCCCTGCCCCACCTTCATTCCATCCATTCTGACTCCAGTCTCTTCTGTAACGAGACTACAGGCACCATATGTCTCACCTTTCTCCTCCCTTCTGTCCCTCCCTGTGATCCCTGCACTGGTTGCCTCACTCCCTTCATATGTCTCTATTTGCATCTTATTCTGGATGGTGATTTTCTTCTCCTAATTTGGTTTGGTTCTCTTAGCATCTTGTGTTTGTTTTGTTGCTGTTGACATCCTGAAAGCTTTATTTAAGGGAGGAAGGGATCGCTTTAACAATGAGAACTGGAAGGGGAGGGTCATGAAATCTTAAGGAAATTCTCTCCTCTTTATTCTTCAATTCAGTGTATTGAACAGCACTTTGCAGGGGCAGCTTTGAAGTTTAGGGAATGTTGAGAGGCCCCCAGAGTATGAGCGGCTATCGTTTGATTTGCTTTTACTTTGCTCTCTGTCTCCATTTGTGCCCTTTTTTTGCCCACTCTTTCCAGATTTCCTGTTGGAGAAGGACAATGATTACTGCATCTGTGAGATGCCCTGCAACGTAACCCGCTTTGGCAAGGAGCTGTCCATGGTGAAAATCCCCAGCAAGGCCTCAGCCAAGTACCTGGCCAAGAAGTACAACAAGTCGGAGCAGTATATTGGGTAATTGGGGAGGAGGCCTGCAGTGCAGGCCTGGGGACAGAGCCAGGGACCCAGGACACTATGCTTTGCCAGTTTGATTCCCCATTGACCCTCTGGGTGCCTGCCCAATCTCCAGACCCGTGGGATGTCTGGCCTCCTTTCTCTGATCTCTTGGGTTCCTGTTGGTTCCTTCCATGGTAAATGTGCTTCAGTGATTCCATGCTCGTACACAGAGCCAGCCCCATCCCGTGACGCTCCCTTCCTCTCTTGTAGGGAGAACTTCCTGGTGCTGGATATCTTCTTTGAAGCCCTGAACTATGAGACCATTGAGCAGAAGAAAGCCTATGAGGTGGCTGGCTTGCTGGGTGAGCCACCTTCCCCCTCCGTCCCCAGAGGCAGACAGGGAGCCAGGGCTTCTGGTCATTGCTGAGCACCAGTAGTTGAGTGCTTGGAGCAGGAGTTCATTCAGGCCCAGAGACCCCCCACAACAGAGAGTCTCAGCTCCCTTGTGTTGGGCTATGGCCTCCCTCCTGCTTGTTGGTGATGCCTGGAGGGGAGCTGATGCAGGAAGGTCAGTCAGGGACTCTGGCTGTGCGGCAGCCAGAGAGCAGGATTTTTAGTGCTGAGTCCAGGGGAGATTGTAATTCTGGGGTGGCGGAGCTGGGCTGGGGCCCGGCGGGCGCTGATGTATGCTGGGAGACGCATCGCACACCAAGGAGCTGAGAGACACTGCATGTTTGAGTGTGGTAGCTGAGTCCAGATCCCACTGCTGTGAATGGCAAAACTCCCAGTGGCTTCAGTTAGACAAGGATGAGGCTCGGGAGGGTGTTGGTGGGTGCTGGTGCTGTTCTTACAGAGGGGCCCCTTGCACACAGACCCTGCTCTGAGCGGCACTGAGGTAAACCTTGTGTAATTGTCCCAGAGCAACATCTAGATGATTGGGAGTGTGATCACTGCCAGCCCAGACAACTGTGTGCTCCCTCAGCATTCTCCCTCACACACCTCACCCCTGAACCTAGCCTGCGGCAGCTGGCTCCGTGTCATTAGTGTCCGGCAGGTGAGCCTGATTTCACAAGCAGAAACCAGCACGGTAGTACCAGGCCTTGACCAAAGCTTCTATCCTCATCAGCTTCCTCTGCAGCAGCTTCCTTCCTGAAGACACAAATGGCAACTATTTTAGGGCTTTTTGCATAAACTAACTGGAAACCAGTACCCGTTTAATGCCCAGCTTTCATCTCAGTGCAAAGCTCTTGAGGTTTGGTCTCTAGCCAGTGAGAGAGTAAGGCTCATGGGGGTGCAGAAATTATACAGGCTCCCTTGGGTGCAAGTCCACCGCGTCATCTATGGTGGAAGCTGGTGTGAGCCCCTAATTGACTGGAGCTTGTAGGGCGAGAGAGTTAGCCAAAGTAAAGTTGGCTCACAAAGCAATCTGGCAGGCAGTGATAGCAGTGAGATTAGCTTGGGAAGGTCTGCATTGCCTCTGGACTGATTGGGGAATGGAAATACCCGGAAAGTGGGGAACATTTCACGTAGCCCACTGCGTGGAATGTTCCCCACTTTCGGGGTATTTCCATTCCCCAATCAGTCCAGAGGCAATGCAGACCTTCCCAAGCTAATCTCACTGCTATCACTGCCCAAATTTGACTCACACAGATGCACCATATCCCTCCTGACTGGCTCTTCAGAGGCTCTCTCTCTGCAGAACCCCCCTGTCCAAGAAACACTTCGGCCTTTGGTTTCAGAGATGGAGCTGATCAGACCCATATGGTCCAGCTGCTGGTTTGAGTCAGCGATGAACCTCTGCAAGACCCTAGCGTCTGACAACCAGCCCCAACCTCTTCTCGAGAGGGCGGTGGAGAATCAGGGCTTAATTCCTAGAGGGGCTGAGGGCCAATGGGAGCTGTGGGTACTTGCTCTCTCACAATAGCCATCCCAAAGGGCCAGGTGCTTTGCTGGCTCCATACTGAAGGTTGTTTATTGGGTCACAGAGCTGAAACCTGGAGCCTAGTCCCCTGATACGTTAGGACACGTCTGCTCTGGCTGCAGGCTCCACAGCTCCTCCCTGGGGCTTCAGAGTGGTGGGATGAGCCCTGGCAATTGGCAAGTCCATTCCTTGGACAGTCACAGGACTTGCTCCCCTCCTTCCACTGAGTAGGGGGCAGAAACCGTGCCCTGGGCCTGACTTGGGGGCACTCAGCTCATAGGTTCCCAGCCCAGCAGGTCAGGAGCTCACGAACCCCCGAAGTTTCCAGCTTTGGCTGTGCCTGGGAGTGGGGGGGGGGGGGGGTCTGCGACCCAGCCTCATCTGAGACCACTAGAGTGAACTCAGGGTGGTGAGAGCCAGCCTCTCATTACAGGTAATGAGTCACTGGGGCAGGTGTAGCTGCTGCCTTCTCCTCTCTCCCCTTCCCTGCCCTCCTTTAGATAAGAGCCCCCAGCTGAGGAGCTGCCTGCTCCCTGCCATTCCACCCTGACGGCTCGCATTCCCTCTCGTCTCTAGGTGATATTGGTGGGCAGATGGGGCTGTTCATTGGAGCCAGCATCCTGACAGTGCTGGAGCTGTTCGATTATGCCTACGAGGTGAGCTGAGCTATGGAGCGGGAGGGATCGCCAAGAACACCTCTCTGCATGGGGGGAGGCGGAGACCTGTCCCCAGAGATCACTCAGGCCCTCCCTGAAGGTCACATCCCATCACACGGCCCATCCTCATTGAGTCAGGTCTTTCCCTTCACCTCGCTGCCTGCTCCACGCCCTGCAGCCCCTCAGCCTTCCCAGGCCCTTTCTGCTCCCGGCATGGAACCTCCACCCGGACCGCTTCCGGAGTGGGTCCAAGTCTCCCATGGCCCCTTGAACCCAGCCCCCCACGATATCCTGCCTGCCCCAAGGGAGCTGGGAGCCCCTTCAGGTGTGGTGGGTGACTTGCCAGGCCAGAATGTGAAGTCACTCCGAATTTACCTTACTGTGGCTGCTAGCAGGATGTGGCCTGTGCCATTTCCACCAGCCCATCAGTGTTTGACCAATATCAGAACTGGCCCTCAGAGCGTGGCGGGAGGGTGGGATGGGGTCAGTAAGCAGTTCCCGTCTAGTCGATCTTTCACTTCCAGGTCATAAAGTACAAGCTGTGTCGCAGGGGCAAGTGCCAGAAGAATCACAAAAGGAACAACACAGACAAGGGTGTTGCTCTGAGCATGGATGATGTGAAACGCCATGTAAGTGCCTGAACCCGCTCCTCTCCTCACCAGCCTGGGCCAAGCCCCAGTTAGACTCCGCAAAATCCCCACTTGCCCTGCACATGCCCCATGCACCAGGATCCCTCTGGGGGTGAAGGCAGTGGGAGACTGAGCAGTTGTGAAAGAGGCAAGCCCACAGCACTGCTGTGGGGTAGGTAGGGTCTGTACAAAGTCCCCACACACAGGGGACACAGCTTAGGCTTCCCCTCTAGCAGCCTTGCAGGCCTGCTCTTTTCCTGCTTTTACATCTCTGTGCTACCGAGGAAGGTTCAGTGGAACTGGCTGCCTTGAAAGGCAAGATTAGAAACCCCTGATTGCTTTAGGTAGCTGACAGCTGTGCTTCCCTGGGGCCATGATCCCAAGCCAGAAAGTTCTGACCTAGCTCCATAGTTCCCCCAAGCTCAGGGACATCTGGGCCGGTGGCTGGTTCGCTCGTCATAGAGGAGCCAGGAACCTTGCAGTCCATCTGTAAGCAGGGTCTTTGTCCATGGGAGGTGGCTTCACTCAGCACGGTGAAAGGAGATCTTCTAAGCTGTGGGGCTCGCTGGAAAAGTTCAGTAAGTGCTTTTGGGGCATCCCCTGAGCTGTGGCTTCCAGAGGGCTGGACTCTTCCCTCTGCTAAGGCATTTGCATGATGCTGTTGCTGGGTCATCTGGTCTCCCTGTGCTCGGGACCCGCCAGGGTTAACTCTCCTTCTCTCATCTCCCTTGCCCCCAGAATCCCTGCGAGAACATAAGGGGCCACCCAGCTGGGTTGACGTATGCAGCCAACATCCTACCTCATCACCCAACCCGGGGCACATTTGAGGACTTCACCTGCTAACTGACGTCTGGATGTACAACGTACACTACCAAAGCCCTCCGGAGAACTGCCCCTGTCCCTGGGGGGCATCAGAGGAGGGGACACACCTAGGGGCCCTTGCTCCTAACCACAGTGGGACATTAACAAGAGCGATGGCCTCAGGTTTAGGGCCAGCTGGCAGGCAGTTGGGTTGGTTTCTGACCCTGGATGCAGACTCAGCGGCAGCAGCTCCCCCTTCTCCCCTCCATAGTTGAGAGACTTTTGGACATTACAGTCCATCCACTCCCCAGCACTGCCAAGGAGCTACGTGTGGAATGGGCTGGGCTGGGCCAGGCCTCAGTACCTGCCCCACTCCTCCTTGGCTCCTCTCTGTTTTTTAACTAAAAAGAGAAAGAATCTGCCCTCTGGCTGCAGTTGCATGGGGGAAGAGGGAACCACATTCTTGTCCATCTGCCTGGTTTCCATTTCTGTCCCACTTCCACTCATCGCACTGGAACGCACCTTGGTGGTGGGAAGGGGCTCTGAATGAGCCTGGGGAGTACTGGTCCCTGCACTCAGCTCAGGAGACTCTGTTAGTACTGGAGCATCATGTCCACAATGGCAGGAGTCCCCAGTGTCTGTACCTTGAGCCAGAGTCTCCACCACTACAGCAGGATGTTAGTCTGGGGCCCTGCTTTCAGCATGTCACCCCACGTGTGGGTGGGAGAGGCTGGCGGTGAGAGCTGGGTCCCAGAAGCTTCTGCTGTATGTCCCGTGCACGCAGCAGCCAAAGCCACAGTCTTGCTCTAATGTTAGTTCCTCACCCCTGGCACTGAGTCTCTGAGCTTGATGGTCCCTGGGAGACTTCCCTAGCTGTGGGCTCAGCTCAAGGGCCAGTGCCCCCCAGATCTCCCCAGCTCCTATGCCCTCCAGCAAGCCTGTGGTTGGCAGGGCCGAATTAAGGATCCTGGGATCCCGGGGCTGTCCGCTTTTCTGCCACCACCACCATGGTGACACCCAGCCTGGGAGCAGAGCAGGGCATTTGGGCATGCTGGCACAGGGGCCTGGCAAACCCACCAGCTGTGTGGGGCAGGACAGCACTGGAGCCCAGCAGACCATGCCAGAGGTGTGATGCGATGGCTGGCAGCACTCAAGCCAGCCACTAGAATTGCCAGTTGACTTTTGCAGGGTGGCAGGCTCCCCTTAGCCCAGGGCCCAAGGCTGCAGCCCCTAAAACCCCTTTGTTAATCTGGCCCTGATGGTTGGTACTGTGTGGGCTGAGCTGGGCTAAAGATAACCCCACCTGTAAGCCAGCTCAGCCTTCCTCTTCCACCTCCAGTGCGGTCTCCTGTCCAAGCTCTGACATCTGGAACCTCCACAATACGGAAAAGTGCAGAGAAAACGGCCCCTGGACAGAAGCCACGCATAGGGGTCACGGGACTTGTTAAAATTACCACGAGCAACCTCAGCTTCCTTCGCCCCTAAGGCAGAGTCCCATTGCCACCAGGGCACACAGGGCCGGCCCAAGGGTTTTGGCTGCTAGGTTCACCTCTGTGGTTGGGCCAGCCCTGAGGGCACAGCAAGGGACGAATCTCCCGCAGACCCCATTGCCCCCTGCTCTGGCACAAACATGCCCCATCAGGAGCTGTGCTGTGGGGAGCACGAGGGGAGCGTGACAGGCAATGAGAACGATGATGGGTGACGCACAAACTGATTGTGTCGCTATTTCCCATGCAAGAGCGATCAGCCAGGAAGAGGAGTCTGCCCCGGCAGCCAGTGCTTCAGTCTGTCCCAGCTCTCTGGAACTGCCCTCTTGGCTACTCAGACACATGCCTTCCTAGAAGGCACCTGTCCAGGTTTCCCAGGCCAGTCACATCCCCCAGGCAGGTGCTGTCCCATTCATATCTGCCAGGGATACACGCAGAAGCCAGGCAAGCTCTGGGAACAGCCTGAAGCCAGGGAAGCCCACGGCTCAGAGCTGGCTGAGGAAGTTGGTGACCGTGGGCTGAGCTAACTTCCCAAGGCCAGAGGCTTCCAGGAGGACAGAGTCTGTCCATGCAACCCTGCTTGTCCCTTAGCTGAGCCTAGCCTCATGCCAAGCATCTTGAGGCAGAGACCTCTGTGGCCTGGGGGAACCACAGACACCTGCCACCACATCTCCAAAGGGAATCCCCCAGCAGCAGCCACTTCTGAAAGTGGCAGATCCTGGACTTGGTTTTTCAGTGGTGCTTGTCATTCTCAGCAGACCTTGGCCCTGGGTGTCTGCTGCTAGTGCCCTCTGGGCTGGGCTGGGCTGTGTGGGAGAAGACCCAGGCCAGTCACTGACCCCTCCAGGGGACGCGGGTACCTGGAGGAGAGAAGCTGGGAGTGCAGTTTGACATGTGCATAAGAAACCCTCAGCAGCCAGGCCAGGGACTCCAGAGCCAGACACCGCCTGGGCTGCCTTCATCGTGTTCCACTGTCTGAGTCAGCCCCAGAACCCTCCAGCAAGCAACAGCCCTGCAGGGCTAAAGTGCTACTTAGCTTTAAGAGCTTTTGCAATGTCATTTTTAATTATTATTTTTCTAATCTTTATTTTACTGTTTGGATTACTATTTTACTTCCTGACCAAAATTAGGAACAGTGGTCAGTCCTTTGAATCTAGCAGTCGCCCAAAGACAAACGTGTCAGCCACATCTGTACATTTTCTTACGGCTCCTTTGTGGAGTTTCATTGCTTTTCTTTCTTATTCTTGCTCGCTAAAGCTTTTAAAGGTGGGGCTTGGATTTGGAGTTGACTGTGATGCTCACTCATTGAAACATAATTTTTTATTTGTCTGTTTTTACTACATCATCCTCATTTTCTATTTCTTCTATATAATATATAATATATATTACTATATATATATGTGTGTGTACATATATATATATATATATCTAGCTATCTGTATGCAGCATATCAGTGTAGATACCCATCCAGTAGCATTTAGGCCTTGATATAGTGCCATTTTTCTGTTCCCGATCTCGGAATGCCTTCAAGCGTATAAAGTGTTGAATGATCTCTGGTATCTGTACTATGTACATACATTTCATAGGAAGCACAATAAGATGACAAATGCATTGTATGTCAATACCTGCTACTCCTACCAATGGTATAAAGGAGAGTATCATTGGAGGATATAAACGATAATAAAGACTGAGCCTTTTTCTCCCAGTAGGAATTGATCCTTGAGGTGGGAAGTCAGAAGCAGCACAGGCAGGTTTGTATTGTGCTTCTCCATGAGAGGTTGAACGGGCTCCAGGAAACGATCTCTGCGCTCACTGCTAGCCTGGGCCCTCCAGGTGAGGCTGTGGCTTGCTGGTGGAAGTCCGTTGTGTGTGGACCTCATGCAACTGCTGCAGGCTGTGAACTACTTGGGTGTGCCTGACACAGCGGGTCCTGAGTGCTCTCCAGGCTCCATAGCAGGGCCCATTGTTCAGCCCTGATGCAGGGATGGGCTTCCCTCTCCTAAGACTTGACCGTCTCTGGGGTGGAAATTAGCTGCCACACAGCAGCTTAGGACAGGAAGTGAAGAGGAAGCCAGCGTCCAATGGGCACGGAGAGAGCAAGCAGGGAATTTGGCCAGGGGCCTGGTGCTGTTGTCTCATGCACAGCACCACGGTGCCTGTCACAGCCACAAGGATTAAGCTCTTGATTTTATAGCCCCTCCCCTGGTGTGGCCCTGCGGCCCCCTACCAAGGCACTGAGCGGAGTATGGAAGCAAGCCCAAGCCACCTCATCCACAGAGGAATTCCTGGTCCTGCAGAGCAGCATTAGCCTCCTACTTCATTCAGTGGCCACCTCATCCACCAGGCTCAGACCAGACACATCAGAGAGGCCCAAGTGTCCCTTTGGGAGGCTCTCTAGTGCTCCTGCAGCCTGTCTCGTTCCGTTACAGTTCCATCCGGGACAGGTCCAGCCGTTTGCCTCAGTGGAGCTGAGGGCTGAGGCAAAACAGCTTCCTTGCTGCAGCAGCCAAGGAGGCCAAGTGGGTTAGGAGGTATTAGCTGCTTTGTCCCTGCTAGGGAGGAAGAATCCGGCCTGTGGAAGCTGCAGGCAGCCAGTCTTGGCTGGAACAGCACGGGGCGCAAGCCACGCCGCACCTACCATCACTCTGGTTCTTCCACTGCGGGAACTGGCCGAGAGGATCCCTCGTGCTGAACGTGTGTAAACAGAGGCAGAGCTAGCACCACCTCTGCCACCCCAGCAGTGATTCAGGGTTACCAGTGGCTTCGGCCAGTGACTGCAGGGGCTGGACTAGAATGAGGCAGCCCTGGACCTGTAGGAGAGAGGCTGCAAAAGAGTGCAGTGAAGGCAGGTGCTGGGCTGGCCCCATGGGGCAATGCTGGGCCTGGGGGGAATCAGTCCTTGCTCTGAGAGATGCCTGTCCCCACGACAGAGAAGCCAGGACCTGCGCCAGGACGTCCCTGGTGTCATTGCAGGCTGATGCTGGACGGGACTGCTGTGTGTTTGTGGCCACCCATGGTTGGTGTAGTCTGTGTTCCTTTCTTGGTTATGTTCCCCCAACCAGTCAGCTGGCAATGAAACATCATCCTGGGCACTGCTGGCTCTCGCCTGCTTTGGCGTGGCCAGTACTTTCTGTGGCTTGCTGCTCTCTGGGCCAGGCCACATCAGCACCGTAGTAAGGGCAGGGCTGGACCTTGTTCAGCTGGCAGTGAATCTTGCAGATCCTACCAAAACACATTGCTAGCTTTTGGGGGGTGGGGGGGGCTGTAGAGGGGTAACAAATTTCCTGGCAACCAGTGTTTAACTCTTCATGCAGCCTGTAGCCCTATTCCCCACCCTCTGCTGCAGCAGTGGGATCCACACACCCCCAGCCCTGTCTCACCAAACTGCCGTGGCTGGAGGCTGCTGCCCAGCTTTTTCTCTCACGCAGAGAAGGTCTAGGTCCAAACAGCTCCCCTTTGGAAGATAGTGCAAGTGCCCCTCTCATATTTTAAAAAGTTTTCACTGATTTTTGTTTGTTTTTCCTCCCTGTATATGCTTCTGCCATGAGGCCACAAAACACAAGGCCGTGGGGCTGGCCACGCTGGCAGTGACCTGTGCTGCCATGGTCAGCGGTGTGTTTGTGACCTGAGCCATCTCTCTCCCCCAGTCTCTCCTGTCCATGTTATTCCCCAGTTATGTCATGCATACCCTTGCATCATGATGTCTCAGAGGCTCATCTACACAAGCTCCCATGGAACAATGGGGCCCTGAGTGCTGCTTGGAACTATCAAGTGTTACGTGTAAAAAATGTTTCTGTCCCTCCGATTTCTTGTCTGGCACCCTCTCCTCCACCACTTTTGTTAGCATGAGAGTTTTTCCCTGGCAGCACCAGCTCCCTCCTTGTGTCACGGCCTTATCGACTGCAGCTCTTCCCCTCTTGTTCCAGCATCCATCTCTGCCTTGGTGTTCCTGGGGGAGGGAATGTGGCTGGAAGGCACTGTATAAAATTAAGTTATAGAAAGGCAGCTGGCCCCCTGAGCTCGTCCTGTTCCATCAGCTCCCTTTATAGTGGGTTTAGTGGCTCAGTTCTTGTATCCCAGGGTTCATCCTAACAACATTTTTATCGCTGCTGAGCAGAGGAAATCTTGGTTTGGATGAGCCCACTGACCCAGTCTGGACTCCAGCATTTCAGCTAAGCCAAGGGATGTGAGGCCGTGATAGAAGTGCCCTCAGCAGAATCCCTGGCCCATCTCTGAAGCCACCTAAACTTTGACTGTCAGGGCTCATCCTGCCGGATGTCTCCCAGGCATCCTGGGGCACTGAATCAGCTCTAGCTCCCTTTTGCCAGCACACATGGTGCAAAGCAAAGCCACGTGGGCTCTGTGCTGCCCGGCCGGAGACCAAGAAATCTAGCAATATCTTTGGATGACAAAGGATGCCAGCTGAGCCCGTACCGTTCTCCCCAACTGTTCTCCAAGCAAACACGCCCATGGCACTGGGTTTCCAGGGGAAGGAGTGAATGGGCCTGCCAACCCTCCCCTCCGCCGCCCAGCTGGAGAGAAGTGGAGGAAGAACAGGTATGAGAGACGGAGAGAGTAGCCTCTGACAAAGTGGGACTTCGCCCACAAAAGCTCATACAAAAAATAAATTTGTCAGTCTTTCAAGCACCACAAGACTCCTCTTTTGTTCTCCTTCAGGAGTTTTTTTGAATCACACACAAGTGATCTTGTGGAAGACACACAGCTAACGACAGGGAAACAGAACAGCCAGCACCTTTCCTTGGGTTTCAGCGAGTGAGCCCCTGGTACTGGCTGTTCAACAGCAGAGCACTCGAGTTTCTGCAGCTCTCATTTCACCCTAAATTGTGCAGTTTTCTGTCTCCCATAACTGTCTCTGTTTCTCAACGTCTAATCTTGGTTCTCATTCACACAACTCCACATGCCAGTTGTCTCTCTCAGAAGCACTGCAGTTCTCTGCCCCCTTCCCACCCCACACAAAGCACCTTCCACATCAATATTTCATGTGGCAGTTGGCTGCAGGCCCCATTGGAAATGCGAGTAAACAGCCCTGTGCAGGCACATGGCTGTTGAGATAACACATTTGTCCATCTGCAATCATTTATATACCAAGGGCCAGGGCACATTACACACTTGCTACTTTTATTTGGTGTAATTTAATCTAGATTAGCCATTTTAAAAATGATTTTTCTAAGGGTGGAACTGAATGTGAAAGTTGGTGCGTTGCCATAAGTATGCATTTCAACTCTCCACCCATTTACTCTCTAACATTCTGTATTCAGTTAGTCCTGACAAAAGATGCAGAAGCGCCAGCTGTGAGCTCTGGAGTCCTCTAACCACAGAACAGAATATGATGCAAGCAGTCACAGCGCAAGCTCTCCTTGTCCTGTCCCATCAGCATGCCACTAGAGTCCAAAGCGTGCAGCTCTTTCTGTACTTGATTTCTCTGCTGAGAATAGTTGCCAATTATTGTTGCAAGGTAGACACCTCTCCACTGAGAACTGGACTGAGACCTAGTAAACTATCCACCAGCCACAAACTTTCGGCCACTACCAACAGGAGTTTAACTTGAAATCCAGTCAGTGAAGCAAACTCAGATTGAGGCCCACCTGAAAGCCAACATCCTAACAAAGCAGGGCAGGAGAAAGTTTTGTTCTAAACCAAAGAGGGGCTTACAGGTAACTGCAGGGGCACTGGAGCCACCTCACAGTGCACTGTGCTGCAAGTGGGCCCAGATATTGGACTCATTTGCAGGTCACACCCCAGTAGTCATAGGCCAGAGAGCTTTGGTGTCCTCAGAGTCTGGTTCCAAAGGGAGCCCTATTAGTCTAGGTCAGGCAAACAAACAAGGAGACCTGGGCCCTTTTAAAGACTAATGTGGGAGACTCCTTCTTTAACAGTCTAGCGTGCTAGATTTCAGTGGGGCTACCCCTTGGTGTGAGCAAGCAGAAAATGGACAGCCTCAGATGATCGAGCCAGCCAGACACCACAGGTGGGCTGTTTCAGCTCCAGCAGAGCGGTGTTTTCCGGCCGTGCAAAGCCTGTCTCCTCGGTCGGTTCAACTCCCAGATGCGACCCCAGCTCTTTGGAGCGAATATCTATTGGTCTCGAAGCCACCTGGGGACCAAAAGTGTTGCAGATCAGTCCCCAGCCAGCCGTGCCGACAGAAGCGGAACGGGAACGGCGGAGTGCTGGAGTCACAGGCCGGCTGAGGGTCCCTGCGCTGCAGCCGGGAGCTGCGTGTCGCTGGTCGGCCCCGGGAGAGGCGCTCAGTCAGGGACTGCTCTCATCTGTGGCAGCCTCCTGCAAGCTGCCTGGGGGCTTTTCCGTCTGCCCCTCCTCGTGGGCACTACCCCACTGCCCCGGACAGGAGCCTCCCTGGGCACATCCTGCTCCTGCTCCTCCTCGGCAACCCCGGATCTCCGCGGGCATGTCTCGTTCGTCCCCGACCCACAGCCCTGCCTCGCCCCATGCCATGCC
Source organism: Pelusios castaneus (assembly GCA_007922175.1). NCBI lineage: Eukaryota > Metazoa > Chordata > Testudines > Pelomedusidae > Pelusios > Pelusios castaneus. The sequence goes on from ML685866.1 coordinate 6,345,616, forward strand.
CAGCACCGCCCCTTCCCCGCGGCTCCCGCCCGCTGGCTGACGGCTGCGAGTCCAGGCGCCCCTTGCAGCTCCGAACGCCTTCGGCAGGCGGCGCTCGTCTGCCTGCCCCGCAGGGCCCGCACTCTATGGTCTGCCTGGCGCCGCTCTGCCGCGCGCGCTCTATGGCGTATCCGGTTCCGGTGGGTCCCGTTCTCCGCCTTCCCAGCTCCCCGCTTTGTGCTGAGAAGATGGCGGCGCGGGCGGGTTTCCAGTCGGTGACTCCGAGCGGGGGCAGCGGGGGGTCTGGTGCGCTTGGGCCGGGCACACCGGGACCCCCAGTTCGCATGGGCCCGGCTCCCAGCCAAGGCCTGTACCGCTCCCCCTTGCCGGGCGCCGCCTATCCGGTACGGCCGGGGGAGGGGGCGGGTCCGGGTGGCAGGAGTGGGGGAAGGGCGGGGCTCCCGGAGGGGGGACGGGGGCGGGGAGGCTCCTGCAGGCGGGGGCCGGGACGGCCAGGCCTGGCTCTGTGTAGAGGGGTAGTGAATGGGGTGCAGATGCCTGAGCGCGCTCGGGCTTTGGGCAGGGGAGCCCGGGGAAGGAGAGGACCTAGGGATGGGGCTCGGGTACGAGCGTGGCTCCGGGATAAATGGCAGCAGCCTGGGGCTCAGTGCGAGGAGAGCCTCGGCGCATAGGACGCAAGCTGGCAAACGGCGGCGGGATGTGTGTGGGGACTGCAGAGGGAAAGTGGGGTGGAGTGGAAGAAGTCACCCCGCAGGGCCATGGGTGGTGCCCAGGGTAAGGGTTACTCTGAGTTTAAAAATAAGAAAAAGGATTGACTGGGGGGAGGAGCTGAGAACCCAGCCGTGGACAAGGGCAAGGAACAGCGCCTAGACAAAGCGAGTGAGGTGAGGATTGGGGTAGGATGGGGAGAGTGGGAGCACTTTGGGGAGACAACGGTGCTAAAGATTCAGCATGTGAAGGAAATGGTAGGCAGAAATTAGGGCACAAGGCCTGTGGTGGGGAGAGGTGTGTGAAATTAAGAACAATTTCTCAGAGACAGCCTTGCTGGTTGTGATTTCTGCATTACAATCCTATTCATTCCTGGTTGGAAGCATCCCCTTCTGGAGCTGCTAGCCCTGTAGAGTCCATCCCAAGGTAGCCCTTGGATCACAGGGCCCTGTGCTAGGCTAGCACACTTTGGCTCAGCAGATGTGGCTTGGTAGCCCACTTATGCTTAGGATTTAACTGCCCTTTGTGGGGGGAGTCTCCATCTTTTCAGAGTTTGGGCTGGGTGGAGACCAGATTCCTATGTTTCTCTCCTCAGCGCCCCGGCATGTTACCAGGCAGCCGTATGACACCTCAGGGACCCTCGATGGGTCCCCCAGGATATGGTGGCAGTCCCTCAGTCCGGCCTGGAATGGCCCAGTCTGGTATGGATCAGTCCCGCAAGAGGCCAGCTCCTCAGCAAATCCAGCAGGTCCAGCAGCAAGCGGTCCAGAATCGTAATCACAAGTAAGAGGCCAGATTTCTCACCTCGTTCTGAGGTTGATTATCTTTTCTATGGCCACATAGTGCCTCTTCCTGAAGGACTCTAGAGTCCTTCACAAGTTGTATAACCATAGTGCCACCAAAATGGAGCCACCTCTGAGGTGGAAGGCAGCAACGACCCACTGCACTGCACATTGCTGAATAGTCAATCAGGGTCTGGAGGCAGATTTTGTCCAAAAACACCAGAGCATCCTTCCCAGCCTCTTACAAAAGTCCCATAGAGACTCTATTGTCCATATCAAGCAGACATGGTCTGGGATGGTTACGGAAGGAAAATGGTGGTAGAGAAGGCAGTAAATTAAATTAAAGTAGTAAATTAAAACAATCCATTTATGAATCTCCCGAAAATAGGAACCAAATCATACATCCTTTTCAATCCTATCAAAAGAAACCCCTTTGGATGTTATATGGCCATGTTGCAAAAATAGACTAGGCAATATTCAGTAACTCAGACACCTGTTGCAACTTTGAGATCAGCAAAGTGCTTTTTTCTTTGGCTCTCTACATCTAAGACTTCTCTCTCCCTCTTGGACTTCTTTCATTTGTTTAGGATGGTGGCTCAAAGTGACTTAAACTTTTTGTGCAGCTAGCTCACAGAGAGATGTGAGTGTCAGATAATAATAATCAGCTCCTATGCAAGAGCAAGTTTTTTAAATTTCTTAACAGAATGTCTATGGTACCTTGATACTGCTCGGCAGTATCTCCTGGCTTAAAAAAGGAGCTGCTAGAAAATACAAGTTGATATTAACTCAAGCCTGGAAGTCTATTTGTATCAAAATAATAAATAATAACTAAACACCTCTCCAAACTCAGGGCAACCCCAGCTATGCAGAGCTCTTAGGAGACTTGAAATGTCCAAATAATCAGGTAGTCTCAGACTTGCAGGTGCTTTTGCGCTATGCAGCATTGGAACTTTCAGGCCTGCTGTGGCCTGGGGAAGAAAAGGATGGGTAAAGAAAGTGTCTGTATGCAGAGATTAACAGTAACAATAAACAGCCTTTGAAAGAGAAGAGGACTGGACTGAACCAGGTATTGCAGAGCAGGTGCCCCAATAGTGGAGTCCCAAGCCTGAGGATGTACCCACCTCCTTGCTCCTTTTCTTGGGTTCCAGGTGTTTGAGGGAAAAACCAGTTGCCATCTTAATGTGTGTATCCTTCTTTAAACAGCGCTAAGAAAAAGAAAATGGCTGACAAGATTCTACCTCAAAGGGTGAGTGGGGTGTTTCTTTTGCTGCCTCTGTTGGGACAGTTCTGAGTTCCAAGCAGCTTAAGGGGGAAAGACGCAATGGCTAGCCTTCTAGACTGGCTTGTGCTTTGTCATAGATTCGTGAGCTGGTACCGGAGTCTCAGGCCTATATGGATCTGTTGGCATTTGAAAGGAAACTGGACCAGACAATCATGAGGAAACGTCTGGATATCCAGGAGGCCTTGAAACGCCCCATTAAGGTAAAGGAGGGTGGAGGTCAGGTTTCTTGCTGGGGGCTTCGAGACCTTTCTCTTAACTGAGAAAGCAGGGCTTACTTACATGGACTTTGACTTCAGAGTGCAGTCTGAAGGGGGTGCTTGCTGACCCCCTTGCATTGCCTGGCTTGCTCTCTGACTCGGCATGGTGAAAGGAGGTCCAGATTCTGCAATTTCTGGGTTGTGATTGTGACCTGAGCAGGTTTATTGCCTTCTACATTTTGCTGGTAACATTTAGCTGATGCTTTTCCTCTTAGCAAAAGCGAAAGCTGCGCATTTTTATCTCCAACACCTTCAATCCAGCCAAGTCAGATGCGGAGGATGGCGAAGGAACAGTTGCTTCATGGGAGCTCCGGGTGGAAGGGCGGCTGCTCGAGGACGTGAGTGTGAGGCATCCGACCCCTTGGGAAGGGCGAGGGAGCAGCATTAGTTTTCCAGATAAGATGAGCTAAATAGGTGTGGGAGCTAAACTCTGTTCTGTTGTGACCAAAGAAGATGCTTTCAAAGGTGAATGTGGAGGTATAGACCAACTGCTTGGTATCTGAGACTGGAATCCTAGACTCTAAGGTGAGAAGGGACCAATATGATCATCTAGTCACCCCCCTCACAAGGCGGGCCCCAAAACCTCACCCACCCACTCCTGTAATGAACCTCTAGCCTATGACTGAGTTATTAAAGTCCTCAAATCATGATTCAAAGACTTTAAAATACAGAGAATCAACCAGCAAGTGAGCCATGCCCAATGCTACAGAGGAAGGCAAAAACCACCCAGCGCCCAAGCCAATCTGCTCTGGGGGAAAATTCTTTCCCGACTCCAAATATGGCGACCAGTTAAACCCTGAGCATGTGGGCAAGTCTCAACAGCCAGTCAAGAAAAAATTCTCTGTAATAACTCATAGTCCACCCCATTTAATGCCCCTTCCCAGGTCACTGGCATATCTATCACCAATAGTAAAAAATGGACAATTGCCAGACTAGGCCGTCCCATCATATCATCCCCTCCGTACATTTATCAAGCTCAGGATTTGAAGGCAACTATGGTTTTTGCCCCCACAGCTCCCCTTGGAAGGCTATTCCAGAACTTTACTCCTCTGATGGTTAGAAATCTGCCTCTAATCTCAAGCCTAAATTTCCTGATGAGGGGAATTAGGGGACCTTTATCCTTAGATGATCACAATGGTCCTTTTAGGTCTTGGAATCTATGAATCTCTTTCGCTTGTACCTGCCCAAGAAGTCTGCTGACAAGGGGAGAGGGTCAAACCCAGGTGGCCACCCTGTGAGGTAGGACACTACAGGAAAAATACTTAGCTAAGAGGACTGATGATGGGAGCAGAGTTGTGGCACTTGCCTTCCCTACCTCCGAAAACAGTCACACAGCTTGAACAGGACAGGGCTGTGATTTTTATTTCCCCTCCTTCTACCCCCTGAAGTGTCTAGTCTGTCATGAGGAATTTGCCTTAAGACTGGATTTGCAAACACAGAGGTAGGCCAGAGTTTGTGATGGGTAATTTAGTTCTTTCGTAGGTCTTAGGCCAATAATTCTAGTGCAGTTCTCAGACAGGGTTTCCTGGGCTTTAATCCTCCTTCATTTAATGTGACTGTTTGCTCTGGATGTTGAGGAGGCCTTGAATCTGCCTCACTGGAAGCTTGTCAGTAATGGCATTTGTGCTACAGTGATTGGCAAGGGATTCCCAGGAAACATCCACATTGCATGTAAAATCTGTCCCAACACTTCCTGGGTTGTTTCCTGTAGAATTGGATCCCGTTAGTCGTCGTCTGTGGACTGTCCTGTCCTGTTGGGCTTCTGCCCATTAATCTCCACGCTCTGCTGGGTAACACCATATGAATGGGGTTGAGAGACCTATTTACTTTATAGTGAGTAAGCTCCATGAGTGATTGGCAGGTAGACTGTGTTGAGGAGGACAGCTTCTGACACCCTTGGGTTCCTTGGGAAGACACAGTCTTTGCCTCTAATGGAAAGGTAAATGGGTGAATGACAGGATGCGCAGGGGAAGGGATAGAACATAAATCACAGAGCCAGGGTAGCCAGCAGATGTTCCGTGAGCTCCATATTGGAGTTCTGAAGGGGGCTGGGCTGATTTTAGATTCAATAAATGGGAGTCCGAGTGTTCCATTTCCATCAGTGCTGTTTGTTCTTGGTGTGCTCATCTGTCAGCACTGGCTGCCCTAATTCTCCTCCTTTCTGTGCTGCCGCAGTCTGCTCTGTCCAAATATGATGCCACCAAACAGAAAAGGAAATTCTCATCCTTCTTTAAGTCTCTGGTGATTGAACTGGACAAGGACCTGTATGGCCCAGACAATCACCTGGTGGAGGTGAGCTGTATTTTGTTACATCATCTCTGAATGGGATTCAGAATCTTGGCAACTGTGTCGCACTGGTAACCGCACTCTCTTGAGTCCTGATCCCACCTCTGCTACTGATTTGGTAGGAGCCGTTGGACAAATTGGTTTACCTCTTTGTCTCAGTCTATGAAATGGGGATTTTGTAAACCTCTCTGAGGGGCTGAAGCTTGGTGGCTAAGAAAATAACTTTTGTTTGCACCCTTTGCTGCTCCTTTCTGATGAATGAGAACAGCATCCAAATCTCAGCTTTGCACAGATAGTTCGTGTATGTGAAGCTTTTTAAATCTTTGGGCAAAAGATGCTCCTGTCTGAAGTGCAAAGACACAGACCACAAATGCTGGTCTCTCCTGTTCCCCACATTTGGAGCAAATCCGGTAACTCTGGAAGTAGCAGAGGTGGATGAATAATGTGGCAATGCTGTTAGAATTGATGGGCTTTGTCATAAATGATTCCCATGTACTACCTGCTTGCAGCACAGCTGGAATTTCAAGGACTCTGATAAACTTACTCACTTATTTGAAAGGAGAGTCTGAGTCACACCTGCCTTATCAGGAAGGCTAAGGCAGAGCTATTAGCTATCAGATGTTTCTAGGCCTGTTGAGCAATTGTTATATCCATGCTGAGTTGGAGGCAGCAACATGTTCCAGGCCAAGTAAATGAAACCTCTTTGCTCTCATTCTGACCTTTAAAACTGATGAGCTATGTGCTCCTCTGATGCCCCCCCTGGTACTGTTCACCACAGGAGTGCTAATCTCCTTTCAACGGTGTTGTCAGAGCCACCACAATTGTCTGCCGAATGCAGGTCCAAATGGCAGAGATCACATGCATTCAAAAGAGCAGGATCTTGGGGGAAGGAGTTGGTGTCATCAGTAAACAGCAGTTACAGGTAAGTGTTCTGCCTGGCAATCAATGTCCCTAAACCGCGTTCCCTGGTTCTTTTGTTCCAGTGGCACAGAACTGCAACCACCCAGGAAACAGATGGCTTCCAGGTAAAGAGGCCCGGGGACGTGAATGTGCGCTGTACTGTCCTCCTGATGCTGGACTATCAGGTAGGCAAGGGGAGATGCTGCTGCTGGGGAGTAAGCAGCACCCTGGCATCTGAGTGTGCTTTGGATGAGCCCTGTGTGCAGCTGCATCGTCCTTACACCCAGCTGGGTCCTGCTCTTGTCTCCTCAGCCTCCACAGTTCAAACTGGATCCCCGCCTGGCTCGTCTCTTGGGGATTCACACGCAGACCCGCCCAGTGATCATCCAAGCCCTGTGGCAGTACATCAAGACCCACAAGCTACAAGACCCCCATGAGCGGGAGTATGTCATCTGCGACAAGTATCTCCAGCAGGTAGAGGGGTCTCCACCTGGAGACACACCTTGGGGTGGTGTGTTGGGAGCAGGGGGCAGCTGTCCTGTGTTTCCAGAAACCAAAGATTTTCCAGGCTGCCCCATGCCCAGCACTGAGCTGCTTTCCACTCCACTCCCTCTATCTCTTGCAGATATTTGAGTCTCAGCGGATGAAGTTCTCTGAGATTCCTCAAAGGCTGCATGCCTTGCTCATGCCCCCAGAACCAATCATCATTAACCATGTGATCAGGTGAGACTGGCTCCGTGAGGCTGTTTCTGTTGGCAGGGTGGGTAAGTGAGCTAGGGAGATTGTACTGGGAGACGCTCCTTCATAAGTGCTGAACTTCCTGCACCTCTCCATCTTTCTACTCCTTTATACACTCTGTCCTGAGTACCTCCAACAGCCTCCCTTTCCCATTCACCAAGGGGTCCTTCTTCAAACCCTTGCTTTCTTTCCACCTGCCGTCACTGGTTCTCCCCCACCCATTGTGCTCTTGCACTTTCATGTTGGAGCTCTGGTCCTTTGCATTGCACTTGTCCAGACTGCAAGCTCTTGGTCCCCGATGCTGCACAGCATGATGTGCACCATAGATGGGAAGTGTTCCTAGGCTCATCAGAGTCACTGACACCTTTCTTTAGTTACAGAATGCCAAAACTATTGCAGTCTTCCTTATTCTCCCCCCATGGAGTGTAGAGGTGCTATTAAGGATGCACTCAAACCCTGAGTCAGGCATCTCACTTGTTCTGTGTTCTCTCTTGTTGATGTCCACAGCGTTGATCCAAACGACCAGAAAAAAACTGCCTGCTATGACATTGATGTAGAAGTAGATGATACCCTTAAAACTCAGATGAATTCTTTCCTGCTGTCCACAGCCAGCCAGCAGGAAATTGCTGCTCTGGATAACAAGGTAGGAGCTGGGTCCTGCCTTTCCAGTGATAAGAGTTTGTGTCTGGGATGAGGGCAGGTGGCACCATGTTGCAGGAGAGATTTTTCTTGCAGCTTTCAATATGGATTAATCTAGTTACTTGATATTTAGGGTCTGAAACATTTCTGCCAGAGTGGCATCATTTCTACAATATCAAATCAGATGGTGACAAGCTTTTTACTGTACCAAGCACAAACATTTGAAAGTGAATGATTAGAGGGAAACTGGGTTAGTGGTTGAAGCAGGGGACTGGGAGTAAGGACTGCTGAATCCCCTTCCTCATTCTTTTACCTGGGATCTTAGGCAAGTCACTCCATTCTGTGCCTCAGTTTATCTCACTGCAACAGAGTAATGTAAAGCTACATCTTGGAGGGTTTGCTAGGCAGTTATGAGTTCAAGCCCAGTGAGATCTTTGGATGATAGGTGCTCAGTTTCCAGAGTCTGCCTATCTGTGCATTGGTCGAACCTACCATCCTGTCTACAGGAGAAGGGTTGTGAGGTGGGGTGTATGTTATGCATCTGGGTCACCCAGGAAATATGAGAGTTGTCCATCTTAACGTGCTGGATCCTTTGGTGTGTCTTGCCTCTCTCTTGGGTTGGCCTTATCCCCTGGTTCAGCAATATTCTCTCTCTCTCTCTCTCTCTCTCTCTCTCTCTCTCTCTCTCTCTCTCAGATCCACGAGACCATAGAAACCATTAATCAGCTGAAGACTCAGCGGGAGTTCATGCTGAGTTTCGCCCGTGACCCCCAAGGCTTCATCAATGACTGGCTGCAGTCACAGTGCCGGGATCTAAAGGTTAAAAAAAAAAAAAAAAAAGATTCTTTTTGTATGGAAAGTAAGCAGAAGCTCAGTCCATCCAGTCAGATTCTTTTTGTTCAATAAACATCTGAGATCCATGCAGAGGCACAATCTGCATGTTTGCAACCACAACTAGAATTGAAATGGAGCACAAAGTTTTAAACCTCCCAACACTGGCTGGACTGAGTCAGGCCTTGCTGGAGCCAGCTGGTTGTAAGTCCAGGGTTCAGAGCTGGTTGTAAGCTGCTCTTTTTGATGCCTCCAGACTATGACCGATGTTGTTGGGAATCCAGAAGAGGAGCGTAGAGCTGAATTCTACTTCCAGCCATGGGCTCAGGAAGCTGTGTGCAGATACTTCTACTCCAAGGTGAGCTTTCCCATTTGAGGGAATCCAGCCACACTGGGCTAGTGCTTGCAGGGAGATGCAGTTAGCTAAAGCTGGGTCTAGTGCAGCCAGGCACATAAAGTTTCACTCCCCAGCTCTGCTGGTGCATCTCAGTCCTGATCTCCAGACCAGCACCACTTATATTCAAATCCTAGATACCTGCGCATGACCTGGATTTCCCACACCCCTGCTCTTCCAAGTCCTATCACTTCAGATACAGACCTGCAGCCTTGTGGGTTGGCCTTGTAATGGCAGTAAACAGTCTCCAGAGCTGGGAAGTTCCCATCAAACTATTTTCTGGTTTCAGTCCAGTCAGGATTAAAACCAGGTTGTACAAAGATTGTTAGCCCTCCCCACCACCACCAGCACGCCAGCCTCTTCCCATTTAAATCCATGTTGGTTGCACAGACATCCTTTTAAGTCACAACCAAAGCCCTGGTCCTTGGGCTTGCTGGGAGGAATGGCTTCTTAGGGGACCCCCATCCAGTGTAGCTCTGAGAGGCCGTCCCTCCCTCATGGGGTGCTTGCTGGCATTTATTTGCTTTCTGATCTCTGAAGGGTAGAAGCCCACTGGCTAGTGCAGAGCTAATATGGGCCCTGGCCATGCCCCAAGGTCCTGTGTGTGTCAGAGGCTGACGTGCTTTTCACCTGCACTATGGCTGCACCTTCAAAATGCGAACCTCAGGGCATAGACTTGCCAGTCCATGCAGTGAAGACTGGCAGAGCTGGCATTAGAATCCCAGAGTCCTGACTTGCACTCCCTTCCTCTAAGCACTAGACAGTGAGCTTCCCTAGTGTGCAATTTGTGCATCCTTCACAAACCTGTGGAACATTTCGTAACCTGTGGGCTGTCCCAAGAGAAGGCTTTAGGAGGTGGGGAAGGGGAGGAAAGACATAGCCATGCTGAGAAAGGAGTCCTGTATTTTTCCTAGGGCTGTGAATGGCTTGGGTTCATCTTTCCTACACTCACTCCAGTCTAGGAGCCTTTGTTCTTCCGATTCTGATGTACTGTAAGTGTATTAAAGCGAGGGATGTGGCTTCTTCTCCTACAGGTGCAGCAGAGACGGCAAGAGCTGGAGCAGGCCCTGGGAATCCGCAACACATAAGCTCCCCCACTCCTCCCTTGACCAGAAGCCATCACAGTTACTTGTGGACACTGAGCACTGCAGAGTTCACTCTTTAGGCCCACACCACCCCCCCACTCTGGCATAGAGACCTGTAGCCATTACTCACCTCTGTCAGTGTCCATGTGACTCCAGAGCCCCCCAGGGCTTCAGAGAGGTCGCCAGCAGACAGGCTCAAAGACTCGCATACTGCTATTTGGCTTCCTCCCTGACAGATGCCGTGTCAATTCCAGAGCTCTTGTGAGTCACCCCTGTGTCTGCATTGCCCGTAATGTCCCCAATATCCAGCACGGCTGCAGGCTCAGAACTTCTCTTGAGTTCAGAAACTTCCCGCAGCCCTGTCTCCAAAACTGATCTCTAGTTCTTGCACCCCAGAGAATGTGGGGCTGGAAAAGCCGGTCAGTCCCCAGAGAGGTGCTTGTGGCCATTTACTTTCCATGGTCCCGTGAGACCTGGCAGGCAGAGCTCTTGTAGAGTGGTGCGCACACTTCCCCAGGGATGGCTTTTCTCCAGCTGGAGGGGTAGCAGCCTGGAGGCTAGTTCATGAGATGAAATGTTAGTGAATTAATTAGTAGCACTCTTGTGCCCTTTGTCCTCAGGACCATGTGTGGGCAGCAGCATGGGGGGGGGGGGGGGGGCTCTCTTCACCTGGAGCTAAATACTTCTGCTCATATTCCTTTTGGGGACTGTAAAGTGGGTGAGCTCAAAATCCAGTTGGTTGCGCTCCCCTGACATTAGGTGCAAAATCATGTTACTGACAAGCCACCCTCACACTACACAGGGGGGGCAGCTATGAAATTAAAAGCCCCTGTAGCGTGCGTGTGTGTGTGAGAGAGAGAGAGAGAGCGCCTATATGTGTGCATGTAATAGATTTTTAAATCTTCCCTCCCTTTTATCTTTGAATCCTTAAAGAATTGCCCCCTTGTAGCACCAGGGGCTGATATCCTGGTGCCAGTTAATGCAGACTGACGGCTCCTCAGGGCATGTACTAGTGAAGGAGACTTGGATATTGTCTAGGCAAGCGTAGCTGTTGCAGAATTACTGTTTTTATTAACTGATTATGGTTTTTCATGGACCAAAATTTTTTTGTACTGTATACTGTAGATGTCACACAGTTTTAATAAAGACCTCCTGTGAAGGAAGCCACTTGCCTTCATTCTGTGCTGGCAGCTTGCAGCTGTGTAACAGGTAGCTCCTGTAACGAAACTGCTGTGGAAGGGACAGAATAACTTCCTGCTTACACCTGCAAGCCCTCTGTGGAGTGAGTGCACTGAGGGAGGTCATGGAGGAACAACAGCATCTTTTAGAAGGAAGATAGCTTGTTTTTATGGTCCAATTTGATAAGCCTTAACATTGGACAGTGTGGAGGGTGCTGTTACTTAGATTGATTTTCATAAAGCTACCGCCAAAGCCATGGCCTTGGCATTAGAGAAAGAAGTGGCTGAGGTAATAACGTAGTGGCGAACTTCTGATTGTGAGAGAAACAAGCTTGTGCCAGCGCATCATCAGTTCGGGGTCTCCAGACTTCGTGCTCCACATCTGTATTTTAAAGAAACCCTGTTAAAGGCACAGGAAGATAACATTCCGATGTGCAGAAAGAACAGCAAATGTGGACGGCGACCAGCGTGGCTTAGCAGGGAACTCTGCGGGGAGCTGAAACATAAAAGGGAAGCTTACAAGAAGTGGAAGCTTGGACAGATGACAAGGGAGGCGTATAAAGATATTGCTTGGGACTGCAGGGATAAAATCAGAAAGGCCAAAGGACAATTGGAGTTGCAGCTAGCAAGAGATGTGAAGGATAACAGAAAGGAGTTCTATAAGTATATCAGCAACAAGAAAAGGATCAGAGGTGGTGTAGGTCCCTTACTGAATGGGGCAGGCATCCTTGTGGAGGATGATGCGGAAAAGGCTGAAGTACTCAATGCTTTTTTTACTTCAGTCTTCACAGGTCGGGCCAGCTCCCAGGCTACTACACGGGGTAACGCGGAATGGAGAGAAGAGTGGCCCTCGGTGATGGAAAGTCAGGTTAGGGAACACTTAATGAAATTGGATGTGCACAAGTCCATGGGGCCGGATGAACTGCATCCGAGGGTGCTGAGGGAGTTGGGGGAAGTGATTGCAGAGCCGCTGGCCATTATCTTTGAGAACTCGTGGCGAACGGGGGAGGTCCCGGAGGATTGGAAAAAGGCAAATATAGTACCTATCTTTAAGAAAGGGAAAAAGGAGGATCCGGGGAACTACAGACCGGTCAGCCTCACCTCAATCCCTGGGAAAATCATGGAGCAGGTCCTCAAGGAATCCGTCCTGAAACACTTGGAGGAAAATAGAGTGATCAGGAACAGTCAACATGGATTCACCAAGGGCAAATCGTGCCTGACCAACCTGATTTCCTTCTATGATGAGATGACTGGATTTGTGGATGCGGGAAGAGCCGTTGACGTGGTATACCTTGACTTTAGCAAGGCTTTTGATACGGTTTCCCACAGCATTCTCATCGGCAAGTTAAGAAAGTATGGGTTGGACGAGTGGACGGTAAGGTGGATCGAAAACTGGTTAGATCAACGGGCTCAGCAGGTAGCAATCAATGGCTCGATGTCTGGTTGGCAACCGGTAACGAGTGGAGTGCCCCAGGGGTCGGTCCTGGGGCCGGTCCTATTCAACATCTTCATTAATGATCTTGATGATGGAATAGACTGTGTGCTTAGTAAGTTTGCGGATGACACCAAGTTGGGGGGAACGGTAGATACTCTGGAGGATCCAGGGAGACTTGGACAAATTGGAACACTGGGCCAAAAGAAATCTCATGAGGTTCAACAAAGACAAGTGCAAAGTCCTGCACTTAGGATGGAAAAATCCCATGCACTGCTACAGGCTGGGGACCGATCGGCTAAGTAGCAGCGCTGTAGAAAGGACCTGGGGGTTATGGTGGATGGGAAGATGAATATGAGCCAACAGTGTGCCCTTGTTGCCAAAAAGGCCAATGGCATATTAGGCTGCATCAGTAGGAGTATTGCCAGCAGATTGAGGGATGTGATAATTCCCCTCTATTTGACACTGGTCAGGCCGCATCTGGAGTACTGTGTCCAGTTTTGGGCTCCCCACTATCGAAAGGATGTGGACAAATTAGAGTCCAGCGGAGGGCAACAAAAATGATTAGGGGGCTGGGGCACATGACCTATGAGGAGAGACTGAAGGAACTAGGCTTATTTAGTCTGCAGAAGAGAAGACTGAGGGGAGATTTGATAGCAACCTTCAACTACTTGAAGGGTTGCTCCAAAGAGGAGGGAGCTAGGCTGTTCTCGAGGGTAACAGAGGACAGAACAAGGAGCAATGGTTTCAAATTAAAGCTGGGGAGGTCAAGGTTGGATATTAGGAAAAACTTTCTCACTAGGAGGGTGGTGAAGCATTTGGAATGGGCTACCTAGGAAGGTGGTAGAATCTCCATCTTTGGAGATATTTAAGGCCCGGTTAGACAAACCCCTGGCTGGGATGATTTAGTGGGAGTGGTCCTGCTTTTTGGCAGGGGGTTGGACTAGATGACTTTGTGAGGTCCCTTCCAACCCTATTATTCTATGATTTTATGATCTTCCTGAGCTAAAGAAGAGCTCTCGTTAGGGTCAAATACTTTTCTCACCAAGAGAAGTTGGTCCAATAAAAGATACTATCTTACGCATGTGATGCTACTATCCTTGCTCCAATCTGGCAGCCGGTCGTGGCATGACATGAAAAGTTCTTGCTGCTGCTGGGAAGCTACAATTCACTAACCTTATTGGAGCAGCAGGGTTACGTGGTGCTTTCGAGAGAAACTGAGCTGTGGGAAGGCTGCCTTTGCACAAATCATGAACAGTTACTGAATGGCAGCCCTGGGTTAGTGTAAAGTTCTTGTGTCCAAGTCCTGGCTTCAGCCCTCTCATTCCTCTCGTGGAGTCAGCATGCAGCAAAATACAAGTGTTGCTGAAGAAAAGATAGGTAGTAGTATGGCTTAGGAAATCAAAACACAGGTCCTCTTCCTTCTGCTGCCTCGGACACTGCAGGCAAGTTACTTCAGTTTGATAAAGGGAAAAATTATTCTCAAGCTTGAGAGAAACAGCTGTTTTTAAACAAAACCACACAGTTCTGGGGTGTCTTTAAAAACTGTCTTATTTATCGCATGAGCTTTTGTGGGTAAAATCCCACTTTGTCAGACGCACAGAATGGAAACGGGTATGTAGAATACTCATCCTGCTCTGCCTTTGCCTACGTACCGCCTTTTCCATTTGGCGCCTGACAAAGTAGGATTTTACCCACAAAAGCTCCCGCGATAGATAGATACATTTGGTCGTCTTTAGAAGTACCCCAGGACTCCTGGTCTGGGTGGCTGAATGAGATTAAGGTGCTACCCTTCTGGAGGGTGGTGGTAGATGGTCTCCGAGCCCCAGCTGCTCAGTTCTCAAGTGTCTCCTTTGCCAGGCCACTGCTACGCCTTCAGAGCCCAAGGTCGGTCCCCTGGGCCTCTTTCTGACACCCCCAGAGCTGGCTGGTCTCCGTCCCTGCCCCCGCGCCGGCCGGCTGCGGGAGCTCAGCCGTGGGCGGTGACTGCGGATTGACCCTTCGGTGTAAACGCTGAGCTCCCGACTGGCCGCGGCTCTAGGCCCTACAGCTGCGCTGGGCTCCCGGGGGCGCAGCACCTGGCGGAGCCGGGATGGGGGGGAAGCTGCACCCCCCCCCCCTTTCTCCACTGCCTGCTCGTTCCCCGCCCAGGCCAGGGGCGGGGCTTGTGCCTCGGGGCGGGGCCAGGCTCGCCTCCATGTGGGTGCTTTAAATGCCCCCGTCGGGGGCGCGGGGCACTCGCCGCCCCACCCTTTAGCCGACCATGGGTGGTCGGAAAGTCTGTATCGTTGGCTCCGGGAACTGGTGAGCGGCCCCCGCGCTCTGCCGGGCGGGACGGGCCCCCTGGCTCCATGCTGCAGCAGCGGGGCCCGGAGGAAGCCGAGCTCCTGCTCCGGGAGGCCTGTTCTGCTGAGCCTGGCTGGCCTGGAGCTGCCTTCCGTTTCGGCGAGGTGCTGGGCTTGGGGGCCGCTGCAGCTGCCTGGGAGCTCGGCTTGGCCGCGCCTTCGTCAGCGTTTCCGCCCCAGCCCCGCCGGCCTGCGGCTGTCATTGATCTTCCGGGGCCACTTGGACCCCGACTCCTTCGCCCCGGCCAGCACTCGGCCCTTGGCTGCGCGCTCGTGGGGCTGCTGGGTTCTTGCCCCTGCCCCCTTTCAGTGGTACGGGGGGGCACTCTTAGCCTAGGTCCCAGCCCCCTCTCTGATGCCTGCTTGTGACCTGGGGTCTCTGCTCCCTGCAGGGGTTCTGCCATCGCCAAGCTCGTGGGCAGCAATGCAGCCAGGCTGGAGCAGTTTGACACCACTGTGACCATGTGGGTATTTGAGGAAGAAGTGGGTGGAAAAAAGCTCACTGAGATCATCAACACACAGCATGAAAACATCAAATACCTGCCAGGGCACAAGCTGCCTTCCAATGTGGTGAGTCCAGCTTTTCCTGTGGGAGGGCGTGAGGAAGCTAGACCACCACCTGACAGGGGCGGGAGCCAGATGCATGACTGGTTCCTGGGTTTGCGCTAGACTAGCATCTTTTGTTCCATAGTGCTTAGAGGCTAAGGCGTTGCAGCTGCCGCTGGGCTGGAGGGCGGCAACCGAACAATGACCAGCACATGGCTTGTGGGCAAAGACCTGCAGAACAGATCTTCCTAAGGTGCTTGGCTCACCTGCTCGGCTCCCTAGGGAGCACAGGCCAGCCCTATGGGAATGTAGAGCTTCCATGCCTGCTGCTATTCTGCCCCTTTTCGCTGCCCCAACGCAGTGTGCCAGGAACAGCTTCATGGGCCACTGAAATGACATCAGCCTTGCAGTTGTTCACCAGCACACAGCAGCATCACACAAGCGGACAGGACAGGGAGGGGTTAGGGTTAAGGTTGAGGCCTGCATTTTGCAGGAGGTCACACTACATGGTCGTACTGGGTCTATCAGTCTATGAGGATAGGGAGTGGCACTGTTTTATCACTTGTCGAAAAGCTGCTGGGGGTAAGCGGTTTCTTCTTCTGCTTCAGCCAAGCTCTGAACACACTGTGGAAAGAGGCTGGCCTGTCTCACTCAGGCGCATGCTGCAGCTTCAGAGGCGGCCAGGCCTGGTTTGGAAAGGCTTGTCTCCTTGGCAACCGAGGTAATAAATAAGCATCTGCTCTGGCTCCCTGATGCCAGGAGACAGCTGCCATGGTGTTGGCAGCCCACCCATGCGCAGTTATTCACGCAGTGTCCTTGTACTGTGCCCCAGGCAGCTTTTCCCCCCTGCAGCTCCTTCCCCACCTATGGTTTCCTGACCCTCTTACTTGCTCTGCCTCGACGCTGGACTGCAGCCCTCACTGGTGCGCGATCTCTCCTGAATGGGGTCAGAGTGTCTGTCTGGTTGTTTCTGGAGGTCAGGCCTGTGAAGAGCCCTCTTCTCTCCAGGACTGTGCTGGTTCAGGATCCGCTTCCACCATCACAGAACCAGATGCCAGTAAAAGGAACAGGGTTACAGATAGGTCTCCACATAGGGCCATGGTCTCTTCATCCAAGTCTCATCTTTCGTACTCATCCCAAGCTCCCTGGACTTGCTCCCACGCCAGTCCCCTTAGATGGCCTCACTTTTCCCATCCTACTCATGGGCTGAGCCTTCCTCCAAGTTGTACTCTGCCAGCTTCAAGGCCCTTCTGCCTCACTGAACCCTGCACAAAGACCCTGCTTAACTCTGGGCTTGAGGGGGCAGTCTCCTGTGAATCCTGACTTCACGTAGGCCATAGCCTTGCAGAACATGCTTCCCCACAGGAGCACCTTTGGCACCCACCCGTTTCTCACCACCCTATCTAGTCATGTCCCAGGGTGTGGCTGGTCCCTCTTGGCACTTGGTGACATGGACAAAGCTCCTTTTCCCTACAGGTGGCAGTACCAGATCTGCTGAAAGCCTCATCGGGGGCAGATATCCTCATCTTTGTGGTGCCCCACCAGTTCATTGGCAAAATCTGTGACCAGCTCAAAGACCATGTGCAGAAGGAGACCATTGGGGTCTCGCTTATCAAGGTGTGAGCAGGGGGGGGCTTATTGTGGGAACCTGACTGGCTGGGGTGGCAATAAGCTGTGGCTGGCAGGGCCTGGGTTGCACAGGAAAGGGTGCTGTTGGTGCGGGAAGTGGAGGTGAACAAGGCATGCACTGGGGGGGTCAGGGGTTAGAGAGTCTAAGGGATTTTTTATAACCAGGAAACTGGGTTTCCTGAGTTGACTGAGGACATTGGGGCCACACATGGATGTGGGGGAGCAATCAGGATAACTTGAAAGGAATATGTCAGGTCTGGAAGGGTGAGGAGGGAGACTATGGCTAGGGTACTGGGGGGAATGAGAGGAGAATGTGGAGGGGACAGTTAAGTGGGAGTGGGGTCTGGGACTAGTTAGAGGGATACCAGAGCTGGGGTGAGGGGTTAGGGTATTGGGAATGCACAGGTGGGGACCAAAGCAGAAAGATGGGGTAGGGGTTAGTGTAGGTAGGGACCAGGGGATGCAGAGAGGTTTGCAGATTGGGAAATACTGGGTGGCCAATTCCATGGGAGAATAACGGTTGCCTCTGGCTGAAACGCAGGGGGTGGAAGAGGGCCCAGAAGGGCTGAAGCTGATCTCAGACGTTATCCAGGAGTGGCTGGGCATCGAGATGAGTGTCCTGATGGGGGCCAACATTGCCAATGAGGTGGCAGAAGAGAAGTTCTGTGAAACGACCATTGGTAAGGAGCCAACCCGCTCCTCCCCCACTATTGTCCCTCAGCCTGGTGCTGGGGGCACAGGGCTACAAGGGGTTAAGCTGCCTCCCCCCCCCCGGATGCTACCAGGCTTCCCTCCCAGGATGGGGCCTGGTGTGTAGGCTGGGGAGGGCTCTCTGTAGGTGTCGGATGCTGAAGACCAGATGCCAGGAGGCTTGTGCCTCCATTGCATAGTTGGTTGGTGTTGGAGAAGGGCCTCGTCCTCCTCTACACGTCCCTGAACCATGGGGTGGGGTCTCCAACCTCACCAATGTGAGTGTGAGGGCCTGTGGGCAGTGCTGTGCTGTTGGGTGGGTCATGTCAGCCTTGGGCATTGGTGACGGAGCCCTCAGGGGCTTTATGCCTGGTGTTGGAGACAGAAATATTCTGGGTTTCCAGATCTGTGGATTTTCTGCCTTTGTATTATTGACAGGGGAGAAGAATCCGCGTGACTCCAAGGGGCCTGGCACCCTCGATTAAGGGCCCTTCTGGTGATGCTGGCCCAGTCTTCCGTTATCAGCAAGGCAGCATGAAAGCTCAGCTCTCTGTGTGGGCTGTTTGTGAAACTCAGAATGCAGCCAAAATCAACAGAGCAGCTTGCTGGCTTAGGAGCCGCTTCTGCTCATGAGCTATGGCCTTAAAAGCAGCTGAGATGCTGCACAGGTGGGCACGAGGGCTAGGCAGTTGTAAACCCATCATATTATGCCCAAGCATGGTGCTGCACAAACACACAGACAGGCTCAGCCCTGCTCCAAAGAGCTAGCAGTTCAGAGGACATTTTTGGTGCAGCATGCAAACCAACTGGCCAACTAGGGCTGGGTCTCGTACTGTGCGACTTCAATGTTCTGGGCTTCGGTTGGTTTTTTTTTTTTTTTTTTTAATTAACTTAGGTCAAAAATGTCAAACCTGGCTGCTTGGCAGCGGTTTCTTTGAGCCCCAACATGACCTGGCTTTCAGAGGGGCCAAAGCCCTGCTGAGGGCGCTAGGAACTGCTGACTAGCCGGTCAGGTGCTGCTGAGGCCTAAATGTTGATTTAGGAGCCAGGCATCTGTGAATCACAGCCTCTGGTTTTATTTCCTGGGCCATTATTAAAGTGGGTTCTGTTCTGTTGCTAATAGTGGTGTTCTGTAGTAACAGTTCAGCTTCTCACTGGCTTACTTGTTGTGGTCAGCGTCTTCAGCCCTGCTGAATGTGTTGGTTTAATTATTGAGAAATATACCCTTTAATCTTAGAGCTCAGGCTGGTGAGCTCTGTGTACATCAGCTGCCTTTAGCTCCCTGGGCAACGACTGTCTCATTCTGCATTTGTATAGTCCCCAGCAACAGGGAACCCCATATCCAGAGAGGCACTTTGGGGTTATGATTATACAAATACCATGAGGCCATTCATTGCAGGATTTTCCCCCTGCAGCATCTGGCAGGGCATATTAAATGCAGCTTGGTTCCAACAGCCGTTACGGCTGCAAAGATCAACCCTTCCATTACTCTTCCCAGGGCAGCCGCTGCGGAGGAGGGAGGGCGAGTGCAGCGAAGCAGAGCCTGCTCAGATGCTACTTCCCTTGGAGTTCTGGATTGTGCATTCATGTTTGTTGCCCTCCACAAGGAGCTGAGTGACTCACTTGTGAAAGTGGCAGTCACACTCCAGAGCAGACAGGGAAGGCCAAGCACACAACCCTAATCATGGCTCAGCATGTTAAAGTCACTCCAGATGTGCACTGGGTGACATCTCCTTAGTGAGTCATTCTTGTCAGTCTAGCTCCAGTTGAATTAGCAGCAGGACTCTGCAGTGGCTCCATGTTCCTGTGACACTCATTGGTCCATTACCAGGTTAAGCCTCTGAGCTTGGGGTGGAGGGGTATGGGGTGTATTTAGGGTGTTGTAATATTGAACGGGTAGGCAGTGGTTCCCTTTATCCCTGTGCTAGCTGAGAGCTCCACACCCCCTTGCTGCTGTGAAATAGCACTCACAGTCAGCCCTCAATAGACCATCTGTCTTCCAAGATATCCTAAGGCCACCAAGATTCTAAGTGCGTCTGGGTTTGTCCAGCAGCCATGCAGGATCATGCAGCAGGTGTATGCCTCTTTGCCTGCAGAATCTTTCCTGGGACAGTGCTTTCAGGACTTTCCATCTGGGCTCTTGCTGTGAGCACACAGGGAGCACGGGCTGACATTCAGAGGAACCCTGTGGGGTTGGTGGGGTTGGCTTGGATTTAATTTATATTTCATGGGTGGGGCTCATGCTTAACCCATCAAAGCACTTCACAAGCATTATCTCCCACCATCCCTGCCTGCCCCTCACAGTTTCCCCATCTGTACAATCTGGTTGTGACCATTGGCCCTACATTGGAGCTTCTTAAGAGCAGGTCACACAAACACTGGTCAGGGATGGTGTAATGGGGGTACTTGGTCCTGCCATGAGTGCAGGGAACTGGACTCGATGACCTGTCATGGTCCCTTCCAGTTTCCCTGATTCTATTATATGTCATGCATGGGTTGCTGGGAACAGAAGCCAGGAGTTGTGGCTATTAGCACCTGCATTTAGCTGATCAGGGCTAGATGCCAAGCTTGGCAGCAGGAGTTGAGCCCCTGTACCAAGGTTGTGTCCTGGAGATGAGAATGCTGCTCTGGAAAAGGCACCTCAGATCCCTTTTGCCCGTGAGACCATGGTGTCCTTTTGTGGAGTTTGGGGGGGACCCCAAGAGTCTGGGGCCATGAGTTCATCTCCCTTGTTGGGCAGGTGGGGCTCGGCACACTCCTCCGGAGTCCCTGCCAGTAATCCCTCCCCCCCACACTTCCTTAGGGTGCAAGAACCTGGAGCATGGGCGAATCCTGAAGGAGCTGATGCAGACGCCCAATTTCCGGATCACTGTAGTACAGGAAGCTGACACGGTGGAGATCTGCGGAGCCCTCAAGGTGCGTGATAGGGCAAGGCTTTGCGCAGCCACCGCTGCAGAGAATTTAGGGAGGCTAAGTGAAGAGGCTGGAGTTGGAATTTGGCAGGGTCAGCCAGGTTAACCCTCTGTTCTGCACAAAGTACCATGGGAGCAATGGGGAGACCTCAGTATTACCCCATGTTCAGCAGGATGGCACCTCCCCCACCCCCAGTCATGCTGAGGCAAGTGGACATAGTGGAAAGAACACCCCCAAGGTCTCCCCTCCACGTGCTGGCCAGTTCCAGCCCTGCTTAGCTGACTGGCTCAGAGTAGAAGGAGGAGCAAGTATGGGCCAGCACAACCCTTTGCTGTTTCAAGAACATGCAGATAGTGGCAGCGTGTCAGCCCGCCTGGTAACCTGCTCCTCTGTGCTACTTTCCCTCTCAGAATGTTGTTGCCGTAGGGGCTGGTTTCTGTGATGGCCTGGGCTTTGGGGACAACACCAAGGCAGCTGTGATTCGCCTAGGGCTGACAGAGATGATCACCTTTGCCAAGCTCTTCTGCAAGTGTTCCGTCACTGAGGCCACCTTCCTGGAGAGCTGTGGAATCGCTGACCTCATCACCACCTGTTATGGTGGCAGGAACCGCAGGGTGGCCGAAGCCTTTGCCAGGACTGGGAAGGTGGGTGCCAGAGTGGGGACAATGGGTCTGGGCCGTAAATGGGCTGCAGCAAAAGATCCTCTTGCCAGTGAGTCAGAGCTGGGTGGTTCCTTCCTTGGTGTATCAAATCAGTACTCAGTATCCCTGCTGTATTAGCTCAGCTCAGTGCCCCTGTCTCAAGCAGCCAGTGCTGGATGCTACTGAGGATAGTGTGACCTCTCCACACCCATAAAAGGGCAGGGCTCTCCCCTGTGTTGGGGTGGGGGATCCAAGCTCTGCCCTGACACGACCCTGCTCACTGTCCTCACTGCTGGTGTCACATCTCTGAGCCTGTAGGTCTGATCCAGGCAGCTGCTGCTGTCTGCACCCTGAGTGTTCCTGATCCGAGATGCTTTCTGACCTGAGGAAGGAAAGATGAACTATTGGTCATGGGCTGCATAGTGAACAGGCCCAGCTCCGCTGGCAATTGATTGTATTTGGCTTGTTTAGTCTATTGAGCAGCTGGAGAAGGAGATGCTGAATGGACAGAAACTGCAGGGTCCCCAGACGTCTGCCCAGCTTAGCCACATCCTCAAACACAAGAACCTGTTGGAGAAGTGAGTGCTATTGTCTCTCCCCCAGTCCTGCCCACAGTCTGCCTTGGAGCCCCATCTGCGGGGAGGGCTGGGGGGGTTGGGCGCTCTGGCACATCCCAGGGTAGAATTCTATACGCACATCTGTAGCGGGAAGTGGAACAAGTCCAATGCCTGGGACTGTCTGCTTTAGAGACCAAGGTACTTGGTGGGGCAGAGAGCCAGCCTGCCAACCCTTGGGTGAAATCCTAGGTGGGACGCGGAGCGTTGGCAGGAACTTGTTCCTCTTTAGCTGACCTGGAGTTTGTCCCTGAGTCACTGTCTCCTTTGTTGCAAACTGCATAGTGTGTCATTTTGTCCATCTGCCCATAGGTTCCCCCTCTTCACTGCTGTATATCAGATTTGCTACAGTGGCAAACCTGTCACTGAGTTCATCAAGTGCCTCCAGAACCATCCTGCCCACATGTAACTGGCTCCATCTGCTTGAATTGCTGAGAGGCGGGGAGAGCCATGGCAGTTGCAGCATGAATCTTCATGTACAGAGTCTCTGGATCCTCCACGAATCATCGCAGACCATGGGAAAGAGGGATCTGCCATGGCCTTTGGGATTACCAGCCCTCAGTCTGTAGAGTGTCTCTGGATTCTATATGGAGGTGTTAAATTAAAGTCCCTTCGTCTCTGAGGTGTCTAAAATATGCTGCTCCCCAGAACTCCCTCTGTGGGGGATGAGCTTGGCACCATACTCCTCATCAGTGACATGACTGGTTTGGTTCGCTGTGGGGCTCTTCCATCAAGAGTTGTCTGCAGACAAAACAGATGCAGGTTGCTTTGTCTGTGAGGACAAAGTCTACTTTTACTCTCTGCATCCCTAACAGGAGCTATCTGCCAGGGCAAAAGGCCTTTCTTGTTTGCTGCAAGACTAGTTTTTTACTTTTCCTTTTAGCTTACCCTCCCTGTGATGAAGGAGTGAGAATATGTGTGAGGCCCCTGCAAGATTTTATGTCCCACACCAAACCCTTGCTGCAATTAAAAGGAGTCACCCATCCCCATTTTTATAACCAGTGCAAGGGAGCACCTATACGTGAAACTGCTCCCTGAAACTTCTCTGAGTGCCTTGGTTCCAACCCAGTCCCTGGCTGCCAGGAACCCAAGTTCATATCAAACCAGTGAAGTTGATGCCTTATGCTGGTGTCAAGGGCACCTCTCTGGGGTTGTGGCCATGGCAGATGTTTAGATGCAGCCAGAGAATGTTCTTTGGCCTTTTATTCTGGTGCTCAGAGCAAAGCCCATTGATACACAAAGTCCTGAATCATCTCCTGTGACTGTTCAGCTCACTCTGCCTCTCAGGTCTGTGTTCCACGTAGCTCTTCCCCGTTTTACGCAACTCCTGTCTGGCTGCTGCAACCTAGGGACTGATGTCCCAGGGACAGTGCTGCCACAGACTCCCTGTTGGGTGGGTGGTTGGCTGTGAGTCTGATTGGCATTGCACTTTCCTGAGCAACGGGGCCAAGCTGGTTTGAATCAAGAGATGAACAGGTCCTGGGCCCTATAGCACCTGGATTCTGTTCCTCGGCCCTCTCTCTGCTTTTATTTGTTTGCCTCCCTCTGTTCCTTTTGCTCTTGCCAGGCTGAGCTGGGGAGGCGGAAACTGTTCACTAGACTAGGGGGCCATCATTTGTCAAATGAGCTTCATTTCCTTGGTGTAAACTCCGGCTGTGTGGCATGGGAGCAGGAGGGGAGATAATCAATAGCTTAAAGGGGATTGGGGGGGGGGCCCTGTTGACTTTCAGGGGGTATCAGGCATTTGGCTGACCTATGTGGCTTTGCCAATTGCCTTGCAACTAGCCAACCCGCCTGAACCCGGACATGAAGGACAATACTTAATTGCTCCATCTTCTGTCAGTGCAGGTAGCCCAATGCCGGTCTAATGGTTGTGAGTGCACAAAGATTCTCCAGTCCCAGCTCTGGATTCATATGGTGTCTTTGGGTTGCTGACCATGAAAGTATTTTGAATGCAAATGTTTTTTTTTAAATAATAAATGGACTGGAATAAACTGTCCATTTCTCCAGCTTCATTCTTCATGCTGGTGTTGGCTGGACCCAGAGCTGGTGGGAGGCCAGCCCAGTACATCCCCACAGTTGCTGCTGGCTTTAAAAAAATCTCAGTGCTGTACCCTAGAAGGAAAGTAGAATGCCAGGAAGAGAGGCAGGTACAGCTGAGTGTCCTGGCTTCAGTCCTGAACTGGTACTGGTGCTGACTGCTATGATTCTACTTCAGGAGCTGGCTGGGAGGGTCCCCAAAAGAACTGGCCAGACTGTGATCTTGCTGGGTTCTAGGCTCCTGCTTCTCATACTCTACATGAGTGGTTTTCAAACTTTTTTCCCCTCGGGACTGAGTTGAAAAAAAATCATTTATGCCCATGACCCAACATTTACATCTTTGAGCAGTGTAGTCCAGTCCTTTTGGTGGCGACAGCAGGGGGGGCTGCGACCCAGTGCTTCAGTCTGTGACTCAGTACTGGGACCCAACCATAAGTTTGAAAACCACTGTTCTACATAAGCGGGATTCCTGTGGGTAGGTAGGAGTGGGGTGGGAGCCCCTAAGAAATTAGCTTGTGCAGCTGTTGCTCCAAAGCCCATCCCACTGACAGGCTGAGGTCATTCCCTGTGGCTTTACTCATGCTGCCCTTCACCCCCCCGGAACAAATTGCTCTTAGCAAACTCTGTCCAAGTACCTGCAGTGAGGCTGTCTCCTTGTAAACATACTTTGGCCTAAATGACCTTCCTAGTCTCCCCCCGCCCCCCTCCAGGGAACTTAATCTGCTGACACTTAGAATCACTGCTGTGCCTTTTATTAGATGCTCATTCTCACCAGACACCCTCTGACCTTTACATTGAGCTGACTTACTGTATTGAAGGGTGGCAGCTTCAGCCCCCTTGCCCATGCACTTTCTCTTGTGCTCCCCTCCCCACCTCTGTGCCCTCACACTGCTCCTGAGGCTGGGGGGGGGGGGGACGGGACGGATGACTTTCTGTTCCTATTGCTGTGGAGCTGAGAAACCCAGATCCTTTTACATTTTTTGTAGTGATGGGTCTGAACCTCTGTTAGGAATGAGTTGCTTTACCAGCTACCAGCAGGATCTTGCACAGCTGGGATCTACCAACCACCTTCATGCCAGCTGTGACACCATCTAGTGCCCCTTTGGGCAAGGATGGGCAGAGCTGGTCCCTGAAAGCTTAGTTGCTCTTGAAGACAAGACCTCCCCCACCCCCCCTTGGAGGAGGCTGTCTATAAAAAGGCTCCCCTTTGCCATTTGGAGTTATGTTCGGCAGACACAGCAAATGTCAAAGGCGCTGGCTATTAGTGCTACAGCTACTCCAAGCGCCACATCTGGTGCAAGCAAGCCGAAGTGCAGGAGGGGACATTTAGGCTAAGCAATGGAGGAAGGCCACTCTCAGGTGCAGTGCTGAGGGACTTCCAGAACGGCGCAAACGTTTGGCCTTACCACGGGCCCTTTGGCGACGCACAGGCAGCCTGGCCACGTGGGTGCGGTGCGGAGTTTTAGTGCTCTAGGGCCACCTGTTTGCGGTGGGAGGGAGACTGCGGCCTTCTCAGCTCCAATGTCGGAGCTCCTGTCCCGTAGGGGGACCGTGTATTGAGGGGGGGCCCTTGCCCCCCCATGCCCGTGACTCTGGGGCTCGGCCCGAGAGGCCTGCGGGGGTCGGGGAGGGGAAGCAGCGCAAGTTACAGGACTTGAGCGATGGGGGGGGAGCAACCGCGCCCGCTGCCGGCCCAGCCCAGACACCCCGGCGAGGACTGCAGACCGCAGGAGGGGCGCGACCGCCCAGCGGGCTACGTGCAGCGCCCCACTAGGCGCGGCTCCGGGGGCGGGGCGCAAGGCGGAGCCAGTGCCGAGCCGGGGGGAACCCGGCGGCTTGCGATAATTCCTAGCACGCCTGGGAGAGGAGACTGTGCCCTCAGTAAAGATGGCGCTCGCTTCAGCGTGCCAGTTCTATGTGGCCGAGCGGAACCAATGAGGAGCAGAGTAAAAACGGGCCGGAAATCGTGTCCTGTGATTGGCCTGCTCAGATTCAAATCCTCGCGCGGACAGGCGCACTCCGGGGGAAAGGCGAGTGGTTGTTGGGGCGGTTGGCCGGACCGGTAGGTGAGGCGCGTCTGGCGGACCTGGTCGTCGGCGAGGCGAGGCGGCCTCGGCCAGGGTGAGTCGCGAGGGGCCACCGTGCCGGGAGTTCCCCGGGAACCGGCCAGGCCGGGCTGAGGAGCCGCTCTCAGGCTGGGGGAGCCATCGCCCCCCCCCGTGGCTCCCGAGAGGGTTTAGTGGGGCGGGCCCTGTCTCGGGTGGGGCCCAGCGCCGCGCGGCGGGGTTTGCGCCGGGTGGCCCGCGCTTTGTGCGACGAGGGGACGGGCCCGGCCAGCTCTAGCTCGGGGCTGGGGACGGGCCCTGGTTCGCATTCTCGTTACAGGCCCCTCATTCAGTGAGCCGGACCCTAGAGCCCCGCCCCCGCCCCAGGGCCTGCGGAAAGGGGGGGGTCCTGGCTGTGGACCGGTGACTGGGGCGGGGGGCCTGGCTGGGGTCGGCGGTTGTGGGGTGGTTTGCTTTGCTCCCTGCTAGAGCCAGGGAGAAGGGAGCACTGACCTGGTATTTATCCCTCGGATGTATTTATAGAGAGCTGTCTCCCCTCAACCTTCTGTCCCTTAGGCTAAACCAGCCAAGCGCTTCAAGTCGCCTCTCATAGGGCGGGTTTTCTGTTCCGCGAACCATCCTTGTAGCCCTTCCACGCACCTGTTCCAGTTTGCGTTCATCTTTCTTAAACATGGGGGACCAGAACTGCATGCAATATTCCAGATGGGGTCTCACCAGCGCCTTGTATAATGGTACTAACATCTCCCTATCTCTACTGGAAATACCCCCTCTGGTACACCCCAGGACCACATTAGCTTTTTTCATGGTCGCATCGCGCCGGCGACTCGTAGTCCTCCTGTGATCGACCAGTATGCCCAGGTCCTTCTCCTCCTCCGTCACTTCCAACTGATGTGCCCCCAACTTGTAAGAAATTCTTATTAGTCCCTAAATGCATGACCTTGTACTTCCCATTATGGAATGTCATCCCGATCCTCCTCTGTATTGGCGATACCTCCCAATTTGGTGTCATCTGCAAACTTAATTAGCACATTCCCACTTTTTGTGCCAAGGTCAGTAATAAAAAGTTTGAATAAGATTGGTCTCAAGACAGATCCTTGAAGAACTCTGCTAGTAACCTCCTTCCAGCTAGACAGTTCACCTTTCAGTATGACCCACTGTAGTCTTGCTTTTAACCAGTTCCTTATCCACCTTCCTATTTTCATATTAATCCCCATCTTTTCTAATTTAACTAATAATTCCCTATGTGCAACCATATCAAATGCTCTGCTGAAATCTAAGTCAATTGGGTCCACCGCATTCCCTTTATCCAAAAAATCTGTTATCGTCTCAAAAAAGGGGGAGATGAGGTTGGTCTGGCTTTATCTACCTTTTGTAAAGCCATATTGTATTTTATTCCAGTTACGATTAACCTAGATATCCTTAAGTACTTTCTTTTTCAAAATTTTCTCCAAGACCTTGCATGCTACCAAGGTCAAACTAACAGGCCTGTAGTTATCTGGATCACTTTTACTCCCTTTCTTGAAAATAGGAACTACATTAGCAATTCTCCGGTCATAAGGTACAACCCCTGTGTTCACAGATATATTAAAAATCCTTGATAATAGGCTGGCAATTTCATGTGCCAGTTCCTTTAATATTCTTGGTTGGAGATTATCCGGACTCCCACCGATTTAGTTCCACTAAGCAGCTCAAGCTTGGCTTTTACCTCCGATATGGTAAGTTCCTCCTTCACGTCCTCATTCCCATTAGCTACCCTACCTCTATCCCCAAGCTCACCATCACCCTCATTAAACACAGAGGCAAAGTACTAAATTAGATTATCCTTGATCTCCACCTCACCCTCAGTGTCTAGTGGTCCCACTTCTTCCTTCTTTGTTTTCTTCCTATTTATGTGGCTAGAGAACCTTTTACTATTGGTTTTAATTCCATTTGTGAGGTGTAACTCTGCTTGGCTTTTGGCCTGCCTGCCTTGATCTCTACATGTTCTGACCTCCAAGAGGTAGCCCCTCTTTCCTATCCATCTCATCTTCTGCTCCTTGTAGCCCTTGTGCTTCCTCTTAATTGCCTGTCTGAGATGTTGACTCAACCAGCTTGGTTTACAGCCCTTGCCTATAATTTTTTTTCTCCTTCTTTGGAATGCAGGCTTCAGATAGTTCCTGCAGCTTTGACTTGTACCGGTTCCAAGCTTCCTCGACATTCACATCCATGAGTTCTTTGGTACAGTCCACTTCCCAAGCTAATTCCCATCATTTTTTTTAAGTTAGCCCTTTTGAAGTCAAAGACTCTGGTCACAGATTTATTTTTGTTTATCCTGCCATTCAGTTTGAACTGGATTAGCTCGTGGTCTCTTGAACCTAGGTTGTCCCCTACAACCAGCTCCTCTAGGGGTTCCTCACTACTGACCAATACCATATCTAAAATTGCATCTCCTCTCGTTGGTTCAGAAACTGTTTGGTGGAGAAATTCTTCTGCTATCACAACCAAGAAAATCTGGGCCCTTGTCTGCTACTGGCACATGTCCTCCAGTCTATATCTGGGAAGTTAGTCTCCCATAATCTCACAGTTCCCAGGAGTGTTTACTTCCTTAAGGGCGTTAACGAGGTCTCTATCCATGTCCAAATCAGATCCCAGTGGTCTGTAACACACCCCAAGCATAATCCCAGGAGAAACTCTAGTACCTTTCTTCCCTGATGTGATTTTTAAGCCAGATAGACTCTGTCTCAATAAGTCCATCGCTTTGAATTTCTTTACCTTCTATTGCATCATTGATATACTATGTCACTCCCCCACCTGGGCCATTATGTCTATCTTTCCTAAAGAGCACATAGCCTTCAATATCTGTACGCCAGTCGTGACTACTATTCCACCATGTTTCTGTTATCCCTATAATATCTGGCATCACTTCCTCTATCAGTAGTGCCAGTTCCTCCATTTTGTTACCTAGGCTTCTCGTATTAGTATACAAACATTTTAGTTTTTGGTGCTTGGCTTCACTCACGTTCCTTACCCAATGTGGCAGTGTTGCAGTACTGCCAACATGGCCTATCAGACCAACATTTACACTTCCCTTCTTTGTAATGTCCATGCTGCTCCTCGCATCTATGTCCTTTCCTATTTCGTTTTCCTTCCTCCTAATGCTAGTATCAGGCGTGGAGATTGTCCGGGCATCTCGCAACCAGATCCCCAGACTCTCTAGTTTAAAGTTCTCTTATTCAGTTGAGCTAAACTCCCTCCTAGAAGTCTGTTTCTCTCCCTACTCAGGTGAAGTCCATCCCAAGCAAACAATCTTCTGTCCATGAACGCCTCCCAGTGCCCATACATCCCAAAGCCCTCCTTATAACACCACTGCCTGAGTCCTCTGATTGTCAGAATCTTTTCACACCTATGTTGTCCACTGAAGATCGCCTGAGCCTCTAGTTCCTTGAGAGTCCTCCCCAGCCTGGCACAGTCTCCTTTGATATGTTCCAATGAGAATCCAGCTGTATCATTTGTACCCACATGAAGGACAATCAAAGGATTCTTTCCTACTCCCATTAGGATCTACTTCAATGCTCTCTAAGTAAATAGGTCATTTTCATCTGGTCACTGAATGGGAATAGTAAAAATTCCACTGAAAACCTGGTGGCTTGGCTTGTGATACTAAACACTCATTTTGCATGAAGTCCCTGCAAAAATCTGTTAGTCTTTAAAAGTGCCACAAGACTCTTTTGTCTTTCTACAATAGACTAACACGGCTACCCCTTTGGAATTAGCCTTCTCTTGACAACCTCATGGCTCTCAAACAGGAGTATGTGCACTAGTGAAGTCAGTACAAACTAATAGTGCTCTTTACACTAAAATGTAAATACAACATTATATAATTATAAGTAGTAAAACTGAGAAAGTAAGCGATTTTTTAGTAATAGAGTGGGTTGGCACTTGGATTTTTAGATCTGATTTTGTAAGTGAGGCGGAACTTGGGATACATGAGACAAATCAGACTCCTGAAAGAGGAACAGTAGTCTGGAAAGCTTGAGAGCCACAGCACTAGACAGTCTGTTTGATTTTCTTTTTTTTACTTGCAGTTAAGATGCAAATGAAATAGAAACACATTTTGCAACTCTACTTCAGAATTAGATCATTTTAATAAACATGAGACTGACTTGTTTTGTCTTGAGTTTTAATCTAAATCTGTTCTGTCATAGTTTGAACCCATTGTTTCCTGTTCTGTCCAATACATTGGAGACTAAAACTGGTCATAATATTTCAGCTGAGGCCTAACCAGACTTGGTAGCATCTCCTCCTGTGAGCTGTGTGCTATGCCTATGTTAATGCAACTTAAAATTAAATTTATTTATTTATGATGCAACAGCATCACATTGCTGACATACTGAGGTTGTGATCCACCACCATTCCTAGATCCTCTCCAGTGGCGCTGCTGTCATGCTATATTTCTATTTGTGCGGGTTTTTTCTACCCTGAGGCCATATACACACGATCACTTTATTGCGTGATAAGGCTGCTTACTGCGCGATAAAGCTGGTAGCGTACACACGAGCATTTTCCCTGTTGCGCAGCAACACCCTCCTGCTGCGCAACAGTTAAACCATTCAAATGGAGAGTGGTTAGCCTTACGGCGGAACAGCTGTTCCGCGGTAATGCTCATGTGTACCCGTTTTGCGCATTAGACAGTCTCTGGAAATGTCCCAGAGTGCCAATCGAGGCCACGCTGGGACATTGGAGCTGTCAAATATGTCAATTTCACTACTCCAGATGAGCAGTGAATTTGACAGATATGTCAATTTCAGAGCTCTAGCTGAGCAGTGAAATTGACAGTTAGGGGAGCTGCCAGGTTCAGCAGCTCCCCTGGACTGAGCTAAGGGGCTGGCCCGAACCGGCTGCCCTCGCGGGTTCGGTCCAGCCCCCTAGCTCAGCTCCGGGGCTTCAGGTGGCAGCGGGGGCTGCGTGCTTTAGTGCCACAGCTCCCGCTGCCACCCGAACCCCTGCAGCTGGACTAGGGCGCTGGCCCAAAAGGGCGAGAGCAGCTGGTTTGGGCCAGCCCCCTAGCTCGGCTTCGGGTGGGGGCTGGCAACGCAGCCCCTGCCGCCACCCGAAGCCCTGCAGCTGGACTGGGGGCTCGCTGTGGGCAGTGCATGGTGGGACAGGTGAATGCTCCTTTGCGATACAAGAAGCACGTGTGTAAATATAGCGCTTTCCTTGTCCCGCAATAGCTTATTGTGGGACAAGTTTGTCGTGTGTACATAGCCTAAGTGTAGCACCTTATATTTGTCTCTTGTAACTAAAAAATTACTTGCTAATATGGCTTTGCTGGACTGTACCATTGGTTTGATGGCAGTCATTATGAAGCTAACAGAATTAAGCAGCAGAACATGTGAATGCTTGAAAACTGATGTTCCCCCTTCCTCGTAGGTCGTGGTATTAATGAAATGAATTTGGAGTGAAAGAACAGGAATACAGAATAACAGTAGAATTTTTCTTACATAAGGCATCAGCAGATGTGGAGTGGTATATTGTTGCTTGACTGCCAAGATGTGTTACAATAGAATAGCCTGCCTATACTTGGTATTACGTAGGGGTTCCTAACCCCTGGCCCATGGGCCAAAAGGCCCATGGGGCTTTTTAAAATGGCCTGCGCTGTTGGCTGCTGGCTTGGAACCAGGCCGCAGCTGCCTGGTCCCGGAACGCAGCTGGGAGCTTGTCTGCATTTGCCTGGTTCCCCTCTAGTTCTGGCCAAGGCTGGATTGGGGGCAGGGTCAAAGGCTCCAGAGCTGTAGGGGCCATGGACTGGCGCGGCTGCAGGGTATGCTGGTAGTGGTGGTGCGGGGGGGCCTGCGGGCCGTCTCAACTTCATGGTGTGCTGGGGGGTGTGGCCTGCGGGCGAGGCATGACTGCGGGGTGTGCTGGGTGGGTCCTGCGGCCTGGGTGTAGCTGTGGAGCGTGTTGCAGGGGCTGTTGGCAGGCGTGGCTGCACAGCCCTGGGGCAGGGGCCACAGGCTGGCACGGCCACTATGGGAGCATGGGCCGGCATCCAGCCCCTCCTACCTTTCCTTTTCTTTTTTTAAACTTTTTCAATATTTTTCAGATTTTTAAAAAATCATTTTGGCTCGAGGGCCACAAATATAAATTTTAGAACCCTGAAGGACCACTATTTAATTAAAACGTATTTAAATCCAATTACTTGATTTGAATTTAATTATCTAAGTTTTAATTAAATAGATTAGTGGCCCTTCACGGTTCTAAAATTTATATTTGTGGCCCTTGAGCCAAAAAGGTTGAGAACCACTGGTATTAAGTACTAGCCATAGTTCTCGGGAGTATTTCACCTGAAGCCTGCATTAGAGAAGTAATTTCCATATTACTGAGCTAGTGATTTCTGTCTTAATCATTTCTGTGAGGTAACTGATGGTGCCTAGGCAAACATTTTTAAAAGCGATTTTCAACAAGAGCTGTAACTTAAATGAAGCAAAATCCAAATCTATCTAAAGATCTCCCAAGAATATTGTAGTTTTATTTTTTATGTTTGTATCGCTGCACGTGTTTTGATAAGTGTCCTTTTGAAGAACTGTATTACTCCTAAGCTGGACTTGGAACAGTATCTTCTTATACCCTCCAAATAATAAATTGGCAGGCAATCCCTGGTTGTCTTGCTGGATATGCGCTCCTACATTGCAGCCATTGGAGGCGGAGGGGAGAATCATTGTGCCTTGGTACAAAGCTGTCTTGACATCTTCAGGTTACGGGGACACTTGACACCTCTCTCTTCGAAGAATAAGATGAGAAATACACTGTTCTATAAAACTTCTGTTTGGCTGCAAATGTTAAGTCGGAGACTTTTGAGTATGTTTTTCCCATGTTGGCAGCGAGTGAGTATGGAGGTGTGGAAAAACCAAGTTGGATCACTAACTTTATTTCTTGGCAGGAGGATGGAGACTGCAATGCTGAACTTGCGGAATCTGTTTGACCAATTCATTCGCCAGTCAGAATTTCTAAATGAAGGAAATGAATACCGTAAGTCATGTCACAGTTAACTGGTGTAGTTTGCTCAATGTGAGAATAGACAGTTGCTAGCACATCTTGACTGCAGCACAGAGTACCGAAGAGCCTACTGATGGCTTTCCAGGTAACTGCTCTTCCAGGTACATAGATTTGGAAGCAAACTTGGTTCTTTTGCTCTGCCTGGATGCTTAAAGTGACCAGCTGAATTTCTGGGAACGATCCAACATGTTGTAGCAAGCTGACTTTCTTGCACACAGAAATTCAAAACTGGAGTTTATAAGCAAGGAAATGTTGAGGGGGAGTGTGGGTGAGTGTGCAGTAAGCCAATTAGAACCTAAGGAGGGACAGAAAAACCTTAGTTAACTGTTGGGACTCTTGCCTTGGCATGGGGCCTAGAGAGAGCCCACATGGTCTGCAGCTTACCACTTCCATAAATAGAAGGGGGAAAAACACTGTCTGAATATGCACTTGTGAAATCTTGAACTTGCTTTGCAGTGTGGAACACTTTTATATTCCCCTTAGGGCAGTGTTAAACAGGTAAACAAATTGGCTTTTTACTTTCAAGTCAGTCGTTGTATAATCTACCTGAATGAAATTGCAGCTCCAGAGAGCATATCACAGCAGCTACATTTTAATTTGTTTTTAACAGTCCTAGCAAACGAAGCTGTGACCATAAAGTAGTCTGTCTTGGTATTATTTTAATAGCAGTAGCTTTGGCTAGGTCTTATTGACCAAGTTGTCATATGTTTGTTTTTCTTTAAACTGGTTTAGTTCCTCCTCTTGTTTGATTTTGCACTTACATTGAAGTTTATGTTGCATGCTACAGACTAGAGATGGGGTGGTCAGTAAAACATAAATTCTTGATTCTGAAATTGGGAACTGCTGGAGCGATCAGCTAGACTCTAGGCTCTATTGCAGATTTCTTTGCTTCAGCTGGCTTTGCCAGCAGGCTGGCTGATACATTACCTTGACTTGAAGGCAGTCACTAATGGAAGGTTCCTTCCTATGTAAAGGGGGAGATGCTGTATTTCTTGTGCTTCCGTTCTTCACTCTTAAGACTAAGCATCCTTTTTCCAGAGCTTATCCAGTTGGCAAGGAACTTTGAAGAGTTCCGGAAGAAGTGGCAGAAAGTAGGTCATGACTTGGCTAGGTACAAGGATCTTCTGATGAAAACAGAAACTGAACGTAGTGCACTGGATGTGAAGCTGAAACATGCTCGCAATCAGGTGGATGTGGAGATCAAGCGAAGACAGCGAGCTGAAGCAGACTGTGAGAAGCTTGTGGGTATCATGTTATCTATGATGTCTCACGTATGGAACTGGCTTTGCTTCAGTTCCTTAGAGAGTCACTAAAATGAGGGTTTCCAAGCTATAGATAAGTCAGCTCAAATAATATACCTTAATGTGTTGATACTTAATCATTAATTCCTATATTATATTTAATAGCTATACATGTCTTCCAGGATACCATCACCTTCAAAGATAACAAAATGGAAGGCTCCATTGATTTTAATGACACTGGGCAATAGGAAATGGCACATGAGGCACCTTCCTTAGAGTATTAGGAGTGTTCAGTGTGGTGCTATGACTTTTTGGGTTCATTCTATAGATTTAAAGCAATGGGCAATACTTCAGGGAATTTAATGAGCATAAAAAATAGGTACTCTTTTTCACTCTCCTGGTCTTAGGTAGAGAGGATGTAGATATGTGCCATTTGTGGGAGACCATGAGGCAGGAATGGAGAGAAATACTGTATTAGATGGATTTGCAGAGAGCCACAAAATCATGATATCTTGTGTCAATGCAGTATTGTGAAACAATAAATTCCTTGAAGTTTCATTGGGAATCTTGTGACTTTCTGTGAGGTCTTTTGCTATAGTGGTTCTCCAGCTTTTTAAGGATTAGTAACTACCATGCAAGTAGGGATTGAAGCAGTTGGTAAGACTAGTAGGGTGTTTAATTCATTGTACTGTATTGTTGGGGAGAGTCTATATTGGCTTCCTCAGCAGATAGGATCACATATAGCTGAACAATTCCCTTCGTGCACTTTTCAGCAGTCTAAAAAGTCTAAGCTACTTGGATTTATGGGAGACTATAGATGGCACCTAAGACACCAATATATTGTTCTCGACTCCAAGAAACCTGTTTTGGTCTATCATATAGGCTTGATCTGAACAGTGGTTTTATACAGAAAAATATCACTACTTCTACTTCAAATTGAGTCTGTTACCTGTTGGAAGCTAGAACACCTTTTTCATGAATGGGTTTTAATGTGCTGCTGGAGTAACAAACTTCCTCAAAGCCTACCTGCGTAAGCTATCAAATGTCTTAGTCTGCTTCTCTTGCATAAATCTGAAGTGAAACTTTAGTTCTAGCTACTCCTGTCTCTTTCTGTTTTATAGGAGCGGCAGATCCAGCTGATTCGAGAGCTATTGATGTGTGATGCATCTGGCAGCATTCAGCTAAGTGAAGAACAGAAATCTGCCCTGGCCTTCCTTAACAGGCCTCAACCTTCAACTGGTGGTTCTGGGAATAGAAGGTAGCAATCTGGCCATATGGGAAACAGTTGATTAGCACAGACTCTTGGACTCTGGGACATCTAGTACCTAGATGTATAATAATCTTACACTAGTGTTTCTCAACCTTTGGTGGACCGGGGAACATGTAAACGTATTCATTACTTTATTACAAGCCTCAACAAATGTAGCTTCTCGTCACCATAGCAACCAGTTTTAGTAGATTGTCACCTAGCTCCACTGCAGAAATGTAACAGAAGAGCGTCCTCTGGCTACCAAAAGTAAAATTGCAGGGGCTTAGTTGTGAACCAATTTTGTCACCCCTACCTGATACAGAACACCTGATGGAAAAACTTTCTCAAAAAAAGCCTATGTATACTGGCTGTAATGTTTGTAATATCTGTGTATTATGTATTTCTGTGAAAAAGATTCAGGGAACCAAATTAAATAGAATTTTACAAATATAACATGCATTTATTTTTAAAAAAATGCTGATTGTGCACACAGTTTAAAACGGAAAATATTACTCAAATTTTAATGGTAATTTCAAGCCTGTATGTTCAAACAACAATCACTTATTCTTGGAGTAAGATTCATCAAAGACAGTCTTACCGTGGAAGTTATGTCCAAGCGAATTCGATGCCGGTGGTAGCAATGGCAGGAAATTTTAAATGCCCCAGTTACAGCAATGGAGCAAGGCAGCTGCAGACAGTGATACGTGCCTGGAAGCTGTGCTGCCGCCGGGGCATTTTAAATCTCCAAGGCACACAACAACTTGCTGCATTGCTCCTCCACCTTCTCTACTCAGCCTTCCCCTCTCCCCTCCCCACCAGGTGGAGGAGTCAGGGTTGGTCACAGAGCATCTGCACTATGTCCACGGAGCACCAGTTGAGAAACACTGTTTTAAACTGTGGTAAAGGTTTTAGATTTTTTCCTACCAGCTTTTTTTCTTCTGTGTTCTACTACTCCAGAGTTTTTCACATGACCTCCTTCCTCAAATTGATATAATGTGCATAACATAATTTTTTTAAAGTTTTTAAACTTTAACTGTTATTGAATGCTTTAAGAATTGCATATTTCTCACTAACCCTCACTACCCATTTGTTTTTTGGGGGGCAATCTGCTGCCAAGAAATAAGGTACTTGTTTTGTTTTTAAGTGAAATCTTATGTCTTGTACAAAACCTGTACCCAAAACAAAAAACCCAAACCTGGTACCCCAAAAAGTTGTTGGTTTTTTGTTTTTGTTTAAGCCTAAGGATCATTTTCTAGAAGATGACCCCAGAACTTTGTCGGTAGGTTGAGAAACATAAAAAGCATAGGGCAATGCAGCTTTGTTGAAAGCACTTTATTTCACTCCTCCCCCGCATGCTTCCACTTCAGCTACCATCCCACTATGTATTTTTCCTTTTATATATCTGTGCTAAACTACGTATCGATAACGAAGCCTGCACACCAATAGTTAATATGAAGGTGAAGCAGCAGTTCAGAGATTTCTCTCAGCCACTGCCTTGGCTTCAGAGAGCTACTGTATTATCTTTATCAAGGACTATTTGAGGTGAATACAGATGTGGGAGGAGGGGTCTTGAGACTTGTTGTGTTCAACTAAATGAAAATGTGTATCAGCTGTCAAAAAAAAAAAAAATTAGGGACTATAAGGAATGGTACACAATACTTTAGTCCCCTTATATATCAGTGGTATGATCTCATCTGGATTGCTGTATTCAGCTTCAAAGATATAGCAGCAATAAGGGGGTTCACACAGGAACTAAAACAATTTTTGTAATAGAAAGTTTTCTGTATTAGAGAATATCAAAAACTTCTACTTACTTAGGGAAGGGATGGTAGGTACAAAGTAATGCTATAAAGAATGCAAACTGGATATTTGTGTTTATCCTTTCTCACAATACAACTTGCGTTCCATGAAATTGAAAGCCACCAGTGACTTTGAATTAAAGCTGACCCCAGGAAACTCCTTAATGCACCACAAATTAACTTGTGGGATTAATTTCCAAGAAGTCAGAGGCCAGAAAAAGAGAGCATCCTATATAGGGAATTAAAACCGTTTGATTAGAACATCGTATTTGAGAATGACTGTAACCCTTCATGCTTTAGGACATAAGCCAACAATGAACTAATGGGAGTTAGGGAGATTGTTCCTATCTAGAACAGGAATTTCCAGAGGGGCAGCCCTGTTAGTCTGTGTACAGCAAAAAACGAGAGTCCTGTGGCACTTTATAGACTAACAGATTTTCTTCGGCATAACTTCCGTGGGCTATAACTCACTTCGT
Organism: Pelusios castaneus; assembly: GCA_007922175.1. Classification (NCBI taxonomy): domain Eukaryota; kingdom Metazoa; phylum Chordata; order Testudines; family Pelomedusidae; genus Pelusios; species Pelusios castaneus. Next base: position 6,383,412 of record ML685866.1, read on the forward strand.
CAGATGTAACTGAGTGGACCGTAAGGTGGATCGAAAACTGGTTAGATCAATGGGCTCAGCGGGTAGGAATCAATGGCTCGATGTCTGGTTGGCAACCGGTAACGAGTGGAGTGCCCCAGGGGTCGGTCATGGGGCCGGTTCTATTCAACATCTTCATTAATGATCTTGATGATGGAATAGACTGCGTGCTTAGTAAGTTTGCGGATGACACCAAGTTGGGGGGAATGGTAGATACTCTGGAGGGCAGGGACAGGATCCAGGGAGACTTGGACAAATTGGAACACTGGGCCGAAAGAAACCTCATGAGGTTCAACAAAGACAAGTGCAAAGTCCTGCACTTAGGACGGAAAAATCCCATGCACTGCTATAGGCTAGGGACCGATCAGCTAAGTAGCAGCACAGTAGAAAAGGACCTGGGAGTTATGGTGGATGGGAAGATGAATATGAGCCAACAGTGTGCCCTTGTTGCCAAAAAGGCCAATGGCATGTTAGGCTGCATCAGTAGGAGTATTGCCAGCAGATCGAGGGATGTGATCATTCCCCTCTATTTGACACTGGTCAGGCCGCATCTGGAATACTGTGTCCAGTTTTGGGCTCCCCACTACAGAAAGGATGTGGACAAATTAGAAAGAGTCCAGCGGAGGGCAACAAAAATGATTAGGGGGCTGGGGCACATGACCTATGAGGAGAGACTGAAGGAACTAGGCTTATTTAGTCTACAGAAGAGAAGACTGAGGGGAGATTTGATAGCAACCTTCAACTACTTGAAGGGTTGCTCCAAAGAGGAGGGAGCTAGGCTGTTCTCGAGGGTAACAGAGGACAGAACAAGGAGCAATGGTTTCAAATTACAGCTGGGGAGGTCAAGGTTGGATATTAGGAAAAACTTTCTCACTAGGAGGGTGGTGAAGCATTGGAATGGGCTATCTAGGGAGGTGGTAGAATCTTCATTTTTGGAGATTTTTAAGGCTCGGTTAGACAAAACCCTGGCTGGGATAATTTAGGGGGAGTGGTCCTGCTTTTTAGCAGGAGGTTGGACTAGATGACCTCGTGAGGTCCCTTCCAACCCTATTATTCTATGATTCTAACTGATGAAGTGGGTTGTAGCCCACGAAAGCTTATGCCGAAGAAAATCTGTTAGTCTATAAGGTGCCACAGGACTCTCGTTTTTATCTAGAACAGGATGTTCCATAATTGTTCACTGGGGGTTCCTTATTTCTTCCCCTGAAGCTGCTTGACACTATGCAGGGGCAGTGGATCCTAAATTAAACAAACTATTGACCTCTTCTGGTGCAACTGTTCCTAATTTCTAGTCTTAAAATACAAAAAATGTAGGGCTGGAAAGGACCTCAAGGTCATCTAGTCAAGTCCCCACGCTAAGGCAGGATGAAGCACACCTAAACTATTGCTTAAGAGTGTTTTTTGTTTAACTTGTTCTTAAAAACTTCCAATAATAGGGATTCAGCAACCTTCCTTGAAAGCTGGGTTCAGAGCTTAACTATTCTTAGAGTTGGAAAGTTTTCCTAATGTTGATGTCTAACCTAAATCTCCCTAGCTGGAGATTAAACCCATTATTACTTGTCTTGCCTTCAGTAGACTTTAAACTGCTCTTAACATATTTGAAGACTGTAATTCCCCCTTCCCCACAATAGTCTTTTCTCAAGAGTAAATGTACCCAGTTTTCAAAAAAAATTTTCCCAATGGGCTAGATTGTCTAAACCTCAATCATTTTTGTTCTCTGGATTCTTCTAGGTTTTAACTGTGTTGATAGCTGAATAGTCTCAGCTACGTTTTGAATTTATTACCACAATACTGAAAAAGAGGAAGGCCATCTTTCTTGTTTGTGCTATATCATTTGGCTGCTGGCAATGAGAACTTGTATATTGATTATGAAGGAAGTTTTTGGCATCAGAAGAGGTAGTAGCTTTATGTGGAAGAGATGAGGAACAGAGAAGACTGTGTTCTGGGCATATAAGAAAATACTGACATGCTAAATCTAGGTTGTTATTATGCCACAGATTTGGGTTTCCCCTAGTAAATTGCAAATGACAGTCCAGCAGTGTGTGAATCTAAGCTCCTATTTGTGCTGCATTATTGCTACATTCATAATATCAAAGACTTGCCTTATTTCAAAATGGAATTCAGAAACAAACAGGAACTCAGAAATTTGTTCTGAACTCATGAGATCAACTGGAAGTGAAATCCACAGACTAATAATTTTTTGTTTTTGTTTTCTTTTTACTACTTAGACTTTCAACAATAGATGAATCTGGTTCAATTCTATCAGACATCAGCTATGACAAGACTGATGAATCACTGGTAATGTAACTCCAGTTTTGGAGAGTTACCTGCTTATGCGCCCAATGTTCCTGTTTCAGAAGTGCAACATTTCGCAACATCATCCACGAAAATATTGCTAAGCAAAACAACCTGGTTGCAAGATTGAGCTTGATAAATTCATGGAGGGGACAGTATGATGAGACTGCACAATGCATGTAGCCAATCTGCAACTGCTAGCAGCAAGTAACTTTAGTGGCCAGAGACAAGACGCTAGAGGGAGCGGGCTCTGAGTCACTGCAGAGGATCCTTTCCCAGGTGTCTGGCATGGATCTTGCCCATGTGCTCTGGGTCTTATTGATCACACTATGTGGGATCTGGAAGGAGTCTTTGGCCAGGTCAGATTTGCCATTGGGGTTTTTCACCTTCCTCACAGCACATGGCATGGTCATTTGCAACTTTAAATTAGTATAAATGATGGCTTCTCTGTAACTTGAAGTCTTTAAACCATGATTTGATGACTTGAATACCTCATCCAGAGGTTAGGGGTCTATTTCAGGCATGGATGGGTGTGAGGTTCGGTGGCCTGCAATGTATGGGAGATGAGATTAGGTGATCCTGAGTCTTAGTTCCAGCATGAAATTTAAAGGGAGTAATGAGCGTAAGAACAGACTGGGGGTGGAGGAAATGGTAGAGGCCACTAAGTGAGAATTCTGAATTTCTGTACTTTTTACCTGTTACCTAACGTGAATGAGAACAGAAGTGAGCGAGCTGTAATGTATGGAAGCTGAAGTCTGTGCTTATAACCCTGAGGACATAAATGGTGTCAGAGGAAACACTGGATTCATACTGCATGATGAGACAGACCTGTATTGTATTTTGTTCTATGCTTACTGGTCCCGTGTTCTTTTAAATGGATTTAAGGGAAGAAGTGGTTAAAACCTGGAAAGTATTTGTGGTATGCTAACGCAATACTTTGTCATTCTGCTAGGATTGGGATTCCTCTTTGGTGAAAGCTGTCAAACTGAAGAAGAGAGAGAAGCGGGTATGTTTTCACATTGTGGTGGCAGTAAGAACAGGTATCATTGCAGACACATGTAGTGGTGCAGCTGTTATAATAGACACTGTGGTCTGGTCATTACTGTCCAACCTCAGACAGGACAGACCACCCAGAAGTGCATTGGACTGTACCTTAGACCAGTAGTTTTCAAACTTTTTTTCTTGGGACCCAATGGAAAAAAATAATTTATGCCTGCAACCCAACAATTACATCTTTGAGCAATGCATTTGAGACTTTTGGTGGTGTCAGCCCGGGGTGCCTGAGGCTCGGTGACCTAGTATCGGGTCCCAACCTAAGTCTGACAACCACTGCCCTAGACAGGAGATGGAAACTCCTTTTTGATGTGCTTTATGGAACTGGACTATCCAGATGAATAAAATCCCTAAATCTTTACATCAAAAAAAATTCAGATGTTGTCTGGATTCAGATGAAAGCTTTGAAATAACTTTTACTTGTCAGCTGGAGATCATGGAGTAAATCACATGCTGCTTTGACCTATGGCTTATAAGCGGAAGTTCTCTGAAGTGAAGCTTCTTCATGGGCCTACTGCATCTTTTTAATAACACGTGAAACTAGCAATGGGAAAATCAAAGATGGGTGTTGTGTATCATAAAAGTGGCCTCAGGGTTTGTCCTAATTCAGCATGTGGGGTGATGAGGGAAGAGGGACCATACCCACAGAAGAGTTGGCTGTCTTACTGATGGAGGACTTAGTATTTGCTTCCCATTTTCAAATAGCTTTCCTGATATTGAAGCAGGGAAATTACTTGTTTCCTCTGAAGGTCTTGTTAGTAAAGCACTGAGCTGACTAGTCAAACTTCTTGGGAAAGTTGTGTGCTGAACCTTTTCAAATGGTCAGTTAGGCCTGCCTTATTGCACAAGTCTTCCTATCCTGTCTAGACTAGAGATTATCATGGGGTTCTAAAATCTGCCAACACTACTGTGAAATTTACACCAACCCTTCAAGGAATGAAGTGCGATGCTCTAGGTTTGATGCCTTCAACCTAGTTTAACACAAGTTTTCTTTTCAGCGTTCTTCCAGACAGTTCATAGAAGGCCCACCAGGTCCTTTAAAAAAAACCAGATCAATTGGCTCCACGGTGGACCAGGTATGTAAACCAGCTGAGTTCGTGTACATCTAAAACCTCTAGTTGGAGTTGGCTGTATTTGTGTTTAATCCCATATCCATTGAAGCTAAAATTAGGTTAACAGTTCTACAGCAAAGCATCTCACGAAGTTGCAGCTGTCAGCCACCTAATGTTTTGGAAATTATCTTCCTTGTCAGTCCCTCTGGCATCTGACACAGGACGAAGTCAGACGTTTGATTAAATGGTTCAAGTAACATCTGGGACCAATAAAAGCAGAAGATACATTGCCATCACTAACCATATTGCTCTCTCACTTAAGGGAAACGAGTCTATAGTTGCAAAAACAACGCTTATGGTCCCTAATGATGGTGGTCCAATCGAAGCCATCTCCACTATTCAGACTATACCTTATCATCTCCGAAGCCGGCAGAAGACAGGTATACATTTGTCTGTGGACTGTCTATTATCCTGGTTTTAACGCACAGTGCTCTCACTTGGTGTAAGAATGGCCATAGTGGGTCAGATCAGTGGTCCATCTAGCCCAGTAGCCTGTCTTCTGATGTTGGCCAATACTAAGCGCTTCAGAAGGAATGAACAGAATAGGCAATTATTGAGTGATCCATCCCATGATGTCTACTCCCATGTTCTGGCAAACAGCATGATACTGCACCTCTGACCATCTTGGCTAATAACCATTGATGTACTTACCCTCCGTGAACTTGTCTAGTTTTTGTTTGAACCCCATTATTATTTTGGCCTTCATAATTTCCCCTCGCAGTGACTTCCCTGGGTCAACTGTGTGTTGTGTGACTAAGTACTTCCTTTTGTTTGTTTTTAAATCCACTGTCTATTAATTTCATTGGGTGACCCCTGGATATTATATAACGAAACGAGGTAAATAACACTTCCTTATTCACTTTCCCCACGTCAAGATTTCGTAGATCTATGTCCTATCCCCCCTGATCATTTTTGTTGCCCTTCTCTACCATTTCCAATTCCAATATCTTTTTGAGATGGGGTGACAAGATCTGCATGCAATAGCCAAAATGCAGGTGTACTATTCATTTATACGGCGGAACTAATATATCTTCTTGTCTTATTTGACCCTTTTCTAATGATTCCTTGCATTCTTTTAGCTTTTTTGACTGCTGCCGCACGTTGAGTAGATGTTTTCAGAGAATTATCACTGTAATTTTCATGTGTCATTGTTTGCCTGTCTCTGCAGACATTGATGACGAATGCGGGTAATTATGTTAAAGTTTCTTTTTTAAAAAAAAAAGAAGGCAGACAGAGGGATCTTAATGGCTACTAATAAAATTAACAGCCAGGGTCAGAATTTTGTTGCTAAATCATGCTTCACAATGAGTAAAGTTGGCACACAAACTTTCTCTTCTATCTCTTTATTTGTTAAATGTACCTGGGCTAGTAAGTGTTAATATCTAAGAGACAGAGGATGGAAACAAAATTCCAAGAACATCTTTTTTCCATCTGCTCCTTCCCAGTGCTCCTGTAATGACATTAAATCACTATCTTGAAAGCTTGTCATCATCAAATGATATTTTCTCTGAGATCCTAATCCTGGCTGTGAAGAAACTCTCTAAATTTAATTCTAAAGGGGTAGCCATGTGAGTTTAGTTGAGTAAAATAAACAAGGAGTCCTGTGGCACTTTTAAAGATTAACAGATTTATTTATTGCATGAGCTTTCGTAGTAGAAAGTCCCACTTCGTTAGATGCTTGAAGATGGGGAACTTAAAGAATGGGAGGAAAATAAATGCAGTAATCTTCAAGCATCTGACAAAGTGGGATTCTCTCCCACGAAAGCTCATGCGATAAATAAATTTGTTAGTCTTTAAAAGTGCCACAGGATGACCTTTAAATAGGTAAAAGAAAAAAACTAAACATGGGGGAGTTTTTTCTTTTCAGACCCTCTTAAACAGATGATAGTTTTCTCGTCCAGAGAAAATCAGCCTTAAGAACAAAAGCCAAACTTCTTGAGGGTTTAGCCTTTTCCTGGTTCATTTGCCTTTCTCCACCAATCTTCTATCATTTATTTGGAGACTGACTCAGTGATTCTCAACCTGGTGCCCAATCAGTGCATAGCTGCAGCCCATTTGACTTCCTTCGGGCCATACAGGTTGTGTTTGCATGTATAACATATCTATTGTGTGATGCAGCCCACAATGGTGTATAGCAGGGGTCAGCGACTTTTGCAAATCCCTGTGCCAGTCCCCCCTTAACCCTCACCTGGTGCCAAAGGCACTATTGTGGAAAGAAGCGACCTGGAGTGGCTCCTCTTGGCAGCGTGCCTGGGGACCCCTATCCCCAGGCATGCCATGGAAAGAAGCTGCCTGGAGTGACTCCTTTGGGTGGTGGCACACCACAGAGAGGAGCCGCTCTGGGTGGCTTCTTTTACATAGTATGCCTGGGGCGTGGATGTGGCAGGGACCTCTGCACTGCAGTCACCCCTGAAAGAAGACACTTGGAGTGTCTTTTGATGGCAGGAGTGGCAATTTCTGTGGTGCCACAGAGCATGCTGAGTGCTGCTTCAAATGGGCTCGTGTGCCACTGTTGGCCCGTGTGCCGGGGGTTGCCTACTCCTGGTGTATAGGGTTGAGAATCACAGCTCTCACTGTTAAACTCTTTCATAACCCTCAATCTTTTGTATGGAGATGTTCTGATAAACCTGAGGCCATGGGGTGGTGCTTCTATGCATTCATAAGCAAAGTAATTGCCCAAAGAAGTTTTGGTGTACCAGACTAATTAGAGTCACTCAATGTATCCAGTATATGCAAGAATTATGTGCCTGGATTACATGCTGATCTAGTGACATTTATTCTCTTGGTTAACCCAAAATGTGCTACTCCTGGGCAATGATAATTGAAGGATGTGGCCCTAATTCTCTTATTTTAATTGCTTTCAAAAGTAACAGGGCTCTGTTGTTCAGCTTTGGTAAGTGTGTCTACAAGAATGATTGCCTGGGAGGGAGATAGGAACACAGAACTGCATAATTAACCCTTAATTGCCAGTTCTATTGGTCATCAGTCAGTGGTTAATCAGGCTGATGGTTTGTTAATCAGTGACTGTGTGCGTTGAGCTCTGTGTGTGGGGTGCCCGAGTCTGTACCATTGACGGAGACACCCCTTCATAAATAAACAAATGGACACAACCATGGATCCATTGCGGATAAAGGTACTTGGCTAGATTTATTGCAGGGTTGCATGAGGAACTTGTGAGTATACTTTACATATTTGTGCCCTAATGCAATGGACAGCCTCTCTTGGTTACTCTATCTTTGGCATAACACAGATGCCAGGTTTCCCTGGCAGTACTTGTTAGGCTATGGATGTCCCTCATTCATTCGTAGTAGTCTCCTGCTAGTTCCAAGATGCTTATTTCCATCATTATTAGTCTTTATATTGAAAACAAAAGGCTGGAAAATTATTCTACAGCTCTCTCTCACACCCTCGCAGCCAGTTTACAAGCTTGGAACAGTGACTCAAGTTTGGGCAGTAGGCAACTGGAATCCAGGACTGAAACTGATGGATCTAATACGCCTCAGAGTAATGGGGGGACGAGGCTGCATGAATTTGTATCAAAGACGGTAAGTGGAATGGCAGTAAAAAGTTGAGCAGCTTTCCCCTTTTGGAGTTGGGGTTTTTTGTTTTTCTTTGGGGGTGGAACATAGTCAGTCCTGAATGAGATTCACTGAATCTATTGCTGTACATCCCTCTGATGTACACTGGTGTGCAATGTCAGTTACCCTGTCTGATGATGGTAGTTGCAGCTCTGGGCTGTGACCCGAGTCCTCAGCTATGTTCTGGGATAGGTGCAGACGTGTATCTTTCCTGCTGTGAAAGACATCTTGCACTGCTGTGCTGAAGTTTAGTAGCTGACAATTCAACTTTTGATATCCAGAGTTTAGACTTCTTAGTCCTAGTCTACACTAGCTCCTGTTTTTGTCGATGGGAGATGCACAAAGTATGGAAAATACCTTGCCTATCTCGCATTGACGTCTTAAACCCTCACTACACACTAAGGCTAAGCTGACACGAAATGATGTCCGGTCAGCATAGTGTTAGTGCAATTACGGAGCTGGTGTTACAGCTCTGGTTCGGTTTTCAATTGATCACATCTACACAGATGCCTCAATCAAAAACTGAAGATCGTGCTGACGGTGGCAACTTTGCCACTGTCAGCATAGACTCGCCTTTCAATGCAAGGTAAAAAAAAGTGGGCAGGATTGATTAGAAGCAGAATCCCCGACATATGACCTCAGCTTATTTCGTTGCCAACCTCTTTAGTCTTTGTACAAATTTGTCATGATGTTTGCTTTGCCATCAACATAGAGCAAGACATTCAACCAATTTACCTATGGAGCCAAACTGTATCTAGTCAGCGTTCTGTTCCATTAATACCATTTCCTCACACACTGGCTCTTTGTGTTTCCAGGTTATCAAACCAGAGTCATGTGTTCCATGTGGAAAGCGGATAAAATTTGGGAAACTGTCCCTAAAGTGTCGGGACTGTCGTGTAGTGACTCACCCAGAATGTCGGGGCCGCTGTCCCCTTCCCTGCATCCCAACTTTAACAGGCACTCCTGTCAGAATTGGAGAGGTATGGCTTTATGTGAGATGAGCCTTAAACCCTGTAGCTGCTGAAATACAAATTGTCTCATAAACATTTGGGAGAACTAGACCATGCTTAAGGACACCAGGAACCTTATATACTAGCTGACTTATTGCTGCATTATGTGGATTGTGTCTGCTTTATTACAGATCTAATAAGACATAAATGAGACAGCCAAGAATAGTAGGAATGTGGGGTTTTTGGAAAGCAGGGAATTGTATGTGGTGGTTCTGAGTATCTGAGGGAGGTGTCTTTGGGGCGTTTTGCAAGCAGTCACAGAAACTTTCTGGCTCGGCAGGTATCACTATTTCTAGTGAGGCCGTGTCTATCAGTTGAAGTTATCGGCAAAGTTATTTTGCTCTCACTGAATCCTTATGATCCTGGCACAGCTAAGCTTATCTTCAGGAGTCTTTTGTTTTTCTTAGACTAGATGCCTCTTTTTTTGACCACTTACAGTACTACTCCGCTGCGCTATAAAGAGCTGAACGCAAGCTATCTAGACATTCCTAATGGACTTCACTCCAGCACCTAGCTATCAAGATTCCATCTGCTTTAGTAGATGGAAATATTACTTCACCCTCCTTTTTTCTTCATAATGGCTGCACGGTCCATCTCCCACTGGCCTATGAAACAAGAATCTTGTGCCCAGGCCACTAGTGCAGTGGTTCGCAACCTTTTTTTCCATTGCAACACACCTGACAGATGTTCCCCTGTCTGACACACTACAATCTGCCAGTGGCAGTGGGGCTTGGGCAGGGAACACTTGGAGGCTGTGGCACTCTGGAGGATGCAGCACTCTGGGACTTGGGTGGGGGCAGAGTCAAGCCAGTGGAGGCTGGTGCCTTGGTGGCTTGGCTTGATGAGGCGGGGTTTATTTTTATAGGACAGGCAGTGCCCCCTTCTCCCAGCCCAGGATCTTTGGGTTGCAGCCCAGAGATCCTTGTAATCATCTGGCCCTGGCTGCTGCCTGTGTTTGTGCAGCAGGAGCGGGCTGTGGAGGGCAGCAGAGAGTGGAAGATGGCTTGAGCCCCAAGCTAAGCTGCTAATTTTCTGTGACACGCCTCCACAACCTGAGTGTCCTGACACAGTGCTTGAGAACCCCTGCTGTAGTGCATGGTAAAATAGATAAAATTTGGTTCTTGGCTTTCTGTTTCCTATAGAGCAAGAATGTATTGTATGAAGGAATTTTGTTAGATACTGTTTAGCTCTCTGATGGAGCACATAGTGTTTGTCTTCTCTCTGTGCCCATGGCACCAAACTCTACGGGTCTGGAAAATGGGAATCTAGCAACTACTCCTAAGCCTAGATCTGATGTGACTTCCTGAGTGGGAACACGTCTAGTGTCTTGAAGCTCGTAAATGTCAATGTTGCAAAAATCAGTCTCTTCCTCCTGTAGGGAACTTTGATGGACTTTGTGCCTACAACCCCTCCAATGATTCCTTGCATTATAGTTCACTGTGTGAATGAGATTGAGCAGCGCGGATTACATGAGGTAAGAATCGCCTGAAATTGTTGGTGGTGCTGCTAATGAAACGAGTCTAGCTTTGAGGTTAGAGCTGCAGTTGGTTAGCCTGGGGATCTCCTTGTTTATGTTGCTGGAGTTGTCACAGTGTTGATCAACACCACGAGTCGTGATGACAAGCTCTAGTCCCTGTCCAGGGAGCTCACAGTTGATAGTGGGGGCAGAAGACTGCTTTTACTGAGGAATCTAGACTTTATCTTCTCAAGATGTTTGGGCAGATAAAGTTCGAACTTGAAGCATTGCTCTTTTTTAACAGACAGGCCTATACCGAATTTCTGGCTGTGATAGGACAGTGAAAGAGCTGAAGGAGAAGTTCCTTCGAGGGAAGACTGTTCCCCTGCTCAGCAAAGTGGATGATATCCATGCCATCTGTGGCCTTCTTAAAGACTTTCTACGCAGCCTAAAGGAACCCATTCTCACATTCCGGCTAAACAAGACTTTTATGGAGGCGGCAGGTGAGTCAAGCCAAATGCCATCAGTGCTGTAGAGCCTGAGGAAACATTATCAGAAAGATCCGTCTGAGTTAGCAAACCTCATATGTGAATGTACTGGATATATGAGAAAGATCTTTTCTTCCTTCCATTGATATGCCTGTACTGCTCAGCCTGGTGTTTAACTTTGTAACAATGAATTTCCCATCCAGGCCTTTGAAGAATGTCCTCTGATCAGTAATCTGTCTTGCTGCTGCAACTTTGTCATTCTGTGGGTTTTATCATGTAGGCTGCTAACATTAGGTGGATACAACTTAGATCCCATATTTTTATATTAATCCTTAAATAATCACAATGTTTTATTTTAGAACTAATCAATAGTCCTGGTAGTCAGAATTGTGTTCAAGATTGATGCCAAGTTAACTGCAGTCTTGAAGTTATTCTGACACTTTTACAGAAGAATCTTTGAAATCTATGTCCAGGAGACAAATCAAAATACTTTACTTACAGTGCCATTCACTAGAAGATCTCTTGGTATTTTATGCACAGTAAGCCCCACAACATAGCACCTCTGAGACATAGGTATTAGCCCCATTTTAGATGGGGAAACCAAGGCACAGGTATTTAAATGACTTGCCCATGGATAGATAGCGTCATTGTTGGAATTAGAACTCAGGAGAATGGCATCCAGAATCTTAATACCCTCAATCATTGATGGACTATACAGCTGAGTGTGGTACCACTTTTCTCATATCTTTCTAACTCTCTTTTTTGGTTTGGTTTGGGTTTTTAAAGAAATTGTGGATGAAGATAACAGCATGGCTGCCATGTACCAGGCCATCGGTGAACTCCCTCAGGCCAACAGAGACACACTGGCTTTCCTCATGATTCACCTTCAGAGGTGGGTTCAGCTAGAATAGAAGTTCTGGACTTCAGAAAAATGGATGATGCTGTAATTCTGTTTATGAAGGCGCTCACTTGAGTTGGAGTGATGGGGGAGTTTTTTCAAACCTGGAGAGCATGCAGATTCCAAGATAATTGACAGATGGGAATCAAGTGGCATCTCAAATTATCAGCACTTTCTATCTGTGAACAAAATCAACTTAATCTGTCTCTTTTTCTTGTCTAGAGTGGCTCAGAGCCCAGACACAAAAATGGATATTACCAACCTGTCCAAAGTCTTTGGCCCCACAATAGTTGCTCATGCAGTGCCTGATCCTGACCCCATGATGCTCTTGCAGGACACTAAACGACAACCCAAGGTAGGTAACCAGCCATGACCTCTTGAGGTAAAATGTGGATGTTAGACACATGACTTGTCCTGTTAAAGAATTGGATTATATGGCACCTGGGGGCTGTTGTCCTCTGGCCCATCTGATATCATTTCCAAGCTCAGTGAGTTGTGGGTTTCTGATAAAGGGAGAGCTGTGAGCTAATGTGTATTTCTGTAGGTGGTGGAGCGGCTGCTGTCACTGCCAGTGGAATATTGGACCCGATTCTTGATGGTGGAGCAAGAAAACATTGACCCAGTGCATATAATTGAAAACTCTAATGCCTATTCCACTCCCCGAACTCCAGATGTTAAAGGTAGCCCTGAAATGTTGCTCTATCAGATCTTCAGCAATAGTCAAACATCCACTCTAACCCGAACAGTGACCTCAAGTCAAAGCCTTTTGTTAGGTAGTGTTGCAACAGGCTTGTCAAACGCTTCCTTTTCCACTTTGCATTACTATGCAGCCTTTGACGCTCATAGTCATATCTCTATCCCTGACGTGGTGTTTCAAGAGCTGTAGCTGTTGGTCCTAGGGTATTAGAAAGACATGGTGGGTAATACTTTTTATTGGACCAACTGGAGAAAAGAGACATGCTTTCAAGGTGCATAGTATAGTGTGAAAGCTTGTCTCGTCAACTAACGGAAGTTGGGCCAATAAAAGATATTGCCTCACCCAACTTGGCATCTCAAATGGCATTTTAAAGCAGGTATCCTTTGGCCTGTTTTACCCACATCCCAGCCCTGGGAAGAATGTTACTTTTTTACACTAAGACTAACATTTTGCTCTTTGTCCCCAGCCTAGACCTAACTGTAACCATTCAACGAAGCATCTGTAACACCTGTTGCCTTTAGTGCTCGAAGTGTGAAATTCAAGCTACAAAGAAATATTAAATATCTAGCTGTAACATTTTCAATTGAGGCATTGTTATGGGGTACTTTGAGGGGAATAGGAAGGGAAGTAGTTTGTGACTGGGAAGACCAGCTTCCCTTCTCAAACTTCAGCAGAGCTTCTGCAAGACCCTATCATACTTTTACATACGCAGTGTACTAAGCAGTAGCTAATGCTTCATTTAGTCTTGCTGTTGTGCTTCTATTTTATAGAGTACCTTGGGCCAGCTCTGCTGCTTCACTGATGCAATTGTGTATTACCATCACTGCCTTCAGCAGAGGTGCCCTGATTTACTGTGTGGCATCAGAGCAAAATAGAATTCTATTACTTTAGTTTAAGAAGAAACATTGTGTACGAGTTTTCATATGCCTGTTCTAATCTGACGTTTTCCTCTTTCTTGTTGGAAGTGAGCATGCTAGGTCCGCTGACTACTCCAGAACAGCAACTGATAAAGACTCCTTCATCTAGCTCCCTGTCCCAGAAGGTCAGATCTACGCTCAGCAAGACTACCCCAAAGTAAGTGACAATGAAAGCTTTAAGATAGCGAAATGAGGCGCTTAATCTGACCTAATCCCTCAGTCAAGTGGTATCATTAACTTTATATATGAGTGTTTGTTATAGCCCAATAAACTAAAGGTTGCAACAGGACTTGGTGGACAGAATGAGTTTGGGAAGTAAGAAACTTGCCTTTGGCAAGTTACATAACTAGTTCCTTCTGTAAACATGGTGGATAATGCCTACCTTGTGGCTGCTGAGGATTCATTGACTAATGATAGCACAGTGCTTGGTGTTGATTAGTGTCTCAAAAAACCCAAACCAAACCCCAAAACACTTCCTAAACTGTTCACCGCATGCTCGATGGGAGAGGTAGAGTGAGTGGCAGAGAACTAAGGGGGTGAGAAAGCTACAGGACCTTGAATCTGCCTTTCCTCAGTGCAAATTGGATATCTGTAGGTGGGGCAATTCAAGCCATCCACCTTCCATTCCTGCTACTCTGACTTCTAATGCAGCTGGCTAGAAGGACAGCCTATGTGTACCGGCCCAAGCTTCTCTCCCCAGGTTCCGTGGCATTCAGTTACTAAAAGTACCTGTATTTTAGCCACTAGCAATTACCAACAGGCAGCCCCCTCATAAGTAGTATGAAATCTGGTGGGCGGGAGAAAGAACCAGAAACAAATCCAAGTTAAAAAGGAAAAGTAGAAAAACAAAGTGAAAAAAAGATGGCGTTATACATGTACAGGTTCTAATTCACCAGTGCATCACAAGGAGGTGCTTATATAGAAAGACTGGGAATTATTGGTTTAGAACAGCTTTTTCTATTTCTGTTCAACTAGATTCGGGAGCAAAAGCAAGTCTGCAACCAATCTTGGACGTCAGGGAAACTTCTTTGCCTCTCCTATGCTAAAGTAAAATGGACCTGGAGTTTCAACTCTTTTGATGATGTTTACAGCCCACATGTGCATGATTACAATAAAGGACTAACTGCTCAGAAGCCTTGTGTACCAGGATAATCTTATTACTTTTGTTTTTAGCTTAATTGAAGTTTATAATCAATGGTTTTATTGTGCAATGTATCTTATTAAATATTTAGTGTCATGTTGCATCTAGTATTAGTGAGGCAAGTAACTTGCAGAGCCTAGTCAATATGTTAGGGCAAATTGCCACAAAAATAATTTAATTTGGAAATATATATTTCAATATTAAACTGGCCTCCATCTATTTAAAAGTGCCCTGCTGGAGTTCCATTTAAAGACTTTTTGAAAACCGTAAAGGCATTACTTTGCACCAGCAGTAATCCTACCTTGTTCCAAGAGAACAACCATAATCTTTGTAGAATGAGTACTGATTTCATGTCTAGGGAAGCAGTGAAACCAAAGACAACACTTAGACTTGCAAAGGAAGAAGATTTTTAATGAAGCCAGTGACTTTAAACTGTGAACACTTAAAACTTTGTCATGTGCAAAATTGTAAAAACCAGTGTTCCACAATGTGCCTAAATCTTCCCTAAGTCTTGAGACTCTTATTTGTGTACTATAAAGTGGCTCAACCTGTAAATATGGTACTGAAGCTTATATTTATCATGAGTATGTGCCAGTTATTTTGGCCTCCACTTCTACAAATGCTAGTTTGGTTTGTTTTTAGTGAATCCCCACTTGGTCTGTGACTTAGACAGCAGAACTATGTTAAAAATATCTGCTGTCTAAAATGAGAAGTTTATTGTTTGCAGACACTAGCACATTCAATAATGATTGAATAGGTCCTGTAGGTGACTAAAAAAAAATAGTTCTGCCCTGCTTAACATTGGAATGGAGGAGTTTGACAGTTTTCCAAATTCCAGGATGTGAGAGGGGATGCTAATTTAGCTAATCCAATGCTACACCAGAAGACTTGTTAAACGTATTCCAATACTTGTAAAAATGGTTTTCTGTATTAAGTTCCTGGAAACTGCACTCATTTCTGCCTGTAAGAAACATGCACGGTTGGTATATTTGAGAAAGTAAATAACTCTTGATGAGGCCCAGGCTGCGTTGTATTCTGACTAATACATTCCCCACACTTGTACATTTAACATACCATGTTTCAGACCAAAGTTCATGCTAGTCCTGAGATTTTCTCTAGTCTTGCTTTATTTTTGTTGCTGCCTCCTACATCAGAAAACAAAGCCAAACCCACCTGGAAATATTTCATGTGTTCAAATAGACCAGAAGGAAAAATCATTTTCACTTTACCTGCCCAGGACTATTTATCCCTGTTGCTTGTGGCTCTCTCTGTCAGTAACTATATTATGAAGGTGAGTAAAGAAAATAGATCTTTCTGAGTTGGCAACACAACTTGAGGGAGAAGGGAAGGAGTCTGTGGATGTGTAGGTGAGGGGAGAAATCCCAGAGTGGTGAGTTAGTGTCAAGGTAAAGGTTTTGACCGTTTCGTACTGCTCTGTTTCAACATGAGGAGTAGTTGTTCTTGCTCAGGTGTGGTGTTAGTAAAGGTTGTCTAGAGATTTGACTAGAGATGAGGGGAGAGAACTACGCCTTTGAGTGCTTTATAAAGTCTGATAGAATGCAAACACAAGGAGTTCTGCTTGAGTCACTTGGATTTGGGATGACATAATTACAAATCCTATCGCACTACAGAGGCAGATGCCATATTAAACTAAAAGAAAAGGGATATAGCCTGTTTATGGGCAAGCAATTCATTCTACATTGAAACTTCAGCAAACCTATTAAATAGCACAGCTTGCATAGTAGTCTTTTATACCACTTTCCCATCTGCTTGAAGTGCTATAGGGGGACAATGGCTTTCTAAAGTAGGTCCTTTCTATGTCTCTCTAAAGCTGATAATTTCTGGAGCATTTACTCCTTTTAGCTGCACTTGCTAATTTTTCTGTCTTTAACTTCAACCCAATAGGTTCCAGGCACTTGCATGAGCATAAAAGAACCCCCAAAGTATCCTCTTTGTAAAATCTCCTTATTTTTAAGTCAATTTCTTGGGGGCTTTTTTCTCCCTTAAGGTTTCACTCATGCTTTTTACATGCTAAGGATTGGCAATGTTCTGTTCTGTACAAGTTCTGTGGTCAGAGGACTTGCAGAAAGCTACTCCTGGCAACTGAACTTATAGCCAGCACTGAGTTGGTTTTAATCCCTATCCTTCTGCACAGACGGTCAAAGGTGTACGTCTTAGTAGCATCATGTGTGCACTGCAGCACAAAATTCTTAGTCAGAGGCCATGATCAGGAGTTTATTTTTAACTTCAGTCCTTGCCTGCTCTCTCCTACTCAGGGGATAACTGTCCCCCTCACTTTCTCCACTTCCAGGGATCCCAACCACACTTGCTTTCCTGAGCTGAAGCCCAGTTCCTCGGGTCAAAGTTGTTTCTGCCCCATGTTCTCTCTTTTGTTGGCTGTGCTGTGGAACTTCTCAATACGCAGGCAGCAGTGATCACCTAGAGCCCCCACTGCAGCTTCAATCCCAAGATGCTGTGGAGGTGGTGTGCTGGGGGCAGCATGGCATGAGCTGGGCTAGGAGGGTCCATCTCACAAAGATGGTTTCTTGCTTTCCAAATGAAGATGAGGGAAAGGCTGTGTCCACGAGCCAGTCAGCAAGTGGACTCTCTTTACCCACGTGCTCAAAGCTATGATGATGGGAGAGCAGGATGCTGGTGTGGAAAGGGATAAGTAGGCAGAGAAGGAGGGATGCAGTTGCTCCTATGGCACTGGCTTCAGATGTCAGGAGGTACAGATTTATCCCTAGATGGACAATTGACTGGTCCAGGGCAACTCCAATTCTTATATTCAACACAGTCTGGATCTCATCATTACCAGGTGTCATCACTGGGGCCTTGTGACACACAAGTCAATGTTGCCCTCTCCAATGAATAGAGTTTCGGGGGCAGGCCCAGTCTTTCTGCCAGTGACCTGGTTCTGAACTGTGGTGGCCTCATCAGCGACATCCATGTGTCTCCCCTCTTCGGTCACAGCTTATGGGTTCCTGCCCTTTGCTGGTATGGTGCACACAGTTGTGTGTCAGGGCACTGCCGTCATGGCTGCCTTTGGTCTATTAACTGAGTGGTAAGGGTATCTCCACACACACTGTCATCCCTTATCTGGCGATCCAAACCATCTAAGGAAAGGGGATTATGCACATGAAAGCTTATGTGGTAAATAAATGTTAGTCTTCAGAAGTGTTCCAGGGGCTCTCATGTATGGTTTTCTGCCAACATTGCTGATACGCAAGGTCCTGTTAAATATCAAGAGGGACAAAGCGGATGTGATTCTAATAGCTCCTGCATGCTTTGATTCATCACTTTGCAGGAGCTATCAGTGCCCTTATCCACCACCCAGGGGAGCTGCTGCATGGCCTGACTGGACATCACAGAATGGAGGCCAACTTTTACACCTGGACTTGATATCTCTGCACCTGATGCCATCAAAGTTGACTGGCTGAACAGGAGTGTTGGTCTTGGGTCCAAGTACTGATTGGCAGTAGGACACACTCTACCAGAGGGTCTTACTTGGGGAAATGGAAGAGGCATTATACCAACGGTTCCCACCTCTCCTTGCCTCAATGTAATCAATCCTGGATTACCTACTGCATCTTAAAAGCCAAGGCTGAACAATTTCATCAGTAAAGGTTCACCTCCTAGCTAGTTAGGCCTTTAACTCTCTCTCACATACCCAGTGCAAGGAAATTGTCTTTATGTGATAGCTAGGTTCTTTAGGAGCTTAGAGAGCCTTTTTCCTCAGGTTAGCAACCTTCTAGTTCCCTGAGACCCGAAGATAGATAGTTCTGTCACAGCTTATGGGTTCCTTCCCTTTGAGCCATTAGCCATTTACTCCTCCTTGCTCTTCTCCTGGAAAGTGGCCTTCTTGATAGCTAACCTCTCAGTGCGTAGAGTCCTCAAGTTACAATCATGCCCTTCAGAACCACCATACATTTCCTATACAGCTAAGGTTCAACTATGGCTGCAGCTGGCCTTCCTGCTTAAAGTTGTATCCCAGTTCCACAATAAACACGCTGACAGTTTTTTATTCAAAACCACACAGATCTAGTGAGGAGCATAAATGGCACCCTGTCAGTGTTAGGTGCTGTAGTGCAATTCCTCTTGCCCTCCAGGTTCTCGTGGTTTTCCTCAGGTATAATTGACTGTCATCTCAGTTGCAGTCACCTGTGCTTATTTATTTTCAGTCAGTTCCCCAGGCACTCAAGGGGTTTGGGCCAGATGTCGTCGTCGTCGTCCTCCTTGGTCCTGCCTGGCCCTCTATATCATCCCTGGCAGGGTAGCTAGCTGTTTCCCCCATTAGTCATGGTTTTGCCTAATTACTGTGGTTAGCTGCCACCTGCTTCCCTTTTAGTTCCTGGTTCCACTGATGTACCAGTACCTCAGTCTAGCCCAGCCCCCACTGGGTTAGATGTAGCAGAGGCAGCTGGGGTGGAGGAGTTACCACCCTCCACTCTCAGAAGCAGACATTAGCTCTTTATATTGACATAACTAGACTCTTTCATAAGTCTTCCCAGTTCTTTGTTGCAGGGGCAGAGAGAATGAAGGGGCTACCTGGTCCCGAAGGATCTCCTCTTGGATATCTTCCTGTATTAAGCTGTGCTGTGAACATAGGAATTTATCTCCATCAGGGATTATCACAGCGGAGTGCAAGCCTCAGCGGCAGCCTTCCAAAATACCAATAAAAGGTACTTGTAAAGCTGGTGCCTGATCACTGATACGCATCTCTCCATCCCCCTATGTCATAGTCCAGCAGGCTGAGGATGACACCAACTTCAGGAGGGCAGTGCTGTAGACAGCATGTCCGTGATACTGCTGGTGAGTCACTTAGAATGGAATTGAGATGAGCAAACACTTGAAGAGGAAGAGACAGGTAACAACAGGTAAACACTGTCTCTGTTTATTGATATACTATGTTCCAAGATGGTCCACGGTTGGAATATGTGTGCCATCTATTGCTCTGCCACAGCTAGAAAACCTCATTGCTGTGAATCCACCACTGTTTCATACACTTGTTCCGGGTGCTCAGGAAATTGGGGCCACTGAAAAATGCTGTGAAACTCGGTTGGAAAGCCACAAGACTACAGGATGGAAATCACTCCAGTGTGACACTGAACCCACATCCATGATGCATTGATCCTCTCTGCCATCCCACAACTTCTAGCTGTGCATGGTAACAAGTTGCCTGCAGTGCATTGCTCTCAATGTTAGTGCTAGAGCACCAACTGTGGACACACTTTGGTGAGCAAATGAGTGCTGTGTGGACAGGCACAAGTGTTGTAATGACAGCGTGTTCTGATCATAGCTGTAACTTGCAGCCATAAAACTTTCTAGTGTAGCTAATGCTCTCTGGTAGACGTCATTGAAAGGTGACGCGAACAAATTGACACATCATTAGTACTTTGCAGCTAGTAAATCATCAGGTCCAGTTGAGTTTCTGCAGGTAATGATTTATTTACTTATTTATTTTTATTCCCTCACCAATATCCCTTAATTTCAGTGCTTCATCTATTATTGGAATGCTAGCTCAGGATAATAGTGGGGTATGTAACAAATTCAAACCACCCATAATATTCCCTATGCTGGGGGGGAGGGAGGAGGTAGGGGTGTGTGTGTGTGTGTGTGTGTGTGTGTGTGTGTATATATATATACACATAATAAAAGCCTTGTAAAAATTGCACTAAAAAGCTCTTGCAAATAACTGGAAAGGTGATTAAAAAACATGGTTTTTAGATCTGAATAAAGGGGAAATTAGCCATCTGCTGAGCTTGACAAAAAGATTATTATTACCCAGACAGAAATTTTCTTTCCTTCTTATCTCTTTTGTATCTTGGTAGAAAAAAATACAAGAGATCTGTTCTATGGCTGAAATAAATCTTATTTAATGTTCCTAGTGTTTTCTGCTAGTATCTCTAATGGGCAGCAATCATGAAAAAGAACAAGATCAGAGAGACTGGAAAGAGTGATGAAAAGAAAAAATCTGAAGTAATAGAGAGTTGTACGTATGAAACAGAAGTGAAGCTGCTCTAGCAAAGGGTCTGCTCTTTCAGCAGTGCAACCTGGAGAAAGGACTTTTCTCTATCCCACTGGGAAGAAGCATCCTAGAAAGTCTGAAGGCATACCTGAGGAACTTTGTTTTTTAAATAATACTTTTAAAATCAAACATAAGCTTGAAAGGTGAAAACAAAAAGTAAATCATGTTTTGAGCATTTGAAAATCACTGGCTGTACCAAGTAATTTTAGCCCTGGATGCATAAACTACTATTGGCATCATTATGGGGTCTGAACAGAAGGCATGAGAAGTAAAACAACGGGAGGCAAATAGAGAATCCGGAGGAGGAGATTTTGCTTATGTCATCTGTTTCTCAGCTAGTGAACAATCAAAAACCAATCAAAAGAGCTGGTTTCAAATGAGCAGTTTTGTTACTTGGTTTGTAAAATAGACATCAACAGACAGATATGATCAAAGGGACAGAGTATATAGTCTTGAGGTTAGAACAATGGAACAGGAGTTAGAATTTTTAAGGGACAGGCGATAAGTTGTATTAATATGATGCTGCCCTGTTGGGGCTGGATAATATCAATGCCCTGGTACAGGCCACTGTTGGAGACGGTCAAATGTACTTGCAGCAAGGGTGCCTAACTTCATGACAGGAAAACAAACAGTCCTGGGGCACTTTTAAAGACTAGAAGATTTATCGCATGAGCTTTTGTGGGAGAAAATCCCACTTCATCAGTTGGATTTTCTCCCACAAAAGCTCATGCGATAAATAAATCTGTTAGTCTTTTTTAAAAGTGCCACAGGAATCTGTTTGTTTCTCTGCAATAGATTAACCTGGCTACCCCTCTGGAACTTGATTTCATGACAGGAGTGAGTCTTGGGGGACAACCTCCTTGCTGGCATCTCCTATGGTGTAATTTAGGCCAGTGCCTTGCCTAGCCTGCAGGCATCTGTGAATCCCATTCTTAGGTGCTTGTCTTCCTCTATTATGTAGGGAGCCTAGGCATGTAACTTAAATTTTGTGGATCTTCTTATTTTGATTTTTTGATTTTTTTTTTTTTTTTTTTTTTTTTTCTTTTTGTAGATCCAGGCCAACTCACTCATCTGTTCTTCTCTGACACATCACACAGTCGGATCATCTTAGTAGCCCACGTATTTGGGGTAGTGTAAAGAACTCTGAAAATGCTTATGCAAAATAATTTATTTACAAAGTAATAAACGCAGAATTGATTCCAAGAAAAAACAAAACAAAGGCAGTGTAAGCTTTCAGGATGTGGAATGTTGTTCAGTGGCTGTTGGATTTTGTGGCTTGAGCAGCCTAGTAGAAACCATCTCTGGACAGGTTCATGGCTATTGGGAGAAAGGCCTTGGAGGAGAAGGGCTATGAAATTGCTTGGTTCAGTATGGTTCTCAAGAATGAGTGAGATGCCTGAGTAAACTTTCAAAAATCCCATATTGGCTGTACTGTCATGGGGACATGGATCATACAAGACAGCCACTAACACTTGAGAATCTACCTCAGATGTTACTGAGCTCCATGCCTACTGGCCCTGGATTTTGGAGGTATAGCCTATGTTATGTAGTCATACAGTGAAGGCATGATTTATCTAGCAAAGAAGCATTATTTATCAATTACTAGTGATCAAATAGACTGCTAATGGTCAAAGTAATTTAGTCTATTAAGGTCTCCTAGTGCTGTAATTAAAGATGTTGAGTGCCTGAGTCAAGAGGGCCTTGTAAAGGTAGTTACTGCCTGATGGAGTGAGTGATATAAAGTGGGTTCCTTTCTCAACATACTGTGTCCATGTAATGGATTTCAAGCTTCTCAGGAAGGTAAAATACTGATTGTAAACTCAAGAATCATGTGCTCAGACAAGTTCCAAAGGGGGAGCTGTATCCACCTAATTCAACAAAATAAACAAGGAGTCTTGTGGCATTTTTAAAGACTAACTATTTATTGCATTATCTTTTGTGAGAGAAAATCCCACTCTGTCAGATGCTTGAAGATGGAGAACTTAGACTTCCCTGCATTTATTTTCGTGCCATGCTGTAAGGCATTACCATGTCAGACCTATTATAGCAAATCAAAACAGTTGTTTAGATTCAAACAGTGGAGAACAGCATATTAGAGGGAGGTGAGGTAAACAGAAGGCAAAATGACCTCTTGTAAAAAGGAAAAAACCCCAAATCCCTATTTAACGCTAAGGCAATGGTGTCCAATTGAAATGTATGTGCAGATTTGACACCGTTGCCTTAGCGTTAAATAGGGATTTCGGGATTTGTTTTCTTACCACAAGAGGTGACTTTGCCTTTTTACCTCATCTCCCTCTAATATGCTGTTCTCCACTGTTTGTTACAGCAGATCAATACACTTGTTTCGATTGTCTGACCTGATCCGAGGACTTAAATTCACCTGCATTTTATTGTCCTGCTATCCTGTAAGTTCTCCATCTTGAAGCATCTGACAGAGTGGGATTTTTCTCTCTTGAAAGCTCATGGAATAAACAGATTTGTTAGTCTTTAAAAGTTCTGCAGGATTCCTTGTTTGTTATGCTCAGACAAGGGATCCGTCTTCCCTTTCTGATGGCAGTAGGATTCTCAGTTAACCCCGTGGGGCTTAGAGCTCAGCCCTTATAAATACTGTATTTGAACTATTGGCTTTTCCTCATTGGAGAGCTGGGGCAAAGGATCAAATACTTCCTGAAGTCATAAATAGATTGACTTGGTAGTTTCCCCAGATTAACTTGTAATTTTCTTAAGCAATGAAATTCACCCTGTGGTGGTGGTGGTGTTAATCCTGGAACTATAAGCACAAGCTCCACACTGGTATGGATGATCATTCTAAGATGTTGGCACTGGGTTTTAATGTAGGCTCTGAGCTGTTAGTAAAGGTGAAAGCCAACCTTAGGGAATTAAAATACAAAAGTGGATGGACGCATAGGTCCCAGACTCGATCAATGCTATTCTATTTACCATCCCCTCATTCACTATCTGAGCTGATCAGTCTGAAACTAAGGAAACAGAAGCAACAGGATGAATTGTGGAGCAACAAAAATATCAACTGAAATTTTAACTGCATTAGAGTTTGAGTTGCTGAACCTTGCATGTAGCATACCCAGCTTCTAGCATGAGGATGCCATGTTGCTGCTTGTGAGTGTGCTCGACACATTTATAACCCTGAGGCTCCTTAAGATCAAGCATAGTATCAGAGAGCAGACCCACAGACTTTAAGGTCAGAAGGAGCCATTGTGTTCAATAGCCTGATCTGCACATGGCAGGCCCCAGATCCTCACCAGCAACTCCTGTAATTGACCCCTAATCTCTGGCTGAGTTACTGAAGTCCTCAGTTGCAGAGACTCCACCCTTTACAGTAGTTCAGTGGTCCCCAACTGGTTGATCGCAATTGACTCCTGAAGAGCAGTTGCCATTAAAACCTAAGAGTGGTGCTCCAGCTGCTGCCAAAAAGTTGGAGACCAGTGCAGTAGTTTAAACCTGCACGAACCCTATGCTATGTACTGCAGAGGAAGGTGAAAAACCCCGGGTTCAATCTCTCAATTGTAGACAGTCTCATCAGACCATCCTCTCCATAAATTTATCAAGCTCAGTTTTGAAGTCAGTTAGGATTATTTCCCCCCCCCCCCCCCCCCCAACTGTGTCTCTTATAAGGCTTATAAGAACTTCACTACTCTGATTAGAAACCTTTGTCTTCTTTCAAGCCTAAATTTTGTCGAGTGAGTTTATAGCCATTTGTTCTTGTGTTGACAGTGGCACTTAAAGTAAATAACTCCTGTCTGACCCTGCTGTTTATCTCTCTGATGTATTTATAGAGAGAAATCACTGAGTTTACAGGTTGAACTTGCAGAGGGACAGATTGATAGGAACTGCTGTAGCAGTTCAGTAGTCCATCTAATTAACAGATTGGTCCTAACACTGCCCAGCACCAGCTGTTTCAGAAGAAGGTGCATGTAGTGGCATGGCTAAGTCCCTGAAAGGGTTAAAAAGGGGGCCTGGTTGCAGTAGCCAATTAGGAGTGAGGGCTGTGGGGTCAATCAGGAGCCCAGTATAAGAGGGAGCTGCAGATGCTGCAGTTTAGGCAGTTGAGCCTGGGTGGCCCAGGAAGAAGGTTCTGCTGCTGGCTGAAGAAGCCAGCACCCTGGAGAGCTCACAGTGATGCATGGTGAGCTGACCTGACCAGGAAGGCAGCCAGAAGGGCAGAGGCTCAGGAGCAGAGGTCCAGAGGCAAGAAGGCTTGGAAGGACAGCGGTGGAGGCTCTGGAGTGGTAGGCCAGAAGTAGCTGTGGTGGGAGCAACAGTCCAGGCCTAGAGGGACAGTGGATGGACTCTGCACGGTAAGAGGTGGTGTGTGACTGGGGCTGTGGGGGAAGTGGCTCAGGGAGTTGATGCCCATGAAGGAGTAGTGGGAGGTGGACCCTCGATGGATGTGTCTAGGGTACAGCCCTGCAGATCTGGGGGTATCCTCTTCAGATATGTGGGTCCGGGTGTGGATATCCACAGCCCCATTGTTGTGGATTGGCCGGGGCTGTGGATTCTATTTTTTATGCTCAATCCCTGCAGCTGCTGCTATCATCTGCTCATCAGCAGCACACAGGGGAATAAGGAAGCACTTGAGTCAATCCCAGCTGAGCTGTGATTGGTGGTCTGCCAGCCAATCAGAGTCTCAGTCACAAGAGGCTGGGCCTTGGTGAGACACCTCTCACTGTAAATGTTAGCATTCTGTCCTTGGATTGGCTCATTCCCCATGCCTTCCCCACCCACTTGTTCATTTTCTTATTTGTGGTTTGTATGCCATGTTGTCAATCAGAAATTGCAGTGGTAGGTAAGGAAATCTGATTGACAGCACAGCATGCAAATTGCAAACAAGAAAAGGAAAAAATGGGTGGGACCCCTGTTGCAATTGAGGCAATCAAATGCTAAAATGCTGATTGTGAGCCCAAGCTTGGTTTCGGATGCGGGTCCGGATCCGCATAAAACAGGGCCGGTGGATTGCGGATCAGATAAAGACTGATGCTGGGCGGGTGCAGTCCAGTTCTGGATCCACATTATTGTATCCACGCAGGGCTCTAGTTAGGGTCCCTGGGCCGGGGCCTGGAGTAGAGGGCAGGCCCAGGTCCCTCCCCACACCCCCAGGGTGGCACAGGCTTGCTGGCCCCTAGGCAATCTTACTCATGGGCTGGAGCATAGTGACCTGAAGCACACTGCAGGATGGTGGTGGAGGGACTAGGCATGGTCACTCCTCAAAGTGGACCAGGGGACCTAGTTGTACTCCGCAAAGGGTGGACTAAAGGGTTGGCCCCAAGTAAGACTCAGCCAGAGTCTGCTGTGTGGAAAAGCAGAAACAGACTACCAACAGAGGGACCACTTGAGCCTGATTCCCCAGAAACACCACCAGGAGGCGCCCTGCTGGTGATTTGGTGCTGAGCACTGCTACAGTGCAAAACCCCACAGTGCAGTGATTTAACTCTTTGGGGTTCAAGACTCATTTTTAAACCTTAATGCCTGGTTGTGACTTAGTAAATACCTTTTAAAAAGCTGGCTTACTAAATATTTCTCACCCATGTTATAGCATACACATAATAATGTAAATAACCCTAAATAACAACACTAGGCATACAATAGTTTCAGCTCCCATCATGCAGGGTTGGCTGAGTTCAGCTCCTCATGCAGCAGCGCTCAGCTTTGGCCACCAGCCCTCCTGAGGGGGGTGACTGGCTAAGTCAAATCTATGAAAGTGGCATTGTAACGCTGCATGGGAAGACAGAACTGAACTCAGTTCAGCTTTGGCCTGGCTTGTCCCCACCTTGCCCTGTCATATCTGGACCAGACCTAAGCAGGGCTGTGACCCTGTGAACCAGGCTGCAATACCCAAAGCAGCGAGCCAAATCTGGGACAGCATCCATTGCTACAACTCTGCTTTGTAACTTCCTATGCTATCCCAGCCAGGGCCTCAGACAAATTTTCTACACATTCGGACAATCCAGTTTTGGGTCATAATGCATAGGTTGAGAGAGCCTCTAGTGCACAACAAAAGAATAATTTGTCAACAGTCAATTTTAAAAGTGACACTAGACTCCTTGTTTGTTTTTTGCTGAACTAGACTAACATGACTACCCCTTTGGAACTTGTCAGCAGGGATGTTTCTTGCTAACCACAGGCAGTCAATGGCTGGTTATGACTTCAAGCATGAGGGTTCGTAATCCTCTTGTGTTAGCTTATGTAATAGAAGTGCATATGTTGTTCATAGACGTGGGGCTTAAGTCTCTTACTACCGTGATCCTCGATTCAGCAGACATCCCATACCATACTGCTCTACCAGTTCATGGGAGCGTACCTGGATGACTCTAGAATGCCTGCCTGCTCCTCAGATTTCCTACTTCTGTCAGATGTTGTGGTTAAACCCTTTGTATGACATTATGCAATGACACAGCCTGCCTGCTCTCTTTTGCTTCTTCCCTATCTTCCGCCTCCATGTCAAAGGTGCCTTTTAAAATTGCCAGCCTCTGTGCAAGACTCTTCAAGTCAGGCTCGAGCACTACATTATATATCAGCGTAGCAAGGATTGCGCCTGTCATGGGTCCCACCCAGAAGATCTGCAGGGGGAGGGAGAGGGAGAGAAATGCAATTTTATTTATTAGAGAATGAGATTTAGTAGAAACCAGGCCCCATTGTGCTAGGCAAAGACTGTAGCCCTGAATAAGGCATTCTTCTTTGTATGTGTGTCGGGATGGAGCCCACATGCCTGCACTTAATGTGTATTAGCTAGAAACCTTTTAGCATCTGGCATGGCCGTGAATGCCCCTTTTCCCTCTTCATGCTCCTTGTGCAAAGGACTAAAAGGTGAAGCAAGCGTGACCTTCCCCCATGTCCCTCTAGGACCTCTGGCAACAAGTCTGCATCTTCATTGTGGCTGTCCCAGTTCTAAGGTTAGTGAAGTTACGTCTTCACGCTTATCAATTTGTTTTTTTTGGGGGAGTGTCCATTTCCCCCCTGTAGCAGGGTAGTTTCCCTACTTCAGTTTAGAAGAGGTAAAAGCCCAGCACAAGGGAATAGCCAGTTGAAGCAGGCAGCTGCAGGGCCAATCAGATCCCAGGAGCTGGTATAAAGGCTAGGCTGCAGCCCCTTCCTTAGGCAGCTCTCTGATAGGAGACGAAGAAGGGTGAGCTCTCAGCTGTGGTAGGAGACAGGAGCCCCCCCAGGCAGCTCACTGCATTGTCATGGTTCAGTGAGAGCGTAGCCTGGGGCCAAAGGCAAAGGGTATCTGGGGAGGTAGGGATAGGGCCCAAGGGACCTCCTGAGGCACAAGCCGAATAAGAGTGAGGGGGCCGAGGCAGTGCTCAGGTGGAGTGCATAGGATCCCAGGCTTGGAGAAGCAGGCAGGGCTGGGTCCCATGTGCCTCCCCATAGACCATCAGGAGGCAGAGAGGCTGCAGGTGAGATGGGCTGGTGCTGATATAAGTGGGCTGGGCAGAACTGGACTATACCCTGGAAGTAGGGACTGAAGAGACTCTGCCAGAGGTCCTGCCCAGGACTAGCGAGAGTGAGATTTGTGAGGGAGATGGAGCACTGACCACGGGAAGGGGCAGTTACTTGAGCATTTGCCTTGGACTAACACCAGGAGGCACCTGTCTAGTGGGTCACATGCAGAGGACAGTCTACACCAGGGTGTCAAACATGTGGCTCATGACTGTGCTGTGCAGGACCATGCTCTTTCCCTAACAGAGATGAAGCGTGTGGTCTCTCATACCTAGCAGTCCCTGATGCTGCAAGAATGTCGGGTCTCATGATTGCAGAGCATGGGGTATACGAGATTGCGCTCTGTGAGACTGCGCTCTGTGAGACTACACTCTCTCCCTAACACACACAGCGTGGTGTCACATACGAGAGTGCCCTAGTATTTCAATTTATGGTAAAGTATGTTTTAAGTCATTAAGTCCATAGCAAATGAGTTTGATGCCCTTGGTCTACACCCCCAACCATTACATATAAAAAGGTAGTTTGGGCACACAGGAAAGTCCCCATGTCCTCTCTGTATAGCAAGATGAGGTCTTTTTTTGCCAACTGCTTGTGGATGCAAAAGCCCTGGGGGTTGTAATCTTTCTGTCAATGTACCAGCACTGACAAAGATTTATTTTGGCTTGAACCCCCCAAACCTGTATAGACCAAGGCATCTATTTTCACTCTGGGTGTCTTTGCCAGGTAAGTCTATAGTCACAAGCGCACAGGTTTAAACAAATGACTTATGGTGGAGAATTAGAGAAAAAGGAAAAGCAAGTTGAACTGAGATAAATACCTCTCCTTTGACCATTTTCACCATCATTTACCTCATGGTACATAAGTCATCATCTCAAACAATTGGACCCTGAATGACAGATGCAGGTTTTTTTTTCTCCCAATCACCCATGTGCAATTTGAAGGTCCCCAACCTATACACTCTCAGCAAGGATAGTTGTCTTATGATGTGCTGGAGCTCTACTACTTGGCCTGCTAAAATCATGTTCGCAGTGAAGGTAGGGAAGCCTGACCAGGCTCAGCAAGCTGCCAAATGGGGTTGGGATGAGTTTTGTACCCAACCTGGTATGTAGAAGAGCACTCATATTGCTGTTATCCTGCCACAAACTGGGCTGTAAATGCAGCTATTGATTTACTCTGTCACTCAGGTAACTAGAGCTGCTTTGTGGCTCTGTTTTGTAACTCGTGAAATTCTGGTCTACATAAGCGGATCACACCTCTCATCTCTCCTCTGCCTTCTCAAAAGGGGTGAACATATGATCCCGTTGACTGCCTTATCACACAAAAGCCCAACACCACTGCATCCACTAGCCCTGCTTTGCCTCCTGCTCTTGTGAGGGCTGCTTACCCCACCTCAGTAAACAAGTTTTCATCAGAGTCCCCTCCCACACCCACCTTCTCCAAAGTCGGCCCAGGGGGGTTCCCAACACACAACTCTCAAATGTGGATTCCCTTCCCCAGCACAATATTTAGTCAGTTGATACCCAGTGTCCCCAAACTACCTGAAAGAGTATATGAGTGACGTAGTGCTGCATGCAACCCAGTTGATATTAGATCTTAGTACCTTGCTATAAGGAAGGAGTTCCAAAACTTTTTTTGCTGGACCTCCTTGAAAATATTTCAGGATGTGATAACTCCCCCCCCAAAAAGTGATGACCCCTCATGCCCTAATCACCTTTTACCAGCATGTGCTGGGGCTGATGGCTCATGACCCCATGATGGGGCATAGCCTCCAGTTTGACAACCCTTGCTACACACAGCTCCTAGAAATCTGGGATGCACCAAGACTAGAGTTCAACTTCTCACCCAAAGTATTTTGAAGGTGGGAGACCCCTAGAACAGAAAGGGAAGGGACATACCCAGTGGACGGCAAACTTCTTGACGATGACAGCAGGGCCAAAGGATCTTGCAGGATTCATAGAGCAGCCAGTGAAGTAGATCTAGTAAACAGAGATGGGGAAGGAAGTTATAGGAGAAAGATATTGTTAAAAGATGAATGAAGTCAAAGTGAACTTCATATTTGATTTATCGGGCTGTAGTTGAGGCAGAGATTTATAAACATATCTCTATTGAGTTACAGATTAGCCATCATTGCTAATTAACAAAGCATGGAACTGGACTAGTTGGGAGTTCTTCTCACAGTGAGCCCGATAGCAGGAAAGACTGCAGTAACAAAAAGCTTCCTCCACACCCAGCTCGACTGCTCCTTTCCCAGCATGGTGCCATGTTCTAGAATGGTAGCTGTGTTAATCTAGTTCAGCAAAACACAGGAGTCCTCTGTGGCACTTATAAAAACTAACACATTTATTAAGGTATAAGTTTGGGTGGGCCATAACCCAGTTCCTCAGATGCAGCTGAGGACATAGGTTATAGCCACAAAAGCCTGTGCCCTAATAAATGTGTTAGCCTTTCTAAGTGCCACAATGAACTACTCGTGTGTTTCATTCCCACCAACGCTGGAGGCGGGGAGGCGGTTCAGAATTAGAATGCATCCTTTTCATCTTTTTCTAATTAACCATTAGATAGAAATCCCTTCAGCTTTTATGTAGTGCCTAACAGACACTTACCCCAATCAGATGTCCCAGGGCAACAGACATGCCAATAAATGGGGCTGGGGAGTTGGAATTTCTGTGGTGGGTGGTGGAAGCAAAATAACAAAGAACCAGCTGAAAGGTAAGAATGAGTTCAACAGCAACAGCTTGTCCAGATGTGATGCCGTTCTGCACCTGGGGAAAGGAAGGGCAAAGGGACTTTTTAAGCAACCACAAGAGTCCATTGCCTTCTGCCCCTCCCACTAGGTAACCTTTCTATTGCCTTGCACAACCCACCGCAAAAGCAGGGATCTGTAGTGACATGAGCTCCTGGGAGGCTTAAGTAAGGGTTAGCCTACTTAATTTCTGAGTCTCGGGCTAGCAACGGAGCAGGTGTAGAAGTGATAAACAGAAGTACACATTGGTTCCCACTCCCTGCGCCAAAGTTTTGTAAGCTATTAGGGACGGATTGTCAGTCTCAGAAGGGCTCAGCAACCAGTGGGCTCTAGTGCGAACTATGGAGAGTTCCACACACATACACCAACTGAGAACCAGGGGCTCTGTACTGAGCTCTTCAAAATCTCATCCTTAAAACACAGGGACTATATTGCTGGGAACATGTAAAAGCAGAGAAGCAAGCAGGTACTCAGGCAGCTAAAATCCACGTGACGGGGAATGCATGGAAAGTATTGGAAACATGTAAACAGCAGGGATACTCAGAAATAGATCCTATCTGTGGAATTGTGACAGGTTGCTCCCCAATCTGATCTCCTGTGTCACTATGACCCCTCAAACCTCACTCCTGAACCCCAATTCACCCTACCATGCTACATGACCACTCACTTCTGAGTCAGTCTACACATGCTACCAGCATGTAATTGGTCCCAGACAGTGGGTGTAAATCCACTAGCCACACGGGCGTTAGTGTCGAAGCATGCACCCCCAGCTGCAGCTACCTCACGGGGAGCCATTGTCTTACAGGGATTGGGACCCACTCCCAATGGTCATAGTCTCAAATCCAACCACTTAACAAAGAAGTGGATTGTGCCCAGCCTCCCACATCCATACCCTCTAAAGACCACACAGCTTTAGATAAAATAAATACTAGTTTAGTGATCAGAGTATAATTTCAAGTGAAAAAAGGGCTAATCAAGGCACAATCATACAACAAATGAGTCAGGAGTGACTGCTATCAAATAAAAGGTATAAACTGCATACTAATCGAATATCTCTACCTAAACTGACCTCATAGTCCAAAATTATGTGCAAGGTGTTTGGCTGTTCAGTGTTTTACAGCCGTTCTCTGCCTATTACAAGGGAGGGCCCAGATCTTGCTTGAAGTTGGTTGCGAGATGGAGTGTTCCGGGTCAAAGCCCGCAGCTTCTCCAAACAGTCTGTGTCTTTTTGTATTTTAAACTCCTGGTAGTCCCTCCCACTCTGTGCTGGGGGGAGATTCTCTTCACTTCTACCTGAGCCAGGGAGAACATTTCCATTTCCTCTGTTATGTAATTCTCTAGCCTCTGTTCTAGAGATAGGCCTGAGAATCTGAACCCTGTAACATGCTTCACACCTGTACACACATGTTGCTGTAGGAAACATGGCACCAGGGTAATTATGTAGAATATGTTGCAAGCATTCATGAAGGAACCTGGTATAGCCTATTTGGCATCAAATCACACAATTACATTGCAAAACTGAACAGAAAAGTACATAGATCATGCCCTAGGGGTGCATGGATGTGCATCCTGTCAAAGGAAGTTCTGATATCTAACGTCCACGTTCTGTGCCTCACTTCTCATCCACACAGGAGTATTGTAAGTAAGACATGAGAAGTAATTCTTCTGCTCTACTCTATGCTGATTAGGCCTCAGTTGGAGTATTGTGTCTAATTCTGGGCGCCTCATGTCAGGAAAGATTTGGAGCAAGTCCAGAGAAGAGCAACATGAATTATTAGAGGTCTGGACCACTTGACTTATGAGGGAAGATTGAAAGAGCTGGGTTTGTTTAGTCTGGAAAGAGGAGATTGAGGGGGGACATAACAGTTTTCAAGTACCGAAGCCGCTGTCAGGAGGAGGAGGGAGAAAAATTGTTCTCTTTAACAGCCGAGGATAGGACAAGAAGCAATGGGCTTAAATTATGGCAAGGGAGGTTTAGGTTGGACATTAGGAAAAATTTTCAAACTGTCAGGGTGATTAACCACTGGAATAAGTTGCCTACGCAGGTTGTGGAATCTCCATAATTGGAACTTTTTAAGAGCAGGTTGACTCAGTTACCTTGGGGTTAAACAGGGACTATGGATTTTTCTCTCATTACAACAGGTGATTTGACCTCACCTTCCTCTATGTGCTGTTCCCCAGTGTTTGATTCCTAACACCTATTTTGATTTGATGTTACAGCCTGACCCGATCCAATGTCATACACTCCCCTGCATTTAATTTCCTCCCATTCTGTAAGTTTCCCATCTTCAAAGAGTCTGAGGAAGTGGGATTTTCTCCCACGAAAGCTCATGCGATAAATAAATCTGTTAGTCTTTAAAAGTGCCACAGGACTCTTGTGGTTTTTCTGAGAAAATCAGTTAGGCTATGTCTACACTTGCACTTTTAAGTCGACTTTAAATAAGTTGACTTAACTAAGTCGACTGTAAGTCGACTTAGGTAAGGCGACTTAGTGTGTCTACACTTAAAATTAAAGTCGACAAAGGGGAACTTACAAAGGCGACCTAGACCGTCCACACTGGATGCTCTAGGTCGACTTTGTGGGGTTAGGGGGACCTTGGGCAGGTCCACGGTGGCAGGGGGGGAGCACCCTCTGTGCACAATGGGGCAAAGGGGGACAGGGACCCTGGCAGGGCAGAGCCCTGTGTGTGACACTGTCTGGATTTAGGGAAATTCCAAAGGGGTAGCCGTGTTAGTCTATTGTAGAAAGACAACAGAGTCCTGTGGCACTTTTAAAGACTAACAGATTTATTAATCGCATGAGCTTTCGTGGGAGAAAATCCCACTTCGTCAGACGCTTTGAGGATAGGTGTTAGTAAACTGATGAGCCATTGAGGACATAAAGAATACAACCATTGTATCCTTAATGGCTCATCAGTTTACTCCCTGGAACCATATCACCTGGCAAATTCCTAAACATTAAGGAGACAATGGTTGTTCACACCCTCCGTCTAAGACATTTCTCCAGAAGGACACAAGTTAAAGTATGGATATAACATCAAATTCTTAACTTCTAATCAAAATAGAATTCCTAGACATAAACTATATAATCATTCCCAGCAAATTACTACCTTTCTATTGATACCAAACATGACATAGTTCCTATGGATTATAGCATTTATGAGATATCCATAGAAAATAATATCATAAAGGCTTCCCTAAATCCAGACAGTGTCACACTGTGCCCACATGCCCTGCCCTTTGGGGGGCATGCCAGGCTCCCCCTATACCCCCCCCGGCAGGGAGGGCATTGGTGTAGTCCTGGGGTAGCCCTAAGTTGACTTAGGGCTACCCCAGGGCTACACTGGCTTAATTCGACTTTAGAAAGTCGAATTAAGCCTTAGGTCGAATAGAAAGGTGGTTTAATAAAGTCGACTTAATTTCCATTAAGTCGACTGTATTTTCCTTAAGTCGACTTAAGCAAAGTGTAGTGTAGATGTAGGGCACATTAAGTCGACTTAAGCCAAGCTTAAGTCGACTTAATTTACAAGTGTAGACGCACCCTTAGTGAATAAGGTGCCACAGGACTCTCGTTTTTTTCTGTACACAGACTAACATGGCTACCCCTCTGGAAATTAATGGTCATGCAATTTCATTAGCGCTAGCAAAAAGAAGGGTGGGAAACTCACCGTGTTAATGCCTAAATTTCCATGGATCTCTGCAGGTGTGACTCCATATAGAGTAGCTGCTCCAGCGATGCCTCCAGCTAGCTGGGCAACCATGTAGCAAGCAGCTCTTGCCAAAGACATACGAGAGCCGAGCAGAAAGGCCATAGTCACAGCTGGGTTGATATGAGCACCACTGACATGCCAGGATATGTGGACCACAGTAGCTGCAGCTAAATTGAAGGTAATAGAGATCTGTAAGATGGTGGGCAGGGCTGAGGGCCAGCGGAGGACCGATCCTAGGCCAAAGAAGACGTAAACAGAGGTGGCTAAGAACTCAGTGAAGACAGCCCGGTAAAAGGCGACAGACAGCAGCTCCTTCCACATCCTCTCATGAGCCCAAGTGAGAAAGACAGAGAGGGCTTCTCTGCTACTGGAGCTCTTTATTGGAGAATGTCTGAGGAAATGCTGTGTAAATAAGTTTGTAAAACTGGGCAATACCAGGAAATCCAGAACCTGGAACTGCTTCAGGGAAGGAGTGAGTCAGCCCTGCCCAATTCAGTGCACATTAGTGCCCCTTGTTTCTCACACCTCCTCTACTGACCCAAGTTCTTAGCCCACCACAGGGCCCATGGGGTTTGGGGAAAGACAATCACAGGAGAGGATGGGGGGGTTTGGGTGAGGGACTAGAGGAGCCTGAGGTAGTGGGGATCATATGGGTGTGTGAGCTGCAATGTTCCCTCTAAGGATTGGGATGTCATGAGCAAAAATTTTAGTTTAGTTTGTGAGCAGAAATTTTGCCTTATGGTAACTTTTGTGAGTCCAACGTTATGGTTTTAATCCTCTGTTTGAGCATGTTCAGGGCTAGAGGTTTGAAACTCCCCAGCCCGGCTGCAGCAGGACAGGGTGGAACAAGCTTTGCTGGGCCCCCTGGGCGGAACACAGCGTTCTGCCTCCTTTTTCTATTTTTAGGGGTCCCAGAATGGCGTTCCTGTGCACACGTGCGCAGCTTAGAGGGAACAGTGGTGAGCTATATGCATATTGTGGAGGGCTTTAGGTGGGATGCCTGTAGATGGGGAGGCATGTGTGGGATTTTAGAAGTGGGGAACAAGAGGGTGGACAGGTTTGAGGGTTGGGAGGAACTCTGAGGGGAAAAGGGGGGGCATGTGGGGGGGCCCAAGAACGTATTAGGGTAAAGGCATTATGGCTGGGAGGGAGTGGCATGGGGGGATGGGTTGGGAGGGACTGAGGATGAGTGTAATAGAGTGGTGGAGCAATGGGCAGGATTAGAATAAGGAGATGGAGAGGTCTGGGTGTGTTCAGGATGGGGTATGTTCAGGATGGGGTGTTTAAGAGGTTAGGAATTCTCCCAGGCTGTAGGAACAAGGAGGATTGGGAAGGGGTGGACTGGGGCTCAGGAGGATGTGGTTGGCTGGTTGGGAGCTCAGCGGGTGTAGGGGCTTAGTGAGGTTGTGGGGTGACGCAGGAACTGGAGGTGGGGGGGTGGGGAGGAGAATGGGATAAGGTAGTTGCAGGATATTGAGCAGCAAAGGCCGTAAAATAAAGATTGTAACTCTGCCAGTGTGCTATGGGCTAAGGGGAGCAGTGTGTCGGGGGTGCAGAGCACAGAGACTGCAACTGCTGTGTGAGCTATAGTGGAAACTGGACCTAGTGATCAGGAAAGACCTGATGAGAAACTGAAAAAACCCCCTTCTGTTTGGTTTTAAGCAATAATGGAATACAGTCTGAATGATGTTTGTCTTCAGAGTCCTCTAGTGTGATTAATCCATTACATCCTCAATCTTGGCATATCTATTTTCTGAGTCATATCACTTTCCTCAAGAATTTGCATGGTTATTTCTCGGACTCACTGGTGCAACACAGGCTCTAGAGTGCAGTGGTGCAAGAATAGGTTAGGACCTCATCGCAGTTCCAGGTGACAGTCCCCAAAAAGGACCTAGGCATCTCAACCTACCCTCCCATCTCCCCAACATCCTCCATTGCCCCTCAACTCACCCTCCCAGTAACACCCACTTTCCCCAAGCCTCAGGCCCTAGCCTCCCACAATGCTCCCCACAGCTCATTTGAAGTGTGAGAAAGATAAGCACTGCCACACAGGGTTTAGCACAAGAACCAGGAAGCAAACTGAACCCTGAAACTAGTCTGGTCAGTTTAATTTCCTGGTCCTCCTTTTCTAAATCCCGTGCCATTGGATCCGAGTTTCTCCCCTTCAGTATCCCGTTTTCAGTACTACACCTAGTCCCGTGAGGGGGGAGAACCTCCTACAACTCTGTCTGCCAATAGCCCAGCTGTAACAAAGTTTGTTATTTTAAGGAATTCTCTTTAATTTTGGCTCGAGTCCCCTCCCTACCTTCCCAATAATCTGGGTAATTGCTCTGTCTGCCTTTGCCAAACAAATGTATACTCACTCACAAGCACAGAAGTTCAAATAAATTACCTTTATGGGGGAGGTGGGATTGGAGAAAAGGGAAAGGCAGGTTGACCTGGAATAAATATTTACCCTTTTACACCCTCTAATACCATTTCCCACACTCCCAAACAATTTGACACTGACTAACTGATGCAATTAGTTCTATCATCCAGTCTCATCATACCCGCAGTTAATTGCTCCACAACTTCTGTGATTGATGCACCCATATGGAAATCACATACTGTATTTTACTAATCTTTCTACATAATATGCACTGTGAGATTCAGGCATATGTTCTGTGACAATGTCTGGATTAGGGACCATTTATGATGTGTAATTTAACATCACTATTTCAAAATTACAATAATTTGGATAAGATATGCCGTGTAAGGTATCGTTAGAAAGGTTACAATTTGCTAAGTATGTTGACAAGTTCCAGAGGGGTAGCTGTGTTAATCTATTCCAGCAAAACCAAAACAAAGAAGGAGGTCCGTGGGACTTTTAACGACTAACAAATTTATTTATTGTATGAGCTTTCGTGGGTAAAATCCCACTTTGTCAGCTGCATGAAATGGAAAAGTACACTTTGGAAGGGAATATACAAATGCAAAGGGTAACTCACAAGGTCAATTCAGATTTTTTTCAGCAAACCAAGCAAGTTGTTTTGATTCAAACAGTGTGGAACAACAACTGTGTAAAAGCGAAAGCCAGAGCTGAAAGGGAGAGTTGAGAGGGGTGATCACCTTTTGTACTGATTCAGCCATTCAAGAGTTTTATTCAAACCCAGTGTGAAGGTATATAGTTTGCATATGAATTCCAATTCTGCAGTTTCATGTTCTAATTTGTTTAACTTTCATTGCTGAAGTACTGTAACTAGCGTGTTTTTTACAGAATGTCTGGTAGATTAAAATGCTCCCCTACTAGGTTTTTAATGTTACTATTCTTGATGTCCAAGTTGCATCCATTTATTCTTTTGTGCAGAAACAGTCCAATTTGGTCAATGTATATAGCAGAGGGGTATTGTTGGCATATAATGGCATATATCCCTTTGGTAGAGGAGCAGGTGAATGCGCCCTTTACGGAGTGACAGATTTGGTAGGTCCTATGATAGTGGCACTTAAATAGATACATTGGGAGAGTTGTCAGCATGGTTTGTTGCAGAGATAAGTACCGGACTTAGTGTTCCTGTTATATGGTATATAGTTACTGGTGTGTATTTGTTTAAGGTTGGGGAGCTCTCTGTAAGTGAGGAGACGCCTATTTCCCACAGCTTGAGAGTGTGAGGAGTTATGTATGATAGGCTGTAGAATAAAATAACATAGATTGTTTGAATACAACTCTTGAATGGCTGGATCATTATAAAAGATGAATGTTAGGGTACGACTTTAGGGGTTATGATTTGCTTAGAGTTAGGAGCTTGGTTTAGGTTCAAGGGTTCATGTTAGGATAAAGTTGTTAGACAATGTGGTAATGAGAGTCAGAAAAGTGGAGTCTGCACCTCTGAGGAAGGAGCTTGACTGAGTAACTGCCTCACCCTGTTTGCTTTTCTATTTGAGTAGTGATAACCCTAGGAAAAGGTTAAATGCTTCACAAGGACATTAAAAATAACTTGTTCCATAATAAATATAGGAAAAAGCTGAAAAAGATTCTCATGATTAAGGCTGATAATGTGGAATTTCCCATTTCCAACTATAATAAACCCTGGGGTTTTAAATTGGTAATTCTGGCTATGTCTACACTTGCACTTTTAAGTCGACTTTAGCTGCTTAAGTGGACTTAAGCAAAGTGTAGTGTAGAAGCAGGGCAAAATAAGTTGACTTAAGCCAAGCTTAAATCGACTTAATTTACCAGTGTAGACGCAGACTCTGATTCCCACAGGGACATGCACTACCCCAGCAACCATCATCGTCTGTCAAGAATTCTCTTCTCCCTCCTCCACCCGAGTTTACTCAGTCTGCCCCAGCAAGGACGCCGGAGTTTAGCTCCCCAGGGCACTGAGCATGCTCAGTTCGGTCAGGGCACCCCCGCCCCTCCAGCGAGACAGCCGCTGAGCTGCGTGGACGGGAGCTCCCCCCTTGGCAGTCTGAGCATGCCCCCCCTTTCCGAGACGCCCCAGTACTGAGCATGCTCAGACCCACAGCAGCTGTTCGGTGCGGTCAGGGACTCCCCCCACTCCTTCAAAACGAATGACGAAGTGGGATTTTCCCCCAGGAACGTTCAGGCGATCAATAAATGTCTTAGGACTCCTTGTGTGGGTCCCCCACTACTGAGCATGCGCAGAGCCTGTGCGGCTGCTCACTGCAGCCAGAGGACTTCCCACGACTGAGCATGTTCAAAAAGGATCCCCCCCCAAGCAGAATTCTCAGTCTGAGCTCGGAACATTCAGGGAATCCCCCGTTACTGAGCATGCGCAGGGCAGCCCCCACCCCGAACCACGGTCAGACCACTGCAGCCTGGCGCCCCACCCTCCCCGGCACTGAGCATGCTCACGGTAGTCAGGGCTCCCCACTGTCGGAACGCGATCAGTTCCGGCTCCCGCTACCAGCGAGCAGCCTGAGTCTTGAGCATGCTCAGTTCAATCCGGATTCGCCCACACGAGCATGCTCCGAGAGGTCAGATTCCTACTCTAAGCCTGCTTGACCAACTGAGCAAAGTCACAGCAGTTATGGTTCCTCTCCCCACCGAGCAGCTTCTACTGAATGAGCGTGCTGAGCGTTGCAAGGCCCCCAAACACGGAATATGCTCAGTAGTCGGAGCACCCTCAGTGCAGGGAGAATGCCGTCACAGTTCTCCAAATCACGGACTGCTCTGCTTACGAATTAGCCACAGGCACGTCGGGGGGGGGGGGGGGCTGGGGGGGCCGGGGGGCGCCCTCCGTGCTCAGGACAAGGGCTTTCTTGCGTTTTCCAAAAGTCCCCGCTGCCTCCTGGCATTCGTCTTTCTTTCTGCCCGCCCAGCGAGTCTCTGCGGTAGGGAGCGCTGCCTGTGGGAGTTGTAGTTTCTAGCGGAGTCCTGCGTCAGTTACCCCTAACCTGAAGCCTGTCCTCCCGAACCCCTCGAGCCCTTCTTCCACCCATGGGGACTGCTCAGTGCTCATCCCTTCTCCATCCCCAAGCCCCCCCATCCATTCCGAGTTGTCCCCCCCCACCCTTGGGCCCCATTCCACCTTCTCCACCTGCTAGTGCGCTCCCCAAGGCATCCCTCACCCCACCCAACCTGACTCCTGTACTTGGACTTTCTCTTGGCCCTCCCAAATCACCTCAGCCTACTACCCCACTCCCTATTCACCCTGCCTCCCCCCTTTTCTCCATTGCTAGGCCCCGCTTTCCCAGCCACCCGTTCCCCCATTTAAATCATGGGCACCTGCAGCAGCCCTGAACTCCCTCCTCTCAGACACCCATTGCAGCCTTGAATCAGTACTTCCTCCGCACCCATTTCAGCGGGCACCCGGTGCCCCAGCAATCACGGCAGCCATATACCTCGGGGCCCACACCCCTCCCCCACAGCACCCAGCGGCCCAGTGCCCCCTCCCATGGCACCTGGCAATCCAGCACCCCCGATCCCTGGCATCCGTGATGACTGGCACACCCCTCACCCTTGGACATCTGCTGCAGCCCCTCACCCCCCTGGCACCCACATCGGGCAGCAGCCCCGTGGACACCCATTGCAGCCCTCACGGCCGAATGGGCGGGTAGGTAGACAGCCTCTGTGTCACTCAGCTCCTCCCAATTTGACTTTGCAGGCAGCAGGTGAGTCCCAGGGGTGGGGGTATGAGTGACTGAAGAAGGGAGGAGAGGCCTGAGCAGAGGCAGGGCCCAGGGCAAAGAAGTGTGTGTGTTTTTCTGCAATTAAAAAATCAGCACCCTTAATCAAGATCCACATTTTCCCTTCCCCTGGTAGCCACCCCCCCTCCATCTCTTCCCCCTCTTTCATCTAGCATTTGTGATATTTATACCAATTCAATTAATCAGAATAATGAAATGGACAGTTTTATAAACTTTTATTAGTGTGAGCATTCCTGTTGTTCACCTCAGGGTCAGTGGTATACTGAGGGGTGGTGGCAGAGAGACATGCCCCCAGGCATTGATCTGGGAAGCAGTGGTGGGTGGGCTTTCTGCAAACCTTGCTCGCTTGGGCTGTTGCTATGGTGCCTGACAGTTACTCGCAGCTGATCTGAGATGGCAGAGGGTAAGGGCTGATCTGTATTCGCTGGATGTAACTGACTGCCTGGAGTGAGGGAGGGAGGACTGTCCCCCAGGATGTCTACTGCAAGGGCTAAGGCTGAAAAGCTGCCTCCAGCTGTGCCCCTCCCTCCCTCAGCCCTCCTAGAGATGACCATAGGGCAGGAGTCTGCAACCTGCAGCCATGGCGCCATATGCGGCTCTTTGGCTGCCTTCTTGTGGCTCCAGGCCTCCCTTCTGTCACCA
The DNA here is from genome assembly GCA_007922175.1 of Pelusios castaneus. NCBI lineage: Eukaryota > Metazoa > Chordata > Testudines > Pelomedusidae > Pelusios > Pelusios castaneus. The sequence continues at coordinate 6,424,806 of ML685866.1, forward strand.
GGGTACCTTGAGGTAGCCCACTTCTGGCTCTGGGCTCCCCCTGCCCTGCCCCGGGAACCTGCAGCAGGCACCCTGGCCCAGCTCCCAACTCTCTGCACCCCACCACCAGGAGGCTACACCCACTGTGGCTGTCAAAACACTTGGATATTGAAGGAATTTTTTAAAATGGTTGCTCTTATCTTTTGGGTTGCCCATCTCTGACATAGGGGAACCAAGCCCAGCCACACCCAGTGCTTCTGAATTCCCTGACCTATGTGGCTGGGAGGGGGATTCCCTCAGCATTGCAATCTGGTGAGGGAGGGTGGGAGCCAGGGTGACTTCTGGGGCTGGTGGAGGAGTGGTGGGCTATGGGCTGGATGGACCCTGCCCCAAGAATCCTGCTGCAGGGGCTGAGGGCTGAAAAAGCAATCTCCAGCCCTGAAAAAGCTGGTGGGGAGGGGTACGATGGAGTCTGTTTGCACCCCCCCCCACCTCCCATCCCTAGTTGCCCTGCTACTACTTGGGGCATGCTATGGGAATTGCCACTTCAGTTTGGCAGGGAAGAGAGAGAACAGCAGCGCAGCCTCCCTTTCTCCAACCCCCCCCCCCCCATCCTGTGTTACATCCTACTGAGAGTCCCCAGCTTATGCTTTCTACTGAGCCTGCAAAGCTCACCTGCCTGAGCAAAAAGAACTCACCCCACATAAGTGTGGGGCCAGCATTCTCCCAAATCCTCTCATCCACTGAAAGTTCCTTAGCCCTGCCACCCTCCCCCAGCCCAAAACTCATCACGTGCCCTCTTTAGGGGGTCAGCCTTGCCTTTGGCCTGGCTAAGCAGATGTTGAGTCCAGATTTTTAAATCACATTTGATGGGGATGCAGCTGGGGTGGAGGCTGCCCTATGGTGGCTATGTCACCAGGCTGTGGTGCTGGAGAAGCAGGTAAGTGTGGGCAGGTGGGTGGGGGTGGGGGGGCACCATCTGACTCAGTCCTTCTTTGTGGTGGAGGGACATGAGGTGATATGGGGAACTTCAGAACTACCACCACCCCGCCATGTGCATTGTGTAAGACTGACCAGGGCCCTGCCAGGATGGGAGGTAAGACTGCCCCATCAGATCCAGTGTCAGACTGCAGTGGGAGAGCTGTGCACTGTGCACTGGGTAAGAGCACAGGGGGGAGCGGGGGGAGGGCAGTGAAGTCCAGCCTACGTTTGCCACCCCAAGCCTCAGCCACCACCCCGGCAACTACTTTGATTTGCTGCAACCGTCTGACCTGATCCAGTGACTTGTACTTCCCTGCATTTATTTTCCCTTCCATTTTGTAAGTTCCTATCTTCAAAGCATCTGACAAAGAGGGATTTTCTCCCACAAAAGCTCATGCAATAAACAAGGAGTCCTATGGCACTTATAAAGACTAACAAATGTATATATTTGTTTTTCTTACGGAAAGGTAGGGTGCCTGGCCTTTCGTGCATGGAGGAAGGCCCTGGGTTGCCTCCATGGGGATGGTTCTGCAAAGAGAGTTCCAGGTGAAGTAGAGGATGGACCCACTGAGGCTAGAACCAGGAGATGGCTGCACTGGTGTGTGGAGACCTGGGGTGGCAAACTCCCTCTCTCAACACACACAATATCAGCATTCTGGTGCTGTGACTGAGCATGATTTCTGAATGACGGTCACACGCCCGCTCCCCTGACCTGCCCCACTCATGTCTCAGCACGCACAGAGTGCAGTGGCCCCTCCTCTGTCACTCTCTCCAGCTCTGGAGCCCTGTTTCCCACCCTGACCGTCACCCCAAGCCCAAGCTTTGTTCAGCTGGGAAAGGGACTGAGCTGGAGAAAGAGATGTGCAAGTGATGATGTAGCCCAGAGGGGCAGAAGGAGATGGGGAGGCTGAGGCTCAGGGAAGTAGTGGAGGAAGGTGTCATGCTCAGGGTCTGTTTTTCACAGATTAGAAATCTGAGCATCATAGTTAAGAGGTGGGTGTATCCAACCCACAGGAACCTTTCATCAGGCCCTTCAGCTAGACCTAGCTGGAGTGCAGCAGTGGCCCACTCCCCACTCCATGCCCTGCCCCTCTTCCATCACCTGGGCACAGCTGTGCCCTCCTGGCAGGAGCGGAGTGGCTACTAAATCTTCCAGGTCCTGGCCCTTCCCCATCACGTGGGCCCAGCAGTGGTAGTGCCCCCTAGCCAGAGCACAGTGGCTGCTCCCTCCCTCCACCCCATAGACACAGCAGTGCCCTGGCCAAGCCACTAGCAATTACTCTCCTTCTCAGCCCTGCCCTTTGCCACACACCCCTCCCACCACATGAGTCCAGCAGTAGTCCCTTCCCCAAGACTCGGCTCCTCAACTTCTCTGCCCCTCCACACAGCACCATCACTTGCACCTCTCTTTCTGCACCTGTCCCCTTGTCAGCTGAGCAGCAGCCCCTCCCCATCACCCGTCTCCCTTCCCACTAGGTATGGGGAACCACACTGTGGTTGTGGTTCTCAGGCTTAGAAGTTTGCCCTCCGCTGCCCTAGATCTGTAATGGTAAAAGCAGACCAGAGGCCCAATAAATGAGACACAGTGCAAACACCTCCCTTCAGCCAACCCCAATGGACCCATCTCCTTTCTTGTTCCCCTCTCTCCCTGCACTCTTAGCAATGTCTTCTTTTCAGGAACGTGAAACATGTTAATCATAATCTTACCTGATGAAAGAATTAAAATTCTCTGTAAATATGAATTACAGTGAAGATGTTGAATTAGTATATCAGGATAAGACCTTTTTACTGCTGTCAACCTAGGGAGAAGCTAAAGGGTTGCTGTGTCACATGAGCCTCTATTTGTAGCTTCCTGTGGCTTGGTATGCTGGGAAATTGGGGTGGAGCTTGGGGAGTATTTAAGATGGGCTTCCTATGAGCAGGAGTCATTCAAGCTTTTGGTTGCTCCAAGATGGTGCGGACAGAAAAGTGCAGGGCACTTTTGTAAGTATTGAAAGGAAATAAGAGGGAGACTAATATGTGAGATGTTTTTCTTTGATTTTTGTATTTTCATGCTATGTTTAGTTACAAACACATCCTCTACACTAAAAAGAAAAAACATTTAATACAAAGAAAGAAAGAAAACCAATATTTTTCCTGTGTTAGCTGATCTCTATGTGGGAGTGAGAGGGAGAAGAAATAGTGTATGTTTTTTTTAACAGAGATGTGTCAGTAGCATATCAATAGTGTTGGATGTTGCTTGTCAAAGCTCTACTTCAGCTTTGCTACGAGCCCACTTCTCTAGTGGGAGAGCCTTGTGGCAAATGTGCCCCATTCTGAATGAGTCCTTTACATATCTCCTCAGTCCACCCTTGCCAGAGTGTTGAGTACTGCCATTCTTCAATTGTCAATTGCTGCTTGCTGACAGAGTGACAGGTCCATAACTAGCAATGCTCCGTTCCCTGTCATCTTCTTTTCTTTCTGCACGTCCTGGGTTTGAGCACGGGTCTCCACC